>VZTE01000891.1:190982-202792 GCA_013397775.1 Eulacestoma nigropectus | reverse complement strand
CCCACCCGCCGTAGAGTCGGTACCCGCCGACCGCTCCCTCCGCCTCCCCCCGGCGCCTCTCCCGGTGTGGGGCTGTCGCCGCCCGTGCCCTTGGGGCTGGGGTCCCTGCGGGCCGCGCGTTCCGTTCCCGGTGTGAGCGGCCTTGTGTCGCCCCCAGGCAGGACCGAGCCTGTCCCGTGTCCCGGCCGGGGCCGGGCCCGCGGGATGGACCTGGCCTACGTGTGCGAGTGGGAGAAGAAGCCCAAGAGCAACCACTGCCCCTCCATCCCCCTCGTGTGCGCCTGGTCCTGCCGCAACCTCATCGCCTTCACCACCGACCTCCGCAATGAGGAGGAGAAAGGTACCGCGTGCCCCTTGGGGAATCTCTCCTGGGAGCTCCAGGTGCGTTTGGGAAAGTCCGGGATCCGCTGGGCCGGAGCTCTGCCCTGCCTCTGACAGCTCCCGGCTGCTGCTCCTGCTTTTCCTTCCACCCCTCAGCCTCTGGTAGTGTCTAACACACGTTTGTTCCCTGGAAGTGGGTTTGGTTCCCCTAAACCAGGACCGGCTTCCCTAAACCAGGAGCAGCCCCACGTCGGTGTCTGGCTCCTCACTGGGTTCCCAGCACAGTTGTTACCTTACCCCAGATCGTTTCTATAAAATATTTAATGTTTTCCCTGCGTCAGCTGAGGCTCTGAGGCTCAGAAACGGTGGCTGGTGACAAGGGGCAGGGAGTCACTTCTCTGTTCGTGCAGATCTCACCCACATGGTCCATATCATCGACACCGAGCACCCCTGGGACGTCTACTCCGTGAACTCGGGCCACGCTGAAGTCATCACGTGCTTGGAGTGGGATCAGTCAGGTGGGCTGGGATCCCTCCTCGTTGTCCCCGTGTCCCACCCGTGCTGTGCACGTCCCAAAGCGATGGGGTGCGATTCCTCGGGGGGTTCTGGCTGTTCCCTCTGTTTTCATGCAGTGTCATTGTCACAGGCTCCAGGCTGCTCTCGGCGGACGCTGATGGCCACATCAAGTGCTGGAGCATGACGGATCACCTGGCCAACAGCTGGGAGAACACAGTGGGCAGCGTGGTGGAGGGGGACCCGGTGGTGGCCCTGTCCTGGCTGCACAACGGCGTCAAGCTGGCCCTGCACGTGGAAAAGGTTTGTCCTGGCTCCACGGGGGATCTGGGCTGGAGTGCTGGCTCGAGTCTTTGCAAAGGACTCAGGATCCTGCCTGTGTTCCGTGCTCTGGGCTCCCTCGTGGCCTTGGGCAAGTGCATCAGAGGAGTTTTTCCAGTCAAAGAGAAGTCAGAGTCCTGGTTCCTGCTGAATTCTGAGGGAGGCTGGACCCTTGTTTCTCTTGGCGTTTTAAATGTGTCTCCCTTAGTCTGGTACCTCAGGTCCAGGCTGGAGCATGGAGATAGAACAGTTCCTTCCTTACCAGTGGTAATTCAGAGGAAATGCATTTGGGGTGCTGAGGTTTGATCTGGGGATTTGGACACGGAGATGAGCTCCTCGTTTGGAAACGTGTCTGATCCTGCAGACTCTGAAAGCCCAAAGCTGCCAAGCACAAGTTCCCTGCTCGTGTTTTTTTAACTCCTGGGATGTCCCGCAGAAATCCTGCCCCTCTCCCACAAGAAGAGCACTGCAGGCACAAATTTTGGGTGCAAACCCTTAGGTTTTGTTGACCTTTGTTACAGTCTGGAGCCTCGAACTTCGGCGAGAAGTTTTCCAGGGTGAAATTCTCTCCGTCGCTGACGCTGTTCGGTGGGAAGCCCATGGAGGGCTGGATCGCCGTGACCATCAGCGGGCTGGTCACCGTGTCCCTCCTCAAGCCCAACGGGCAGGTGCTGACGGCCACCGAGAGCCTGTGCCGCCTCCGCTGCCGCGTGGCCTTGGCCGACGTCGCCTTCACGGGCGGGGGCAACATCGTGGTGGCCACGTCCGACGGCAGCAGCGCGTCCCCCGTGCAGTTCTACAAGGTCTGCGTGAGCGTGGTGAACGAGAAGTGCAAGATCGACACCGAGATCCTGCCGTCCCTCTTCATGCGCTGCACCACGGACCCCGCGCGCAAGGACAAGTACCCGGCCATCACCCACCTGAAATTCCTGGCTCGGGACATGTCGGAGCAGGTGGGCGGCTGCTCTTTGCTCCACCTGGCTTTCCTCGGAGGGTCTGGAGGTGACCGGCATGTCCTGCAACACCCTTGGCGTTCCTAGTTGCCATTCTGGGAAGTGCTGCTGGTGCAGCTGGAATTAGGGACCTGACCATCACCTCCCACTGATTCCAACCTCTGCTTTTTGCTGGTGGAGCGTGACCTGACTGGGAGCAGCACCCTGGAAATGGAGGGTGGGAATGACCAGGGCTGTGCCCTCCCTGTTGTGACGCTCATGTGGGGGGCTCTGTTCCGCAGGTGCTGCTTTGTGCTTCCAACCAAAACAACAGCATCGTGGAGTGCTGGTCCCTTAGGAAGGAGGGCCTGCCCGTCAACAACATCTTCCAGCAAATCTCTCCCGTGGGTAAGTGTCTGCACTGGGGACTCTTGAGAACAAGAGCTTGGTGTGAGGAAAAAAGCAGCACAGTTTCTCACGTCCATTATCCCATCTATGGGATTATTCAGAATCCCGTGTTTATTTTCAAGTGTTCTCAGTTCATTCTGTCTGTTTGCATCATAGGCAGCAACTTGCTATTTCCAGGAAAGGGTTTGGTTGTTGCTTTCCCTTCATAAAAGACATTTTCTGTGTTTTGCTGCGCAGCCGCCCTTCCTGCTGCCGGTAGAGCAAAGCCTCCCAAAGGCCCAGGATCGAGCAGCAGAGCTGGATTAATCCCCTGCCCCGGCTGCCTGGGCTCCACCTGATCTCAGATAGAACAGAACTAATCGGCACAGTTTGTTTGGTGAAATATAAAGGATTATCGTACATAAAGATCTTAATCACCCGCAGCAGAGCTTTCCATCAAGAGAGATTTAGCAAAACATGTTGTTTGTATAATTCAGGAAAAAAATAGGGAAATATGAGGGAAACATACTGGAAATATATGGGAAATATACCAGCGTGGTGGAATGGGGAGTCGGTGCCTGATCTGTGATCCTGCTTGGCTGGGGAGTGTGGGCAGAAATGATTTTCTGATCTCTCTGGGACAAAAGTCTCACTCATTTGCTCATTTTCCTGAGTGGGAGACAAGCAGCCCATGATCCTGAAGTGGCGGATCCTGTCTGCCACCAACGACTTGGACCGGGTGTCAGCCGTGGCGCTGCCAAAGCTGCCGATCTCCCTGACCAACACCGATCTGAAGGTGGCAAACGACACCAAGTTCTTCCCTGGCCTGGGTAAGGAGTTCCCGTTGTCTTCCTCCTAAACACGTGGCTTTTGCCGGAAATTCCACCTTCTGAGCTGTAGCTGAAGTAAGAATGGGAGCAAAGCATGTGGAATGCTGAAGGAAAACTTTCAAACGGGATGTCTTGCCGTCCATCCTGTTGTGTTTCCATGGGGAGAGGCTGTGAAATGCTGATGGCAGGGCTGTGAGCCCCCAGCCCTTTGGTTTCTCCATGGACTTCAGTGGTGGCCACTGCGTTGGGCGAGTGCTCTGCCACACTTGGAGGAGCCACTTGCTCAGCCTCACTTGTCTCCTGTCCCCAGGCCTGGCCTTGGCTTTCCATGATGGCAGCGTGCACATCGTGCACCGGCTGTCCCTGCAGATGATGGCCGTGTTCTACGGCTCCTCCTCGCAGCGCCCCGTGGACGAGCCGACCCTGAAGCGCCCGCGCACCTCGGGGCCCCTGGTGCACTTCAAGGCCATGCAGCTCTCCTGGACATCGCTGGCCCTGGCTGGCGTGGACAGCCACGGGAAGGTTGGTGCTCTCTTACGGTGGGGTTATTTCTCACCCAGCCTCTCTGAGGGATGGTGGGTTGCTCAGGAAACGCTGGGAGTTCCAGCTGTGAGATCCATGTTGGGAAGGGATCTACTCCATCACTTTCGCTAGGTCGCTAGGTCAGGAGTGAGCTGTGTTAGGCCCCACGTTGTGTTGCAGTTTTGTGGGATGATTTTAAGCCCGTTCCTGATGCCAGTTTCCCTTTGGTTCCTCCCTTCAGCTGAGCATGCTCCGCATCTCCCCCTCCATGGGCCACGTGCTGGACATGAACATGTCCCTGCGGCACTTGCTGTTCCTGTTGGAATACTGCATGGTGACCGGCTACGACTGGTGGGACATCCTGCTCCACGTCCAGCCCAGCATGGTGCAGAACCTGGTGGAGAAGCTGCACGAGGAGTACATGCGCCAGAACGCGGCCCTGCAGCAGGTGGGTGGGTGGGATCTCTGGGCTCACTCCCAGGGTGGGCATGGGGGGGGCTCAGAGGCTTGGAGAGGGGAGCAGCCGGTGCCAGTCCTCAGGACAAGGGTGGCTCTGCCTGGCTGTGCTCTCTTGAGTGCCCGGCTCGGGCAGTGATGGAGCTGGGAAGAGCCTCCATGTCACCAGCACTCACTTTCACTGACATCAGCGGGTCTCTACCTGTTGGAAACTCGGGGTGAGATGGTGAAGTCTATTTTTGACAGATTCTGGGAACAGCAGCACGTGCCCAGCGCAGCGCTCACGTGCGCAGCGTGCACCGTTCCTGTCACCCCTGCGGCAGAAAGGGAGAGCAGAGAATAAAGCAGAGCAGCAGCTTTAATGAGCTTATGCTAATTTCTGCCTTTCCTTGTGCCTTTTGCTGCGTTTCCCCGTCGCTCAGGTGCTCTCCACACGCATCGTTGCCATGAAGGCGTCGCTGTGCAAGCTCTCCTCCAGCACCATCGCCCGTGTGTGTGACTACCACGCCAAGCTCTTCCTCATCGCCATCAGCTGCACCCTGAAGTCGCTGCTGCGCCCGCATTTCCTCAACACCCCTGACAAGAGCCCCGGGGACCGGCTCACCGAGATCTGCTCCAAGATCACGGATGTAGGTACTGACTGCTCACAGCATCCCACGCTGCCTTCCCAGGGTTTGGGATTGGATCGTTCCCTACGGTGTCACAGTCTCATAGTAACTCCTGGGTTTGAGGAGGAGGAGAAGGGTGACCACCGCAGGGAGGGTGTGAGGTTTGGATCCATCTTCCTGAGCCAGGCAACGTCTTGCTTCTGTTCCAGACATTGACAAGGTGATGATTAACCTGAAGACGGAAGAGTTTGTCCTGGAGATGACGACGCTGCAGTCCCTGCAGCAGCTCATCCAGTGGGTGGGGGATTTTGTGCTCTACCTGCTGGCCAGCCTTCCCAACCAGGTGAGACCTGGAGTGCCAGGAACATGCTGAGGGGGCACAAACACCCGTGGGCAGTGCTGGGGAGCTTTAGCCAGGGCACACAGGGCCATATGTCCCTGTCAGCACAGGCACTGGGGAGGAGTAAAGAGCAGCAGAATTAGGGAATGACCCTTCCCATGCCTGTGTGGGGCCGGTGACCAGCACGGTACCTGGAGGACTTGGGGACACTCCTGTTGCAGCTCTGCAGAGGTGTCACCTTCAGGTCACCCTCCGACCTCCCCAGCAGCGGGTTCTGTAGGGTGTGTGCTGCTGGAAGCAGGAGCTGTCTGGATGCAGTGTGGTGGCTGGGGCCGGTGTGAGCCCCACCCGGGCCGGTGTGAGTCCCACCCACGCCGCTGTTCCCCCGCAGGGCTCCCCGGTGCGCCCCGGGCACAGCTTCCTGCGCGACGGCGCGTCCCTCGGCATGTTCCGGGAGCTCATGGTGGTGATCCGCATCTGGGGGCTGCTGAAACCCAGCTGCCTTCCCGTCTACACGGCAACCTCCGACACCCAGGACAGCATGTCCCTGCTCTTCCGGCTCCTGACCAAGCTCTGGCTGTGCTGTGAGTGTGGCCGGTTCCCTGAACTGTAATTCCTACAACAGCGGGGTGGGACGTGACTCTGAGGGGGTCTGGCACGTTCAGAAAGGGCAAGTGCGGCTGCCAAGGTTATTGTTTTCCAGGCTGAGTTGGCAGTGGAGGAGGAGGCTGCACGCAACTCTCTGGAGCTCTGAAGGAGAAATGTAAAGGTCACGCGGGTTCTTTCCTTCATTTCCCACGCAGGTCGTGAGGAAAATCACATCACGGAGCCTGACGATGCCCTGATTGACGAGTGCTGCCTCCTGCCCAGCCAGCTGCTCATTCCCAACATTGACTGGCTGCCCATCAATGACGGCATCATCAGCAAGCTGCAGAACAAGCAGCTGGTCCGGCTGCAGTTTGGGAAGGCTCCTGGGCTCGTTGGCCACACCGTCTCTTCACAGTTCGATGCCTTTGTCAGGTACAAACCCCTGGAACAAGTCAGTGCCTGTGGTGGGAAAGGGTTTTGGCAGCTCTGAGGTTTGGCTTGTCTCCTTGCTGCTGGGACCCAAGAGCAGTTTGTCCTCTCTGCTCGAATCCATTTCTCAGCTTGTGATGGGCCGGGAATTTTAAGTACTGAAAAGTGATAGCAAATGGGGGGAAAAACCCCATTAATTAATGTGATTTATTGCGTCGTCGTGACCACGAATCTCGTGGCACTGGGTGGGCAAGTGGGCAGAGCCTCTGCCATGTTGGCCAGTGAGATGCAGCTCCCTGTCCTGGGAGCAGCTCGTGGAAAGTGACACTCTAGGATAAAGTCCTGTTCTCCCTCCCCAGGGCCCCTGGACAGCCCAAAATTGACCACCTGAGGCGGCTGCACCTGGGTGCGTACCCAACAGAGGAATGCAAGTCCTGTACCAGGTAAGTGACACTTGCAGTGGAGCTTGGGCAGGACTTGGACTGTCCTGTGTCCTTCAGGAGCTCTCCGAGGCTGGTTGTGGCTGTGGTTAAGATGTCCCCAACCTGGGACACCCAGATCTTTGTCAGAGAGTGGCGTTGGTTGCAGCCTGGCCCTGGGTTAAAAATCAGATCAGATCAGGCTCATAAATTAATCTGGCCTGGAGGAGACCCTACAGCAACTCCTTTATGTGATGCCCAGTTCTGTGGGTCTGGTCATTAAAGCACCTCTGTGGTCATAGCGGGGCTGGAGAGAGGAACCACCCCACTGCCTTTGCTCCCATTTTGGGGTCATCTTTCCACCAGGCTTGCAGTTCGTGCTGTCCTACTCATCCACCCTCACGGGAGAGCCTGGATTTCAGGATAATGGCTCAGGGAACAAACATCCATCTAAGTCATGTGATTGAATTAGCTTTAATTACTGGTTTTAATAGAAAGCCTCTGTAGCAGATCATTTTTGCGAGATGACTGTCAGTTGTTTCATGTATAAACAGCAGCTGGGGCTGTTCCTTGCCAGGCTCCAGCTCCAGCAGAGCCCTCAGCGGGATCGTTGCTCGCTGGTTTCAGCTGGTTTTGGTGCTCACAAGTGTCACCTGCAGATGACAGGAGCTGGTTTCCCCCACGGATACACAGATCCCTGTGTGATCCGTGCAGCACCCCAGCAGTGCTGGCTCTCCACTGCCCCCCGGGCTGGCTGCACCCTCCGTGTCCCCCCAGGTGTGGCTGTGTCACCATGCTGAAGTCGCCCAACAAGGTGACAGCGGTGAAGCAGTGGGAGCAGCGCTGGATCAAGAACTGCCTGTGTGGGGGGCTGTGGAGGAAGATGCCCCTCAGCTACTCCTGAACCTCTTCCCGGGGTGCAGTGGGGGCCATGAGCTCCCTTCACGGAGGTTTTGGGAGTGGCAGCTCCTCTCCCTCGTGCTGGAAAAGCTGCTGCTGCTCGTCCTTGGTTGAGCTGTGCTGGAAAACAGAGCTGAGGGAGCTCTGCCTCTTTTACCAGGGAAGAGCTGGAAAGGAGTGCCTGAGGATTCCCCATCATTTGGGGCCCGGGAGGGGAGAGCCTGGCTGCGTTTCGGGGCTGTGCCAGCGGAGCAGCCACGTCCTGGCAGCTGCCCTGGCCTGGGCAGAGAGTGGTGATGGGGTGGCTGGTGAGGAACAAAGTCCCAGCTGAGGGGAGCACACCTGGTACCTCACATCCATCCTGTGCCTCCGGCTGCTTGGGAAGTGCCACATGGGCTGGGCACTCCTGATCCCTCAGCAAACTTGCCTCTCTGACAGGAGTTGGCTCCTGTGTGCCCCGTCGGTGTCGGATGGGAGCAGGAACGTGAGTGCTGCTGCCTGGAGTGAACCCTCCCTTTGCCTCTTGCTGTTGTAAATAAAAATTCTCTGAATTTTGTACAGAACCGTGTGGTTTGTGTCTGTGGTGTGACGTGGCCACCCGGTGTGGCAGAGCCGCGGGAGGGCTGCCAGAGCATCTGTCAGGAAAGGAACCACCATCGCTGGAAAAAGGGAAAGGGGAAATGGATGTTTTCAAGGTTCGCCTTATGGACGCTCGAGGAAAAAACATCAAATCCTTGGGGTTGTGTAAGTCTCCAGCTTCAGGCAAAGCCGGACACTTGAGCGTGCCAGAGGAGGAGCATTCCTGGTGAAGCCAAAAATCCTTTCAGGCGTTTGCCCTCCCTCGGTCCCCTCCCGCAGCTGCTGCTGCCCAGGCAGGAAATCAGAACCTCCTGGAGCCAGCGTGGCTGTGCCTGTGGAGCCCCAGCCCTCGGGGGTGACCTGGGCCTGCTCCTCTCCCGTGGGTCCTTCAGCTCTTAGGGAGGAGAGCCTGGAGCCTTCTGCTGCTGCTGCATCCCAGCCAGCAATTCCAGGTCCCCACAGACCGTTTAAGAGAGGGAATGAGCCAGTCTTAGTACATTCCTTTCCCTCTGGAACTGTGATTTCATTATTCTTGAGAGCTGGAGCTGGTGACAGAGTTCATCCCTCGA
Organism: Eulacestoma nigropectus; assembly: GCA_013397775.1. Lineage (NCBI taxonomy): Eukaryota > Metazoa > Chordata > Aves > Passeriformes > Eulacestoma > Eulacestoma nigropectus. The sequence goes on along the minus strand of VZTE01000891.1, from coordinate 194,078 downwards.
CTCCAGCGAATGTTTCGCTGCACAGAGCTGTAAGAGCTGTACAGACCTCTCCTCCTTGCTACTCTGCTGGTAATTAGGGACAATCAAATGGCTAATTAGGAAACTGCACCTTGTTAAGGCTGTTTTCCCCTGTAAGTAAAACTCAAACTGGGCCCTCTGTGAGCTCCTTTTTCTCAGAGAACAGGTTTGGGGTTATTTAATGTTTGATTTGGAGCAGGGAACAGCAGCACAGCAGGGGGATGGAGACACATTCGTGTCCCCCTTGGCCCCCTGCTGACCTCGGAGCTCCTGGGATGGGACTGGAAGGGTCTGGCAGTGCCCTGGGCCGTGCTGCTGCCCTGCTCCCATCTCTTGTGCCTTGGCCTTGGTCCCTCCAAAGACAGGGCAGTGGGAGAGCAGGGGTCTGGGGGTGACCAGGGTTGTGGTGGGAAGATGGGGGCTCTGCCCCGCCCTGCCCCTCAGCTCCTGGGACAAGAGGGTCTCAGTGAGAATCCTGCTGGGTTCTGGCACGGATCCTCCTTGGGAGCTGGAGCTGCCACTGCCGTGTCAGCAACTGGCAGATTCTGCTTTCCCAAATACTCACACAATGATCCTGTGGGAGGTCCCGGATCTGGATCCTATCGTGGCCACACTGCAGGATGTGTCCCCTGCTCCCACCCAAGGCCACACCATCCACAAGGGCTCAACCTCAGCATCTCCCACCCTATGTCCAGCTCCCCCCTGGGCAGGGGCTCCTGCACAGACCCCCCCCCCAGATCCTTGCATGCACCCCACTCCTCCAGCCCAGCAGCTCTGCAGGAATCATCATCACTTTATTGCAGCAGTCGCAGGCAGCGTTTTGGGCACCTTCAGCAAAGCCTCTTGAGGGCTGTGACCCCCAATTCTCCCCCACCTGGGCCCTGTGCTTTGTGAGCAGGGGGCCAGGGACCCCCTTCCTTGGTTCTTCGCCAGTCCCCTGGCCCAGCCCTCCTCCTGGCGTGGGGGGATGCTCCGGCAGCGGGGTGGGCAGCGGCGGGAGCCCCTGGCACGCAGCGAGGCAGCACTGTGGGTGCTCTGGCCGTGCTGGCAGCAGCAAGCCGTGGCATGGAGCAGGTCCTCGCAGCCCCCTCAGCGAGTGTCGCCCTCCTCATCCGCAGAGGCCATGATGCTGTCGATCCAGGCCGCGTACGGGGCGATGCGGGTGTAGATGGCCGGTTTCTTGTAGTTGCCACAGACACGGGAGCCGGCCGTGACCACCCCCTCGGCCACCCCGTTGCAGACCAGGGGGCCACCGGAGTCTCCCTGCAGGACCAAAGCCCATCAGTGTTTGCTGGACACCCCAGCCCATCTCCCACCCCTCATTCTTCCTCCAGGCTCCCGTGAGCTGCTCTGCAGCGGCCAGCACAGGGCCCCCTCACCCGGGGACGTTGTCTCCTCCTGCTCCGCAGCCCCTCGCCTTTCCCAGGCTCTGGGCATTGTCCCCTCTTGCCCCCTCCCAGCCTTCCGGGGGTCCCTGGTGGGGGTGCGGTACCTTGCAGGTGTCCATCCTGCGGGAGTCGGTGCACATCATGTTCTCGGTGATGGTGCCGTCGTGGCGCGTGCGGTGGTTGCAGACGTCGCGGCTGATCACCGGCCGCTCCACCTGGTGCAGCTTGTCCGGCCGGCGGCCGCTGTGGTCGATGGTGCCCCATCCCGCCACCTCGCACACCGTGTCGGCCGCCACGTCCCTGTCCTCCCGCTGGAAGGGCAGCACCCGCACGTCCGCGTTCAGCTCCGCTTTCTCCTCCAGCTGCCGCAAAGCCGGGGGGGACCCGGGTCACAGGGGCAGCTGTGCCCGGGACCCAGCAGGGCACAGTGAGCCCAGCCCTAATACCGGAACCACCCTGGCCTCAGCCACACTCAGGGCTTCGCCTCCTGAATGAAGGCCCAGGATGCAGCCAGAGACCAGAGCTGGAGCTATGAGGAAGATGGAGGCATTTGGACACAGCTCAAAGGTCTTCGGTGGGGGAAGCAGGGACGGTCCCGTGGGACAGGGAGGGATGGACAGGGGAACCAGGTCCAGCCTGACCATGAGGATTTCCTCCGGCCAGTCAATGACCCTGCAAGCTCCCAAGGGACAGCGGGAGTTGCAGGAACGGGGCTGTGCCTGGTGGGCAGGAGGGTCCCATCAGCAGCCAGCCCACCTGGAGGAGGAGAAGGTCATCCTTGTTGTTGTGGATGTTGCTGCCAGGGTGGGGGAACTGGGCGCGCACTTGGTACAGGCGTTTGTGGGGCTCTGGTTCCGTCAGCGAGTGGGCACCCAGCAGCACCTGGAAGAGTTTGCCATCCCTGGAAGAGAGTCAGGGTGTGGGACAGACAGCTGGGGGTGTCACTGCACCCAGCCATGGAAATGGGGTGCTGTGGGGGGTTGGAGAGCCCACCAGGGAGCTCCGAGAGGTCCTGCAGCCCCTGCCCAGTCCTCCCTGCAGGTGGGAGCTCAGTCCCACGCTCTGACACCGGGGTCAAGGCTATGGAGTGGGATTTGGCCTGAGTCCAGCAGCCCCCCCAGCCACGCACTGACCCCCACACACACTCACGTCTCCTCGGTGCAGTGGGCAGCGCTCAGCACCCACTGCTCAGCGATGAGGAAGCCCCCACAGACGTGCTGCCCGTCCATCTGCAGCGAGGCCATGTAGGGCTTCAGGTGGGGCTTGGCTACGGAGCCCCTCAGGATCCGTCCCCGGGGCTGCCCTGCAGGAGAGAGGCCGGGTCAGCTGAGGGGCGCAGGGCAGTGTCACTCCCACGGTCCCTTCCCGGGATCCCTGGACCCCTCCTTGTGGGTTGCACCAGCACCTGGCTGCAGGTGGAGGCAGGAATTGGGGAGCTGGGCAGGAACCCCGCGCTGGGGACGTGGCTGCCCTGGCGCGCGGGGGATGCACTCACCATTCACTGGGGCCCAGAGCAGCAGCAGCAGCGCGAGGACAAGGACGGGAGCAGGACTCGGCCCCATGGCTGCAGAGCCCGGCGATGCCTCTGCCCGGCTGGGGGGTGTGCGGGGCTTTTGCGGTGCGCGGGGGCTGGGGGAGTGCGAGGGGGCTGCGGGGCAGACGCTGCTCGCTCGGGGCTGGGGCTGGGACT
>VZTE01000891.1:153815-177140 GCA_013397775.1 Eulacestoma nigropectus | reverse complement strand
AAATAGGCAAACTGCAAACTGTACATTTCTGAAGTATCAAAAAGTAATCTCAAATAAATGAAAAACAAGGTAATAAAAAGTGTGAATAATAACATACCGAAAAGAATAAAGAGGCATTGGGGTGTAACTCTCTTTAGAGAACAGCAGAGCAAGGCAGCGGAGGGACAGGGAAGAGGTAAGGAATCGAAGGGGAGAGCGAGGTTGCACAAATCGTCCACAACGAGGAAGGGCAGAGTCCCCGCAGGAAATGGCGAAATTGGTTGATGGATGATGAAGTTTTCAAGATGGTTAATATTGAAGGGCAGGTTGGTTTCCGAAGAGCAGGGTTTGTTTTATTTTATTTTTTTTTTTTTGGAAGGGGAATGTTTTTATTTTTTTTTGTTTCAAGCAACAACAGGAAGCAGAAGTACCGTGCAGTCAGTTGGCAAAGAAATTCCGGATCGGGGGAAGAAAAAAAATTCAGGGATGGGGAGAAAAGAAAAAAGTAGCAAAAAACACAGGTCAGTAAATACATAAGGAATATGTAGTGTTCCATCAGTCAGATTTATAGAATTCTACATACAATAACTTGCTTACAGAAACAGTTAATAGGTTTTACCTAGTGGAACACAATGATAAAGAAAAGGCATTTTTACTTCAGATATACAAAGGAGTAAGAGACAGTATCCCCCCAGAGTGACTTCCAGAGGTTGCAATATCCAATTCAATTGCAATGGCATTCCCTAAAATTTGACTAAAAATATTTTCTCTGCTTACAATTAATGACTCCATGGACCAAGTCACAAACAGCTTCATTTGCTGCTTTGGGGTCAGGGACTGCAGGAAGCAATCCATACCACAATACTTGGATGGAAAGAAACAAGGAACGTCCACCTTGGATACAAACCACTGCTTTAAATGAACAGATCATGCAGTGAGCAGCTGTACTGCCACAAATCCCATCCCAAGGTCTGCTGGAAGCACTCAGATAAAGGAGCTGGTACCTTGTTTGCAGAGGACTGTTCCCTTCCCGCTCCATGGCCTGACCTCACCGTGCAGAAACCCAAAGTACTGGGTCACCACAAGCTGAGATGTGTGGACTGCTCCCACTCTTGTGGAAGAAAAAATGGAGCCATTTCAGCTCCCATGATCCCCACTCAGGAAAACCCCATGGCAGAGCGGTCGCTCGAGGCAATACTGTCTCTTTACTAACTGGTTGTGGCACAGGTAAGTTTCTACAACACTGATTATACAGGCAGTGGAAAAAGTTTCATGTCTGTTAGTTCACAGCTTCAGTCCAAGTCCCAAAGTCTCTCTAGCCCAAAGACAAGCTGGATGGAGAGTGAAGAGCTCCTCAAAAAAACCACAGGGCATGAAATAACTGCTTGCTCCTGCCTAAACAGAGCTGTGAGAAATCTGAGAGGTGCAGCACAGCCCCTTGTCCTGCCACTGCCATCCAGGCACCCAAGAGCATCCCCAGAGCAGTGTCACACTGATCAGGAATAATAATGCCAGCAATTATCAGGACTTATGGCGGAACAAGCCAGAGACAAGAGTCCCTGGAATGGCAGAGCAGTTTCCAGGCAGCAAGAGCAGCAAATCCCAAAGCTGTTCCACAGCCTCTGCTGTTATTTCATGCCCTGGAGAGAATAGCAATGACAGGTAAGAGCAGTCTGAAACATGATCCAATTGGTCCACCTCATTAAGAGTTAAACATTTTGATCGTTCATCACATCCAGGCTTCCCCTTTGATCCAAAGAGGTTTTGTGGTGACTCTGCCATCACTTTTAAGTTTTACAGCTTTGCAAAGTGCTATTAACGTGTGTGCACAGTCCCACCAGTTACAGCTCCTCAGCAGAGCCTCATCACTCTGCTGAACACCAGAGGTTCTACACTTCCAATCCAACCAGATCCAGGGGCTGACTGAAGGAAAATCCAAGCCCCCCGCATCCAATTCCCTTATGGTGCTGTCTTTCATTAAACAAGGTTTTTGTTCAAATATTACTTGCTTTATTTTTAGAGAAACCCAGATATTTCAACTCACTCAGTTAAGTAGAATTGAAAATATAAACTGTGAGCTGTTAAAGGGTTTAGCTAAGAAAAAACTTCCAGGAATCCTGGAAGGGGGAAATGTGCAAGCACATGGCAGAGGAAATACTGCACAGGTACAAGGTCAAGCTAGCAGGGATCCAGACACTACACAGAAAGAGCAAAGGTCAGCATGAAGCCTCTCTGTAGTTCTGAATTAATGTATTAAAAACTACAACATGCCAAGGAAAAGGAATGGACATGGCTATTCTGTGACCCAAATGACACTATTCCATGGGAATGGTGGGGAGACTTCACACAGAAGAGGGAGGAAGGGACAGGCATTGTAGTCTCTGGGGGACAAGAGCAGGCAAGCAGCATCCTTGGCTTTGAACCAAGGAAGAGCAATTTCAATCTGAGATGGACTTTCCCATTTCCCTTCAGCAACTAGAGTACTGCTCTGCCCTGCACCTGGGGCTGTCAGAGCACGGCAGCGGCTGCTCTAGCGGTGCCGCTTCCTTTGGATACAGCAGGATTTCACTTTCAATGAATTTCAGCCCAATCTGTGTTCAGAAAGTGAAAGCAGAGATAACAGGAAGGAGGAAAAAAAAAGTAAAGTTAGGACTGCACTAACCTCTGGGATCAGATTGCTAACCAGCAGCACGGAGTGCCCTGTCCCAGACAGGCCGGGAATGGCAATCCGTCCTGCTGCAGCCGCTGCAGCTGCTGCTGGAATAGCCAAAGGAGCTAGTGCTCCAGGAACACTTGGAACTGTCAGGCCTGGAAATTAAAGAATATTAACCAGTAAAGAATTAACAGCACGTACTCTAGTGTATTTGCTGCACCAGAAGGGAGAACAGCACACCCTCTGAACCATGCTAGTCATCATTCCCAACAGTGCCCATGTAATCCTAAGGGCAACAGCAGCCTCCGCTTCTGGTGCTGCAGGAAATGTTCTGGTTTCGAACAGGATTTGCTCTTGCAGTGCCTGGTGCTGAGCAGGTGCCTCAGCACTCTCGTGCGTGTTTCACAAGCGGCGGACGAGCACAAAGCCTCAGCTCTGCTGTGCAGGGCAGGTGTCACATACGGGGCATGGGGAGGGTCCGTCCAACCAGGGCATGCACAATGTGCTCTCACCACGCATGCAACCACCAGGTACCCTGTGCCACCATCATCCAGCTCTCCTGAGTGGGAACCACTGCAGTTGGATTTACAGGCGTTCCTAGACGGCTCCCAGTACCAGCTGGCACCTCCTGTACTGGCCCTCTAAGGGCAAGAGCTTTAGAGCTCAAGGAACAACTGCTAGTGGTCAATTCCATGGATTATCCCCAAAGCAGCCCCACCTGTTTCCTCAGCAGGGCTGGATGTTACCAAAACAGCAATGCCTCAACAGCCCACTCTGCGCTTGCTTGTTGTAAACAAGGAAATTCCATCACATTCCCAGAAAGTCAACATGGCTTGGAACGCTGAGAACCCCAGCAAGGCTTGTTTAGGCTGGCACCCCAGTGAGCGTGTTCAGCACCTTCAGTTCTCACACTCCTGGCTACTTCTGGAAGCAGCAATGATCTGTTACCTACAGCACGAGCTGAGAACTTCAAAGTGCAACTGTCCCAGCACATGTAATCAGTGCCATGATTAAATATCAGCTTTCTCAAAATATTTAAGAAAAAAATGGACAGATTCCTTGCTTCTGACTACATTTACAGCTGTCAAATAAAGTTCCTGACCTTTGTAATCACACGAGGAAATTCAAAGCACAAGAACTTACATCTCCTCACCATCTCCCCAATTATTTCAAAGCCTGCCTTTACTGTTTCTCCCATCCTGCTTTATGTATTTTCCTCCTGTCACCAGGACATTGCTCAGAGGTGCTGCAGCTGCACACAGCATTCCTAGCTGAGGTGATGTACTGGATCACCAGTCCCTTCCATGTCCAAGTGCCAGTATTTAGAAATCACAGGGCTAACCCCAACAAAAACATCACAATTTTGCTTTAAAACATAAAGATGCTTCAGCGACAGAAAACCTACATAAAATTTCAACTTAAGAAATACAGTACCTGTAGCCTGAGGAATGGCAAAAGTAGGAGGAAAGCCAGCTCCTGCATATGGAGGAGAGATTATTCCTGGGGCACCTGGGAAAGACATACACATTATACAAAGATGCCTTAACAGCAGGAAAACTCTCAACCTCCCCAGAACTACAGAATATTCTGAGTTGGAAAAGACCAACAAGGATCATCTATTCCAATTCCTGGCCCTACACAGAACAGACCCAACAATCCCACCACGTGCCTTGGAGTGTCGTCCGAACGCTTCTTCAATTATGTCAGGCTTGATGCTGTGACCACTGCCCTGGGGGAGCCTGTTCAGTGCCCAGCCAAAGAACCTTTTCCTAATATCTAACCTAAACCTCCCTAAACTTAGCCAGAATGTCTTGATCTGTCCTTCTAAACAGAAGCATTTAGTTGAAAGCTAAACCCTAAAACCCAACCAGCAATTCAAAAATGCCTCTCACCTAACAATGAACTTCCAGAAATTACCAAAACAATTCCTGGGCAAACACCAGGTGGCATCAGAGGCACTGACCGCTGGCACTGCCACGGGATTTGGCACTAATCTGATCCTCAATGATCCCCAAATGTTCTTCCTTAGTCACACTCTATTCCAAAATATTGACCAAATACACCAGGATGACATCCCCTCCCCTTCTCCTGACACACTGTCCTGAACGAATGTGTTTGAGACTGCCCAAAAAATCACCAACAAAGGTATAAACAAAAGTCAGATTAAATATTAAACTACAAAGCACAACCGATTCCTTGGCAAGATCCACTCCACTTACAAAGGACAACTAAGGCACAACAAGGGAAAGCAAACAACACCAAAACCAAACAAAACCCAGGCAATCAAAACAGAAATGAATTGACAACTATCTAGAGGTGTGTGTGTGTGTAAAGAAAGTGTAAACAAGGATGAAAAGGAATGCGGCCTAAAGCTTAACAACACTTAAACTTAACACTTAACTTATACCTAAATTTATAGTTTAACCTTAACAATCTAACAGAATGATAACACTTAACAGCATTTAGCCTAAATTATAGCTGTAACTTAACCTAACTTCCAGATTTGCTACAGCATATGCACAAAGGGTAGGCACATAGGGTATGAAACAGTGCAAGCTAAGGCACCAGTGGAAAAATTCCCTCAGAAAGAGCTGAGCCCAGGTGGTGTTTTCCAAGACAAGGCCTAACAAGTATTTCTCAGAGCACACTGCAGCCTGAAAAGTAGCATGGGGGTGGGGTGGGGGGTGCACCACCACCCACACAGAGCCCCGTTGGATTTGTCCTGTTCCCACTTCCCGAACTCTCACCAAAAGCAGCTGCCATGGTCTGGTCCAGAGTGGGCTGGCTGTCCCCAGAGGGCAGGTCTGGGCGGGTGTAGTCTCTGCTCTTGTCGTTATTGTACTTTACATTGAGACTTGTGAGCTTGGAGAAGTCGATGCGCAGCGTGCAGCAGGCGTTGTAGATGTTCTGTCCATCCAGAGACTGTGAGGAAACAAACCAGTCCTCACCCAAATGCATTCAGACCAAGCTCACAGCAAATGCTCTCTGGAGAGAGAAGGTGTTAGGCCATCCCATGGCTCCACCTGAGAACAGGTATCTCATGTGGTGACAGCTCTGCTTCATTCAGCCCCTCTGGCAGCCCCCAAGTCACATATGGGAGCAATTCCCTCCCACTCACGCTCGGCTCTTGGGGTAATGGTGGTGTCAGCCCACCCCAATGGCCACCTTGAGCTTGGATTAAACAAGGCAAACCCAAGTGAGAGTAATCCAGGTATGCAGCACTCACCAGTTTGGCATGCTGAGCACTCATGGGGTCAGCATATTGCAACAGGGCCTGAAACTGGTGGTTCTTTGTGAATGTGATGATTTTCAAGACTGTACCAAATTTGGAAAAGATCTGTAAGAGAATATTTGCATATCCTGTTATCACATTTCCAGCAAGATAACTTCATATTGATCTCTTATTACAAGCAGAAACAAAAGTCATCCCTTCAGCCTGTCAGCTTTCAACTGCAGCACTGAAGGTTTTAAACCACGCTGTGGGCATTGCTTGACTGGCATCACGGCATCAGCCTAGAACACACTTGAGTGACTGAACTGCTCTCTAAGCACAGTTTGTTTATTCTGGGTTATTAAACAGGAATATTCACAAACACCTTCATGAACTCGACCTCTCCCAGGAATTTAAGGAATTCTTAAATGCAGTCAAGCTCGCATTTTAAACATGAAGATAATGTTAAGCAATCACAGCAGACAGAGGGGACTTTCCAAACTGGCCACTGCCTAAATAGCTCCTGGACACTGTATTTGTTTCCCAGGCCCCGGCACAAGGATGAGGAGCAGCTACTTTTGCTAAAACCTGAAGAACTGTAATCAATCCAATAAAGTGGACCAGGACTCAAATCTCTAGAAATTAAAATCAGGCAAGAGTGGGGGACCAAAACTAGCAGCATCTCCTGTAGGTGTCTGGTCTCCAGAGAAGTCTGTTCAGAACTTGCACTGTGCAAACACAAACTGTAGGATGTTTCTCAGTTGGACGGTTGGGACGGATGGAGACGAGAGATCTCTGAAGTCTGGTTTTAGAGCATGAGGTTTATTGCTCAGGGCTTGGTATAGAGTATAGGGGGCCTGCTTAAAGCAGCCAGCCGCTGCTAGAAGCAGGCCAGAAAAGCGGGAAGCAATAGAGAGAGAGTAAAGAAGTGCAAGAGAGTATGTAAGAGATGTAAGAGAGGTGTGAGAGAGTATATGCAAGAGCTGTAAGAGAGAGAAGGTAAAAAAGAGAGCGAGGTTCTCGCTTACAATACAATAAATCTTCTTCTGTGTTGAATATTCTAAGTTTCATCAACCAATCTAGTACAAGATACAAATCCTATACCGTTTACATCCAGCCTCTAAGAAACATTGCATTACCATACTGCGTTATATTTTAAACCCTAAAAACTACTCTTTGGACCCCTTCTGCCAAGCTAGCAGGGTCTGCTTTAACCCTTGGACCCTTGTGCTAGCAGAAGGCATTGTTTAATCAAAGGGGATTACCTTCAGTTGGCTATACCATTGTTTTCCAGTTGTTCAGTAACTAAGGCCTGGTATCTCAAAGTATGCTTTCATTTCAATGTCACTTATAGTTTCCATATTCTCAGCATCTTTTGCCAGGCAATCATTTATAAGGCTTTCCTGTTTCATTTTCCCCAACAACAGACCAGAGACTGGACTGCTGCAACCACAGCAACACACCAGTTGCTGCTGCCCCTTCCTCCAGGACAATCTTCAAGCAGTTGTGGCGACATGTTTTACCTGGTGCAGAACATCTAGAGTGACAGGGTAGAAGAGATTCTCCACAATGATCCTCAGGACAGGGCTCTGGCCAGCCATCGCCATCCCTGCATCGACGGCCGCAGCCGTGGCGGCCAGCGCCAGGGTCCCGGCCTGCACCTGGGTCACGGCTTGCAGAGCTGCTTGGGCACGCTGCAGGACCAAAAAAGCTGTTAGACCCACACTTCTGCTTCCAAAAACCAGTCAGCTCTCCTTGAGCTCCCTCTCTGTGAACAGCCTGCTGGACTCAGCAGTGAGTGGAACAGCCACGTGCTGCTCCCAGGGCTGGGGCACGTTTGAGACAGGGTGCAATAAAGATCACCCCAACCAGTAAGGCAAGGCAGAAATGCAAAGTAAATCAACCATGCAGTACCTATGCTATGGCAAAACCTTGCTCAGCATAAACCGATGCAGAAAAATTATCCCATTGTTTAGAAAAAGGGAAAAATGGGGCTCTTCTGGAGTGAAACACTTATCTCCAGAATCCTAGACAAGCTGACAAGACTGAAAGATTGATGCACGTTTGCCACAGGGATCCAAGAGTACGAACTGCCTGGGGGTTCTGCAGAGCCCCCTCACACACAGAACACTTGTGCTTCAGCTTTGAGAGGCACCCAACAGCAGCATTCCATCTGCACAGCACTGGGTGCTCTGATCCTGATCGGAGTCAGCTCAAGAAGTGAGAAGAGACAAAGGGGATGTATTGGCTGCCACCCCTGACAAAGAGCTGCAACACTTGAACTTCTTTCCAGTGTTTCTGTCCTAAAAGGTTGCCAAGAGGGGCTGAGCTGAAACTAGGAACTTTTATCCCTCTGCAGAGCGTGTGGTGCAGAGACCCTTGAGGGCTCAGAGCCTTGAGACCTGCTGGGTTCAGGTGCTGCCGCCTCAAAGCTGCACCTACCTGCACCAGGCTGTGCTCTACCACAGGTGAATTCTGCCCCATCAGGGCTGCACTTCATAGAAATCTTTCAAACATTAGAAACAAACACCCTAAAGCACCAGATGTTACTTAAGCCCCTGGATCTCAAGCCAGCAGCAGAGATCCGGCTGTGTGTCCCCCCTCCCTGGGATGACAATGCAGAGAACAAACTGACTGCTTGGTTTGGAGAGCTGTCTGTCTTCAGCTCCTTGTGGTTGGAGAACTGGATGTAGATGGGCTGGCTCCGGAGCACCGGAGTGACTGTGGTGTAGTAGTTCACCATGGTGTTGGCTGTCTCCTCCGTGTTCATCTCTATGAAAGCCTGGGAAGTAAAACCCAACATGGACACGTCACACCAGGACAGCACCAGGTCACCCCAAACCTCCGGCAGAGCCGTAACAGCTTTTCACAACTGCAGTTACACATCTGTTTTTGTACACAGAACTGTTTAAAATCCAACTGTAAGTAGAACAAATGAGGATCTTCCCTCTCCAGACTGATTTAATGCAATGCTTCAGTCTCACCCTAAGATCTCCATGCTACATATACTTAGATATAAGTGTCTGCAAAACACAAAAATAGAGCAACGATCCAGACTCTTCACTTCTCTCCAGGGCAGGAAGCCCCCTCACTGTTCCATGCCCTTAGGGGTTTCTCTCCCTCAGAAGAGAAATGTAAGGGATTGTAGCAAGTCACTGCAGTAAGCACTTGCATATAATCACACCACGCAATGTATCAGAGGCACCTTTTCATAATTAAGATTAAAGACATTATTTTAAGCAATGATTAAAGTTGGCTTCCTTTTTCACTCCTTAATTTGCAAGACAATTTTAGTTACCAAATTAGTGCACACCTCCTGCATTACCCAAGAGTACTTCAGCCTTACCCAGCTCATTTACTAGATCTGGAAAGGTGTCCTCAATATGCCACGTTACACAGTGGTAAATCAGCTGTCAAGCAAGCCTGAGTGAAAAAGGCCAACTCATGGCACTACTGTTCAAATAATCCCTGGCCTGCAATTTCCAAACCAGGCCTAACGCTAATTATAAGTGACAACCTGCAATTATGGACTGAGCTCTTTCTGCAGCCTGAAAATGGTATTTTCTACAGCCCATGGGATAATCACAGAAAAGTAAAATAAGAGTATGCCGAAGTTATTGACTTGTAACACACGGCAGTTGTTTAAACAACTTGGAGCTGGTTTCCTGATGACAAACTCATCGAGCCTTTGACACAATCTGTGCTTTCAATTATGGAGACAATACCTGGTTTTTTCCTTTCAACATTAGAAGATTGGTGACCTTGCCAAAGGGTAAGCCCAAAGAAATGACCTCTGCCTCCGTGACGTCACTGGGGAGCTTGCGGATGTGGATTACTCGGGATGGGATCCCGGCACTTCTGTTATCTCCTTTGAACTTCTTGCTGTCGTTTCCATTAGCTGTAAGAAGCAAGAGTTACTGCTGACGAGAAGGGTCTGGAAAAAGACACACACATTTCCCACTGCTGACACACAGACTCTGCTCCCCAGCCAGTCACTGCACTACTACAGAGAAATTCCAGTCTAAGTTAACTTGAGTCTGAAGACACATGTTTTTACTCTTTTTTCCCCCCAAATTACACGATGGGAGTGACATACCCAAATGCCACTGCAATGGAATCAATTCTCCAGTGGCCATTTCCTAGTTTGTGTAAAGTACACACCTACCCACCCACATTTTTAGTGCAGGTCTGAGCCACTAACCCCAGATTGATGCTTTATTCCTTTCTACCTGGCCTAGTGTTGTTGTAAGACGTTTATTATTATTATTGAACACCATCCCACAAAAGGCCTAGTAAGTACTAAAAATGAAGAGATTTTAAAATTATGACTAAGAAGGAAAATCCAGACCTCCTCACAGTACTTAGGAATTGCTGTGCTTGTTTCCACGCAATATTACCTGCAGAAGGAGAGTTGCTGCTCATGATAAAGGGTCCGTTAGTAGTAACACAAGGAGAGAAAAGCTCCTCAGCTGCCCGCTGGAAGAGAACAGACGACAGGTAAACAGACAGCATTTTACTCAATTCCATCCAGGCACTCCTAAAGCAGAACAACTGAGAGAAAGCTGGAGAGGAGCTGAAAACAAGGGTAAGTGAAAACATACTGACAGCGGCCAGTAAAGCTCACCTCCATGAATTAAATATCAGTCAGATCCAGTTTGGTAATGGAGCAGCACTATCCAGTATCTCTTTTCAGCTCAGCATTAGAGATCTCAGGGCTGGAGTGTTGCTGAGTTGTGTGAAGCCACTACACGCAGCGCTGTGCACCAACAGACACCTTCTCCTGTCATACCTGGCAAAACAGGTTTCTGACTACTCCCATCCCACAAGATTTTCACTCTGAAGCTGCCCAAACTGTTTGGGAATGACTCGGCAGTTATGAACCAAAGCTGTGCGTTTTGTGCCCCATTCCTGGAAGTGTTCATGCCCAGGCTGGACAGGGTTTGGAGCACCCTGATCTGGTAGAAGGTATTTTCTGATACAGCATTCCCTGTAAAGTCACCTAAATCACCTCAACTGACCAGGTCTGGCCTAATCCAAGCAGTAGGTACAAAAAACACTAGCAAACATGCCTATGAATGACTTCTTAGCACAATCTATACTTGCACACACAATACACCTTACAATCAGCATGGCTTAATTTCAAGTAAATCACATGGAAGACTTCAAATCCCATTGCGAACTGTGAGCAAACACGATACTACAGATCTAACACACACGAGCACTTTCTCATCATTTTTTACGCTACTCTTCCACAGAAGTGCCACACTAAAAGGCTTTCATCAATAGAAAAAAGCTCTGAGCTCATCCCTGCCTCGGCAGCTCCCACCCACCTCGATGGAAACGTACCCCGCTCCACACCATGGCACCAGAAACCCTTATCTTCCACACGCCCTGTATCTGGTGGCACCTGCAGAAACAGGAGCCGTGCAACAACAAAAGCTCTGTGCACTCCCCCAGCAGACAGGCTGGGAAAGTAGGTCACCGAGAGCCCCAGAACACCCAGCTACAGACACACGGTTTAGGTTTTTTTCTTTCCCCCTCAAATCTTGAATTTCTCGTTTGACTACTCACTGCCAGCTCTTCAAAGAGGCTTCAAGGACTTTGATGTCCCGAAGATGAGAATTAGGCCAGGTTCCAAACCGCGGTTCATGAGCTGCTGCTGGTCACCTGCAAGCACTGACCAGCTCCCACCAAGGCTCTGGCCTCAGCCTCCTCCTCCTCACATGGCGCAGTCATTAAGAATGGGCCTTTTAACAGCTGTTCTAATTAGCACTTCGATTCCTGAGTGCAGCAAGAGGCAAGCTGGGCTGGGAGGCTATTAGACTGTGATCCCATCCTTTGATGACTCAAATTAAGGCGTAATTCCAAGGCTAGAAAAAAATCCTCTGTTTTGCTGTTAGAACACTCTTGTGCCCGCACTGCTGCTGCCACTCCAGGTATGGCTTTCTGTGCCACGGCCTGGGATACACCTGGCAGCTACTGACAAGAACCACCCACCCAAGCACAGCCCTACTCACACAGTCAGGTGTTTCTGGCTTCATGAAAGCCTTTGCATCAGGCCTTAACGGAACTTGAATGTTTTAAAACATCTTCTTAAATATTAACTTGTAAAATTCTGCACATACAGAACTCCAGCTCTTCCAGTAGAAATTCATGTGTCTGTGCAAACATAGTGGGCAGCTCCTGCAATCCATCATGGAAACGCTGGGAGAGTGAGCCACGTATCTGGTTCTCACAGAGGCAACACTAGGAAACTATAAACTGGGAAAACAAGCATTTATACTATTATGGAAAGAATTTAGCTTTCCTAATGGCTTGTTTAAAATAAACATTTTCTTGCATATTTGAGAACTTCCTTGCAGGCAGGGATGACAAGGACGTCACTGCACCCAGGCTCTACGCGTCCCTGTCTCTTTAAAGAGAGCAATTTCCAATCCACTCCCCTCTTATCTTGGAGACAGCCAGTGCTGCCCACTGTGACCAGAGCCGGGAGGCAGAGGGGGGATGATTGTTCAACATCAAAAGCAGCAGCAGTCAATTTGTAAGCTTCCCAGCTGGAAGTACATGCAAACGAGGAGGGAAGACTGCCGTGGTTGGAAAACAGCAGTTATTCCAAGGTCTTTACTCTACACAAGGAAGTTTACAGACAGTACATGTAGTATTGTGCAGTCACACCGGAATTACTCCCCACATCTCCCTGTGCAGGAGTGGCTGCTGAAGTGCGAGGGGAGCAGTGCCCCAAGGAGCCTCAGTGGTCACCCCGTGCTGCCATCCCTGTGCTGCACAGGCCAGTCCCCAGCACAAGGAGGCTGCAGGAACCATGACTTTTCATCGGCGGGTTGGAGCTGATATCGGAAAACCAACTGGAAAGCGTTGCTTTTTTGGAATGACCAAACCCAAAGCAAACTGAAACCCAGTTCTCTATGACCGTGCCTGCAGTAATGAGCACTCAGCAGCCTCCATCAGCTCTCTGCCCTTACACTGGAGGGACCATCAGTCTCTTTCCAGACTCTTTTCTGGCTTTTCTTTCTGTACCTGTTAGAAACACTAAAGAGTTTCTTTAAAACCATGGTATAAATTCAAATGTTTCATACCAAGTACCCAATTCAGCAGAGGCAGAGAAACCAAAGCAAGCCTGGTTGGTTGAACAGGTTTGTAAGGGTTTCTCACCAACAATGCACCCACTGGGTATTTTGAATCATACTGGGAAAGGCAGCAGGAAAGTTACTGATTCTGAAGTTTTATATAATTTAATTTAGGTTTAAAACGGAACAAACCCAGCCAAGGGCTGTGGGGGTTCTTGGTGCTCACCCACATCCACCTACAGCACTGCTTCTCTCCCTGTTGCACTCTCTGAGTCGTTCAGGGAGGCCCAGCTGCACTTCAAGACAATTCTCCAACCACCCGTTCCCATCCCTGCTCACAGAGGCAATAATTACACTGACATTTCTGCTCGGCCATTCTTTCACATCTGGTATTTTTATGACAAGATTAACAGAAGCCACAGTGCGCTCGCAGCACGTCAAATTCCTCGTCTGAACTAACAAATCTCCTCTTCCTGTTGACTGAAAGCAACTACCACTTCTGGAGTTACACAGCCAGATCTTACCTAGAGCAGGGTAGGGTTGTTTCCACCACCCAAATCCCCAGTCAGCAGCACACTGGCACCAGGGAAACCCCGCCGGGATGGGTTTCCATGCCAGCAGCCTCCTCTGGCCTGATGCTCCTGGCTACAGAAGGCCCCTTGCCCAAGCTGCACTAATTTAATCACACACCGTGCTCCAGGCAGCCCTGCTGCCAACAATTCCCTCATTCCCTTTTCAGACTCAGGGAGAGGCAGGCTGCTGCAAGGTACAGCTTAACATTTCCTATCTCCCCCAGTTGTATTTTTGACCACGCCCCAAACTCTAAGCCTCGCCTTGCTTTAAAGTTTTAATGAGTAAATCCTAAGAATTTTTAGTCTGTCCAGGCTTTCACAGCTTAAAAAGCAACAGCTCATTCACATACACTACACACTGCCTCATGGCCAGTAGGATTTTACCTGGCTTACAATACTTTGGAACGAGGCCAGAGATTGTCTCAGCTTCTATCAGCACACCTAGAAGTGCTACAGAAATTCCCAGCTGCCCTATATAATCCTTTATCTACTTAAGATCCAGCACTTATTTTAAATGGATTACAGTAAGTCAACTGCATCCTGCCTGTGCAAAAGGCTAGAAACACAAACTAAACCACCATAAAAATATTCCTTTCAAGTCAAATACACGATATGAACCAACTTTCAGGCAGAAAGCAAAATTAAACAATAGCAAAAAGAGCACATGGGAAGGAAGGGGACAATGAGCAAAAAGGCCAGAAGCCACAGGCTGGTCAAGCTCAAGATCTACGAAAGCTGTTTCTCTCCATGGCTCACTGAGGAAACCCCACGCAGCAGCAGGACTGCCTCTGGGTGTGGAGCACCTTACTGCTCTGACAGACTTGGGATAGCAGCACTTTTAGAGGGAAAAGGTGGATTTTGGGAGGCAAGCAGGCCATCAGCCAACAGGCACTTACAGAAAGCAAAGCAGGGAACAGCAGCACTTGGAAACCCCCCTCTGAAAAGAAATCAAAGGAAATCACTCCTGCAAGAAGTCAGAGCACGTGGGCATCGTTGTGCTTCACATTCCCTACGTTTGGAAAAATACTGTAGAGCCAATAAAAGACCACTGTAATATTTTCCAAAAAATGAAACAGACCACTGAGCTCACAAAAATCCTCTGATCAAAGAGGCAAGAAAATGCCTCTGAGCACAGGAGGAACAAGCGGCTCATCAGGGGCTGTCCGAGGTCAGTCCCAGAGGGACGCAGGAATGCTCTGATCCTTCAGTTCACAGCTCAAATCTCTGTGAAGAAACTATTAAGAGAAATCCAGTCTGATGACATCATCATCACATTCATGTCACATTCCAACATTTTTTGCTGAGAGATTCGAGATTCAAGAATGGAACTAAATTTAAACTACTAGGAAGCATGCCAGTTTTCCTTGCCTTCCACCAAAGACTCACGTCCAGCACAGTTCACTTATGTTTCCCCTCTATTCTCCTCTCCTGCCTCCAGCACTCTTTAGTCAGTTAAAGTAGTGTGAAAAACATTCCAATCTGAGTCACAAACAAACCATGAGTCAACTTTTTTTGTGAAACACTTCTGAAGAACACGCACACCTGCATCCCCAACAGTCTCCAGGAAGCTGGGAAGTTAAAGCCAACACAAAGCAACTTTAAGATTCCACAGCCCGGCACAGTGTGACGCCGCTCCCACCTTGGTGTCACGCACTAGACACACAATTTATCATTTGATCAGAACCAAAGCAGTTGGGATCAATTTAATTCACCAAATTGCTCATGGCTGATGTACCAATTCAAACACAAGAACACATATACCATTAATCACATTAAGTCCAACCCAGCAGTCAGCATATTCCATGGACACAGTGGATCTGTGGCAGAGGCATAAGCCTATCTGGCAGGCACAGGGGACATTTATTTTCAACCCACGCTCTGCTCAGTCAACATCAGTCACCTGCCACTTCAGGCTTTTAAAACTGTTACAACCTCCCTCTTGCCTAGACAAGATTGAGGCTGATATCCCTACAAAGCAGCCAATGGCAAGCTCCCCACTGGGATCCCCAATGGCACACTGGGTACACACACACTCCTGGCCCCTTTGAAGCTGGGTGAGATGGTCAGAGCACGGCAGTTTCCTACCACGGTACTGCTGCAAGTGCCAGCACTGTTTCTAGAGGCTGCAGACAGGCCCTGGAGGAGTTCCTAAAAGCCACCAGACCCTCTAGTGCTGCACCTGCTCACCCCGTGTGCTTTGGCAACGAGCTGTGGAGCACACACCAGCCTCACAGCAAAGCCGGATCCTCAACCCACTCATCCACCAGCCCCTCCTAACTTTCTTTCTCAGCCTTTGCTACTATGGAGACACCCTTCGAAACAAACCTGCCCTTTGAGCAAATAAAAGGTGTGGCCAGTTTAAATAGCCCAAAATTCCTAAACTCCAAGTGCTGCAGCAATGCAGTCATGCTGGCTCTGTAGGGCAGCACACGCCCAGGCTTTTATGATCCACTGCTCCTACGAAACTTAACTACTCACCAACCTTGAGTTTTCAAGTCATTGCCACAGAGCAGAGGGGCCTTGGCAAAGCTCAACAGAAATCCTATCAGGGAGAAATAGCCCTGGATGAGTCACTCCGGGAACACAGAACCCATGGAAGGACATTTCTGCCCCATCTGTCAGGAGGCCAGTGGAACACGCGGGTTTAGCAAGAACTCTCCAAGCAGCACAGTTGCACCTGAACTGTGGCTGTGCAGAGGCAGCACCACAAATGGGATGGCTCAAACACTGGCCCAGCTGAGCACAGAGTTCAGTGTGCTCTCATAGGAAGCTTGAAAGAGTTGTACCAGAGCCATGGGGAATGTGAAATTAAATAATGCTTCCTCTTCTTGCTGGTGTGAGAGGAAAACAAATGTGGCACCCGGACACCTTTGTTTTCCAGTCTGACAATACCCGAAGCAGATGTCAGAGACCAGACTCCATCCCTACAACTTATGGGATTAAAAAGGTGCAGCTGAGTAAGTTCACGTGTATTAAACATTTTCCTGTTTTTTTTTTTTTCATCATCACAAACTGAGGTCAAAGTAGGCCTGAGGTTTAAATCCAGTATTTTCTAAAACCATTTTATGAACAGATATACGATTTGAAGACCCAGGTGCAGAAAGCAGCTTGCAGCACTCTCAGGTGAGATGGAGCTGTTTGGCACACCCGGGTGACCTGATGCCGCCCAACAGCCACTGCCATCCGTGTCCCCTGCCACCGACATGTGGTTCCCATGTGTGCTCATGCCTGACAGGGAGGCCACAAGAGCCAGCTTGTTGCAGCCTCTAACTAAAGCCATAGGATGGGACTGGAATTTCCTCACAACATTCTTGGCCCACTGCCTGAAGCCATAATTACTGTTCCCATGGCAAAGATCCTGGCTTCACCACAAATCACTTCTATGCAGTCAGCCTGTATCACACTCCAGCAAAGCCTGTTTTAAAAATTAACTTCTCAAACGCCACAGAACTGCACTTTTGGTTTCTGGAAGGGAAATCTTTCAAGCAGAGCTTGACTTAGCCAAGAAACTATGGGATTATTCAGCACCTAAACTATTCTGAGACTTTTCCAATCACCGAAATGCAATTTCACTTAAAGAACAGCGACGTGTCACAGTTTATCCTCTCTTTAGTCCTGCTCAGAGCGTGAAGGAACAGTGATATCATCCAGGGAAATTAAACAAAGGGCAAGGAGACACAACAGAGAGAGACCTTGATCAGACTACTTGCAAGAGGCAACTGCAGGGTCAAAGAGCACCTCAGAGCTCAGATACAGTGCCTCCATCTTAGGGCCATACTTTCTTGCTTTTCAGACAGCAGTGAAATTATGGGAAGTCTTAGATCATGTGTTTCTAATCTGCAGGACATTCCAGAAGGCTGTGCATCAGGAACCCCCAGACCAGAATGGCAATGAGCTTCCTAAACAAATTCACACACTTTAAACTGAGGAGCCTGGAATGGCTACTACAATTACACCTGATTAAAAACAAGACCATTGGGCAGCACAGTGCTCAGAGGAATAAGCCACTAGGACACCTGGGGGCTTCTTTAGTTAAAGAAACTAAATTTAATTAAGACCTTGGAAAAATTAACAGGTGGGTGTAAATACTCTTAATATGTAAATTAAGGATGTGAGAGAATTAAAAAAAAATATGCCAGCAGCCTGCCTTTTAACGCAATAATGCTGAGCAAACTGAAAAAAATGGACTTTCACAAAGTCCTCAATTTCCAAGTTAAGCTTGGCACTCACAGCATGAAGACACCAAGAGGCCACTGGGAGTTTGCTGTGACACGTTGCTCAGCAGTGGTTTGAGTCACAGGCACTTTTCCTACTTGTCTGAGCCAGCTTTGGGACATTCCAGTCACAATATCAGATCATCAACAAGGTTACTGGGGGCTTAGCAGCATGTCACCGAGCATGGCAAGAGCTGACCGATTTTGGGGACTCATCTTCCAACAGCCTAACAAATTCCTACCTTCTGTGCACCGTTGCTACCTTCTGTGCACATACATGTCAGGAATGAGTAAATTTACACCTCAGATTAAAAACAGTTTTCCAGCTCAGATCTCCGTGTGTGATTAGGCAGCTCAGCCAGGAAGCTCTCATGAGCACGGGTGACAGAATGGACACCCCAGTCTGTGCTGGATCCCAGGAGCAGGGGAAACTGTCTGACGTGGCTGACCCAGGCAGAGGACGGGAGCACAGGAGAAGCTTCACTTTGCTCTCAGATACGCACAGACTCCAATTTACCTACAGAAACCCACGACACGTTACACCCAAGCACTAACGAAAGGACTTCTATTACAAGAGCTACACCTGCATATCCAATGACTTACTTAAGCAGGTTAACGTGGCTACAGCAAAAATCAGTTGAAAACTTACCTTTACCAAGAAGATTCAGCTTTCGTGCTTGCTTCTGCCACTCTTCAACTTTTAATTAAACTTTCTTTAAACCTGCCTCATCTGACTTGACAAGAAACCTCATGTTCCATGCACAATTTAGTCTCACCACTCCCTCCCCGCTGTTTGACCGGCACAGCCATGGGTACGATGCTGTCCACATCAGGGGTGAAGGCACTCAGACGGGACTGCTCCCAGTCCTCATCAGAGCCATCTGACTGGAACTAGGGACTGAAATCCCTCCAGATGGGAGCGATGAGGCAGGCAATCCCACACCCCAAAACTCCAAGATTCACTGAGGACTACAACTACAGTTTCAGAAGCTTCCTGGTCCAGTTTAGTTACGTAAAACCACTTTTAAAAGTTACAAATTACACACTCTTCAAAACCAGGGGACCTTAACCAACATTAATCAGTTTAACAGCAGACATTGTATCAAACTGTTCTGGGGATGTCTTGGTCCACCTTTCATAATGGCTATGAACTATTACCCAATCTTATTGTCCAGGCTCAAGCCTCTGCTCCTCGCATCCGATGGCAAACTGAGCTCCTTGCAGCAGGCAGCATATC
The DNA here is from genome assembly GCA_013397775.1 of Eulacestoma nigropectus. Taxonomy (NCBI): domain Eukaryota; kingdom Metazoa; phylum Chordata; class Aves; order Passeriformes; genus Eulacestoma; species Eulacestoma nigropectus. Next base: position 158,189 of record VZTE01000891.1, on the reverse strand, counting down.
CACCCGAAGCAGACACCATTATTAATTCAAATTTGAGATTCCCATAGGAGGAAAAGTATGATTGACCTTTCCCCCACAGCTGTTAGGAGCCTCTTCAGACCCCTAACGCACTACCAGGCTGTCTGTGCTTAACACAGCTCATTCCGTACTTCCAATACAAAAACTCTACTGGCCAGCAGCACTTTCTGCGTGATGCTCCTACCCCATTCTGTAGGGCTGCTGGTGCTCCCCACGCACCGGCTCCGCTCCACATCAGTCCCATCCCACAGCATTGCTTCCCTGGCCCTTCCGAGTGGCCGCTGGTGGCTCTCAGTCACTGAGTCCCCACGCGCAGCTCGGCCGCATTGCTGGTGGCCGACACACACACAGGGCTGAGTTCACTGCAGTCCTGACCCCAGAGCTACAACGTTCACCACATCAAACCCTAACCCTTCAGCCCACTCTGTCCTGCGCATTCTGGTCCAGCATTTCACAGGACCAGCGCTGATCCCGTGAACGTGACGCCTGTTGCCACCCGCGGCCGATAAGGAGCCTCCTGTCAGCACTTTGAGTTTAGGGCTAAGGCTGCACTTTGCAAACCTGAGACTAGAAGGGCAAAGGTCATATTTACTGTACTCACAGGAGATAAAAATCAACTGCTAAACCCTCCCTTTTGTGGCAGAAGGATTTTTGACATATAACTGAGCAGGAATTCACACAAACAAAGGAAATGGAGTTCTCCAAAGGAAAAGGACCAGTTTCTTCATAGAGAAGCATTGTCTAGCACACAAGTAACAAGCATTGCTTGACATTTTAGCAGGGGAGAGGGCTGTTTCTAAATGCAATAAAGTTGATAATCAATGTGCAAATGCCAAGAGCTAAATGCTGAGCGATATTATAAGTTTTAAATGCATATGAAACTGAATTACCTTCTGGTTAAAACCAATTTACATGGTACCAGAAATAACCCTTTACAGCTGAAGATCTACATTTGGTGAGGCTAAAACTAGGTCAGATGCTGAGCAGTGTAAAAAGAGAGAAAAAGTGAGAAGTGCCTACCTTTGTACCAACTGTTATATCTTGGACAATGCTGTAGAAAAAAGAAAGAAAAGGATTAAAAAAGTTAGATAGGTTTGCCACAAAAATCCAGCATAGTTTACAGTAGTAAGAAAAAAGCAAGTCAAAGTGCACAGTTGTCTTTGCAGGTGAGCCAAGGACAGTTTATACAAAGAAAAAATATTAGATGGTGATGGTGGAGACCCAAGACCCAGCAGTGCCAGAAAACTGCAGCTCTCCCACTCCCTACAGCAGCACTTGCTCCTCCTGTGAGGCCACCGGGTGGGAGTGAACCCCCCCGAGCCCAGCGATGTGACCTCGACTCTGACCACATCGAGAGGAAAAGCATCACGAGTCAGCTCTGTCACCAACATCCCCTTCTGAGGTTCCTGTCCCCAACACGCACAGAGCCCCTGCCAGGCTCTAGCACAGCTGGAGAGACCAACACCAGAGCTCCGTGGTCCCAGGGGCAGAGCCCCGCTGTGTCCCAGCTGAGCAGGAGCTGGGGCTCACAGCAGCCCTCAGGCCACGCCAGCACTGCCAGAGCAGTGCCAAACCAGCAGCGTGCCCAGAGGTCCAGGCAATCCCAGCCCGGGGTAAGCCCTACATAGGATTCCTCTACCAACTCTACAAAATAAGTTATTAAACTCTACCTTAGACATTTAAACCTCCTAAAATGAAGACTTTCTGATTAACTAAGATGAAAAATAATACCAGCTGTACCTCAAGTGACCGACACCAGCTCCTGTTAGCACAGAACTCTCTACACCACAACACACACCTCCTTACAGCAAGGTCTTCCACCAATGCAGTCAGAATGGCTTGCATATGGCCTGGCATGTTGGACCAGGGTGATCTTCAGAGCCTTAGAACACCTCCACGTTACTGTTTTGTGGGAGCGCTCCAGACAGTCTAAGATTTCAGTTATACCCTTGCACTGGTGATTGCATTTTCTTTGTAATAAATTCCAACCCCACGTAAAGCAGCAACACAAAACGGAGAGCAGAAATGACCCCTTTGCACTGCCAAGGACACAGCCCTGCCTGGTTCAACTCCTCTCAAAGAGCTGCCTGTAATTCCAGAGCACAGGATGCAGCAGTGGCCGCCTGACTGGCCTGCAGCAGCTCCACAGAGCAGGGGGACACACAATAGGTAGGGCAGTCCATCTTGAACCAGCAATACGAAACCTGAAGCACTCAACTCTACACAGTGAATTAATGCGAAAAAACTTGCATTTACTAGGTCTTGCTTGCCTCCCCTCCTGCAACAATTCATAACTTGCACCAAAGTCCTGCCCGATCTCATTAGGCAGCTCGAATGTCCCCAGCTCCACTAACGAACCACAGCCCCAGGACGAGCCAGCTCAGCTCCTCACACTTCCTCTTCCCCCCAACGTGCCGTGTCATCATAACCCAGCGCTCTGCAGCTGGAGCCACAGCCCGGTCCAACGGCTGCTGCGGGAAGCCACGCGATAGTTCCGTATTCTCCAGGGAAGTCGTCGGAGAAGGCCGTGTCTGACACCGCTCCGTGAGCCCGGCGCTGGTCACCCACCAGGCAGATGGGTTGGCTGCACTCGAGGGTCAGCTCTAATGAACTAATGAAACCCATCTGCATGGAGCAGTTCAAGAAACCAGCATCCCTAAACACAGCACACATTCCTCAGCTAACACACAAATACTAATCCAGGCATTTCCAGAATCTTAAAAAAACTACTGCCAACAAAGCACAGTAAGAACAGGGAATGCCCCACATTTCCCAAACTCTCGAACTTACCCCAGAGCAGTTTCTCCCACTTCCTGTTCCTCCTGTGGGCCTCTCACACAGGAAATGTTTTACATAAAGTGCCTTAGCAGGGGATGGCATTTAGAAGTATCCAACAGGAAGAGACATTTTATTTGCCAAGAACTATCGATTCCTGGGATATTGTTGTGGCCCACTTGATAACACATACCACAGGAAACAAGCTCCAACAGTATTTCAGAGTTTTTTTTCAAGAAACGTGCAACGTATTTCCAGTTCACACACCCCCTCAGTAAATTACCCCAAGCTTCCTTCTCCTGTCCTGCACATCAGCCCTCAGAAGGGAATTAAAACTTTTCCCAGTTCCAAAATACAGGCAATAAAGCCCTTCATAAAAATTATTTTTCCCATGGAATAATGGGATCGTTCCTACGCAATAAGAGAAAAAATTAAGCAGCACCAGCAAAACCTCCAGGCCATTTTCCAAAGCAGCACTGCCCATACGGACTCCTCACATGTTTCAACAAAGCAACTTATTCAAAGGGGATCATTCGGGCACAGCTCAGGATCATTTTCGGGAGAAGGAGATGGGAGCAGCCTTGAGCCAGGGGGCCGCTCGCTGCCAACTCGGCAAAAACCTAAAACCATTTTCCGAAGCAGCTTTTGAAGTTTGAGCAGGACACGGGGGACACTTTCACGGGGCAAACGGATCCTGCACCGAGATCTCCAAGAGATGAGGAGTAACTGAGACTCGTGTGTTACACTACAACTTTTACATTCAAATAGCAACTACTTTAACATGCACAGAACATCCGCCTTCCCTGGAACTACAGCTGATAACAAACCGATTTTTGCCACTAGAATGCGTGATCTCATGTGCTGAGAATCTGTTGGGGTTTTTTCTGTAATATCATTTAACACGATGAGCAACTGGTTAAAAGCAGTAGAGCGATCCTGGACTGCAAAAATTGTAAGATACAGGATTTTCATGGATTTAAAGATGAAAACAACACTGAGACGCCACCGTTTCAGCGTGTAAAAAAGCCCAGACATGTGACTACGCCCCGACCACTGTTCTGAGGCAGAAAGCGAGAAGGGACTAATTTGGGCTTCCCGTACTTACAGCTCCGGGAAAACAAACTGCTTATTCGGAGGCCTTTAGAAATATTTTAACTACTGCGCGCTAGAAGAAACAAAAAACCACACCACTGAAAAAAACCACGCCATACAGGAGAAGAAAAACACAGAGAGCTCGTTTTCGAGCGAGATCCCCTGATAAAACACCCGCTTTAGAGCGAACTCTGCCGCAGAGAGGCCCCGCCGGGCGGTGGTTGAAAGAGGAATCGACGCTGCCCACGATAAAAGTTGCGCTCTGGAAACTCCCCGAGTCCCGGCGTGCGGAGGGAAGTTTTCTCTCCCGCAGTTGCGCGGGACAACGAGAGCGGGGCCGGGGCCGCGGCCGTACCTGCGGCGCTCAGGTGAGGCGGCGATGGAGCCCTGCCCGCCCTCCTCCCGCCTACGAAACTTGGGCGAGCGAAAACCGATCACAAAAGGAACCCAGCGCGAGTCCCCCCCGCCCCCACCCGCGGAAGCGCCAGA
>VZTE01000891.1:133052-153396 GCA_013397775.1 Eulacestoma nigropectus | reverse complement strand
CCGGCCGCGCCCGTGGGCCCCCCGCAGGTACCGCCCCAGCCCCCGGCGCGGGTCCTCGACCCGGGCGTTCCCGCACCACGGGAGGGGCCCGGCAGCGCCGCTCGCGGCCCCGGCGCGGCGCCGGGCGGGACTCACCCGTCCATTGCACACGGAGACGACCCGTCGGGAGCGGAGTGGAGGCGCCGCAATAGCGGGACGAGCGAGACCGCTCCGTGTTATAGACTCACAAAATGGCGGCGCCGCCCGGCCCGCCTCGCCCGCGCCGGCCCCCCATTGGTCGGCGGAGCTGTCACCCTGACGGGGGGGCGGGACCGCCCGCCTCCCGGGGTTGGCGCCCTGGCTCCCCAGGCGAAGCCGATTGGCTGCGCGCGGGGCAAGGGGCGGGGCGAGCCGCCGGTGCGCGGCGCCGCTCGGTAGGCGGAGGGAGGCGGCTGGGAGGAGCCATCTTCAGAGCGGGAAGGAGGCCGGAATGACGCCCGGGGCCGCCATCTTGGTTGGGGGCAGGGCATCGGAGTGGCGGCGCCGGGCGCCATCTTGGGTACGGGCAATGGGGGGTCCCCCCGCGTGCACGCCGTGAGGCGCCGGGGGCCGCGGGGGGGTGGCTCGGCACCGCCGCCATGTTGGGGGCGGGCAGGGAAGCCGCGCGCCGCCGCCATCCCGGGTGAGGGGCGTCCGCCTGTGCTGCCCCTCGGGGGTCGCGCAGGGCCCAGGGGCTTGTTTAAGGTACAGGATGGAGTCTGTGTAATTGCAGCTAATGTCTTAAGGATAAAGATTACCAGAGGGTGAGAGAGAGAGAGATCCTGTGAGGTAAGACGTTAAACGTACCTGCTGATCCTCAGGTACCGTTGTGGCACTCTGCTGCCCAGCCCAGCTCTCTGGCCCATCAGGGGCACTTCAGTGCGGAATTAGATCGGCTTGTCTCACTCTTAAAGTCGGTCATTGCCTATAGGCCCCACTTCTGCAGGGGTTCATGTATATTCTAGGGATTTGGGGCTTGTTTAACCTCTGGAAGATTTGCCTTGCAAGTGCTGGGCCACCTCTGATGAATTTCAACCGACTGTGGTGGCTTTGTGTGAGATCTTTCTGTGGCTCCCGCAGGGTGACCGGGACAAGTCTGTCCCCAGCCCCGACCCTCAGACACAGCTGGATCCTCCCCACCACTGCTGCCATGGATGAAACACTGTTTAAATACAGGCAGTATTTGCTCGCTGGGAATTCTGGTGTCAGGTGCCCGTTCTCTGAACCTCACTTGCCATACCCCACGGGGATTAACTGGACAGTTTCTAGCTAATTTCTAGCTCTGCCCTCAGCCAGGCTCCTCTGCCCTGCCAGCCCTCCCACCCGGGCCTTTTCTGTGAGAATATCTGGCAGTTCTGCCAAAGCACCTCTGCTGCCAGTGATAACCTGTGAAACACCTGGGCCGTGACAGGGCTGTGTATGTGAGGGCTCAGAAAATTATTTTAAAAATGAGAGTGCAAAGGAAATTTGGAGTGTTATCCCTGGGCAGTGTTTCTGCTTTCTGTCAGGTAACTCTGGCAGGTACAGACATGCATTTTGCGTTCTCGTGTCTCTCTCAAGCGCACACTTGACACGTGAGTAGGGAAGAGAAAAAGCTAGAAGTGAAACGGTCTGTTTTCTCCCAAAACCGTGTTCCTGTGCCAGGTCCTTTGGCCAGAGCCCTCATTTCTCACTGGGGTGGTGCTCAGGGGTTTCAGTGGCCAGGATCAGACGTCACCTGCCTGCCTCACTCTTGTCACCCTCTGTGAAATGCAGGAGCTTCCCTTTACCTTGGATCTTTCCAGGAGCTGGGAGCTCTTGATTCCCGAATCTTTGGGTTACTGAGCTTCCAGTTTGGCCCCTCTGGAGTTTAAAAATCAAGGAAAAGTGTGTTCTGACCTATTGCTGAAGGCAACTAAACCCATCTGAAACCAGGTTATTTACTGTGTCCTGCATATGAAAGGCTCAGCTGCTGCCTCAGATAAGAGATTTACAACTTCGATGAGGCAAAGAATGGGAAAATGATGGGATTATGGATCCACTGTAGCTGAGAGCCAGAGAGATAAAGTGATGTGATCAAAGAGAGCAGGAATTTAACTGCCAGCACAAGCCCCCTGCACACTCTTGAACTGTGGCTGGTTTAAGGTGTATTTCCCATGGAGGTATTTCTTCTCAAAGTAAGGAATCCCGTGATGGTAGAGGATGCTGTGGAGACAGAATCCCTCAATTTTTTTTTTTTTAATATAGGGTATTTCTGTGCCCTAAAGAAGAGTATCCTGAACACCCCATAAGGACTGAAAACATTCATTAACACTCTGCACTGATCACAGGCCAGGACAGGGTCTGATTTTCTAGTGGCTGGTGACACGAGTTTACGGCATGTGCAGGTATCCCAGGTGCTTTTCAGGTATCTTTGGGAGAGCAAACAGAGGTGAATGCCACCACAGGATTCCTGATTTCCAAAGGCCTTTCCTGTGCAGGTGTGGTCTGACTTAAAAGGCTCTTTAAGGTTTGTGCAAGCTCACCCTGATTTTCCACGGTTCTTGCAGTAATGATGATTGTGCAACGTTTTATCAGCCATTTTCCTGCAATAGGAACAGAATTTTTTAGATGGCATCTGCTCAGGTACTATGGGACTACAAGTGACCAGCGACACTATTGTGGTTTTCTCTGGGCCAAAGGGGAAAATGCTTTTAAGAACAAGATTACACTTGATAGGAAAACCCAGCAGGGAGCAGGACCAGCCCCTATGTGTCCTTGTGTTTGTTTTGAAAAACAAACCCAGATGAAAACGATGATATGAAAAAAAAAAAAAGAGGAGGGCAAAGGGNAGCAGGGAGCAGGACCAGCCCCTATGTGTCCTTGTGTTTGTTTTGAAAAACAAACCCAGATGAAAACTATGATATGAAAAAAAAAAAAGAAGAGGGCAAAGGGAAAAAGATGAATCAGCTTCTTTTGTATGATCCTACAGCAACGTCCCACGTCCCACCCTGGTTCTGGCGCTGGTTCCTCTGGCCGGGAAGGGCTCTGGGGCACACCCAGCTTATTCCCTTTTTGAGCCCTTCCTGCATGTGTTATCTCTTGGCATTTAATTCACCAGCAGGGAAGAAAAACTCTCTGAAACAAAATCGACCCTTTCCTGCCTTTTCCCGTTGTATTGTTACACAGCTCCACAGCCCGTGTGGGGTCATGGACACTCCTCTTCGCAGCCGTGTCCTTCGCAAACTGGCAAAACTCTTCCCCTTCTCCTTCCTCTTCCACCCAATGTTTCTGTCAGCGGTTTGAAAACCAGAACCCTCCTAAACAGGGTCTAATTCAGGAGCCCAAACCCCTGGGCGGAATGGCGCATCTTGGATGCTGCTGTCAGTGACAATTGCTTTCCTGGAAGTTCCTCTCCTGCCCCATTATTCCCGGCAAGGCCCTAAACCAGGGAACTCTCACAGATAACTCTGCTACCACTGCATCCCAAAGAAACCAGGGAGCAGGATGTCTCTCCAACCCTTCTGCTTCTCTCTGTGGCTTTTATTTGTTTTCAGCCCCTCTCAGCGAACACAGCGGTTTTATTTCAAAGCGTATTGGCAGCTTCAGCAACATCTCACGGTGCCAGAACATTCTTCTGTGCATCGTTCACGATGCCACATCACCGCTCTGGGAATGGTTTGTGAGGGGCGGGCGGAGCAGGAGCGGAATCCGAGCAGGAGCAGAATCCCTGCAGGGTTTGTTAGTGCAGCAGACTCGTCCAGCTCTGACCCACGGCCTTCCCTCCTCATGCCTGAGGGAAGGGACCAGGAGAGGGACCCAAAGTGCCTCTGCAGCTGGGGTGGTTGGAGGAGGAGGAGTGGGAGAGCTGGCTGTGTTAGTTCCAGCATCTGGGAGGGGTGCAGCTCATACCTGCGCCCACGTGGCTTTCTGAGCAGGACACGACATGAAAGAGGGGAGTGTGTTTCTTCCATTGATCCACAAGAGTTTGGCAGCGTGGAGTACTATCAAAGAGTGTTCTGGCTGGTAGATGATAAATAAAAGGGTTTGGAACTGAGCTTAATGTGCTGTCAGTAATAAAAAAAAACATTCTTGGAGACTGATTTTTTGCAAGGGCCTGGACAAGGGGCAATGACTGTGATTCTGTGATTCCTAACCTGTGTATGGGCTCCCCGAGCTGGGTGTCTGTGACAGCTCTGCCACCGCAGCGACGTGAGGCCTCCTGCGCAGGGCCAGAGCTGAGCAAGTGAGAGACACTCTGCAAAGCAGGAGAGCTGCACGTGGGCATGGTTTGTGTTGCCATTGCACACTCCGAGTTCCCCGTTTACAGCTGCGGGTATTTCATGCTGCAAGCACCTACACGAACTTCAAATTTGAAGTAGAATCACAAGAGCTCAGCTTTTACATCTTTCTTTCTTTTTAATCCACGACACAAGAGACTTCGCTGTGTTTCTGCTGTTCCCCGTCCATGTTATTTCAGCACTTCCCTGTCCCCACGGCTCCTCCCGATGCTCTGGGGTGACTCATTTCCTGTGCGAGACGAACCAGCCATTTCCTGGCTGTTCAACACAGGACTTTTTTCCCTCCTAGTCGGGGCTGGAATGGTGAGGATTAGGCTATCGTTTGAGTAATCTGTGGTTTGATTAATCTATGGTCTTATTATGTCCCCTGCAACTCGTCCCAGAGCTGCTGTTCTTCCCCAGGAATCACCTGGCAGCACCTGGGGCTCGTGGCTGCCCCTGCTCTCCTGGGCCCCAGGCTCAGTAATTTGGGCTCTGATATTAAAATCATAACAGTGATCACTTTAACCAGCTCTAACAGTGCCATCCTTGCAGACACTGCAAACCAGATCTTCATTCAACCATTTCAGCTCGTAATAAATAGGATTTTAAAAAAGCACTACAAGGCAAAGCCACTGATCTCACAGCACAGATCAAAGCCAGAAATTTTGATTGATCCCTTAAGTGCTACCAAAATTGCTTATTGGCATTTGAGGAATCCAGATAATACCTGTGTTTGTGTTAGACACAGGTTATCAGAAGGCTGCGTTGGTTCCTGTATTGGTTCTGTGCTCATCGTTCCAGTTCTCTCTAACCTCTGCTCCTAGTTTCCTGAGGCACTTCTTACTCCTATCCCATGCTGTGACTAACTTGCAGACAGCTTATGGAGCTCAGACATTGCCTGACCATTGGAATGCCAGCCTGAGGTGTCACAGCACTTTCGAGCTGCTTTTTACTGCTCGATTTTTAATTATTCTTTTAATCTTATTTGAACACTTGGACTCATCAGCCTGCCGTAGACCTGGAATGTTGGGGAAGAAACCCCACACAGTAGGGATGCTGACACTGGAGTCTGAATGGAGCACATGCGGAGGGCTGAGCCCTGAATAATTCATACCTGTAATGATTTATTCATGCCCAAGGCTGGATACCTCCCTGTGACTTTCCATTATGTCAAAGAGAAGGCGGGTTCCAATTCCATTCCGCTGTCCCCAGCCCGGTGCCAGCACTAGACTTGGAGCAGTGGAGCTGACATCTCTGCTCAACACAAACAGGCAACTCTTGCCCTTCCAGTGCCACAGCCATGGCCCCTGAAACCAAACTGAAATGCAGGGACAGGTCCTTGCACATTCTTCAGAAAGGATGGTGGGTGAGCAGGCAGGTAAAGCTCTTTTCCACGGACACACGGGGAAAGTGAGACCCTGAGGTCACGATGCAACACTTTCTGAGCATAGAAAACAGACAGGCCCTGACTCTGTGATGTGACACCGTCGAGCTGAGCTCACTCTCCACGAGAAATTGCAGTGGTTCCCACTGTAAAGTTACAGATTCTGACACAGTCGATGCCACATTGCAGGATGGTTTCCTGCCCTTCCAGAAACCTTGCGGGAAAGCCTGGACAAAGAGCAGTGGTTCAGGCTCATCTTTCCTGCCTGCTGTGTGCTTGCAGAAAATACCATCAGGAGAGGCTTACCAGGGCCACGCTCTGAGTTCCTGACCTGGGCGAGGATTCTGCAAGACATTCAAATTCCGTCTGTCTAGAAAGGCTGAAAGATGATCCCATGTTTCAGAGAGTCTCCAGACCCCCAGGCAGCACTGCTCCTCACTGGCTGGTGTGAAATTTCCTAATTGTTTAACCTGCAATCTTGACTTTTTTTTCGTCCTTTAAATGGGCTCTGCATCAGCATAATTAAAAATGTCAAACAGGCTTGAGAAACTCTCCAAGTTGCTAAAAATGAATGTGAATTTCCTCTCTGCAGCCTCACTCCGTCTCTCCCTTGCTCTGGCCTCAGCTTTCCCGAGTGCCTGGTTCCAGCCCCTCAGCATAGTTTGCATTCCACTGCCAAGAATGAACATTTATTTATACAAACAACCCTCCTTCCAGGCACATCTCCCGCCGTCCCAGGGCAGGGAAGTAAACACCATTTCTGGTCTGTCCGTAGCTCCAGCTCTGGATTTCCTTCTTGCTTTAGTCAGGGTTGGTTTGCAGGGAGAGCTGACTGCCATTCTGTTGCTTTCCTGTGCCCAGCAATAGCCTGGGAAGCTCCTTCATTTCTTTAAAATGATTTGATTTTGTGACCCCCTGAGTATAGTGCCTTATCAGCCCTGAGAGGGGGCTTGCTGGCTCAGCAGCAATTTCCAGAGCTGGAACCTGGGGGGCTCTGCAGGACTTTGAGAGTACTCAGCCCCTCGGATCTGCTTCTCTCCCAGCACATCATCACCCGGTGTTGCCAGTCCGTTACTGGGCCGCTGTGCTCAACTGGTTCTCCCAGCAGTGTGGGTGGCACTGTGGTGGAGCTCAGAGGGAACTGGAACAGCAGCTCCCAGACGAGCAGTGCCGCAGGGCCGAGGGCAGGCAGGTGCAGCTCATGCATTATTGCTGCACCGTCTCCATCCCTCACCTGCCGGGCTCCGGGATTGTTCCTGAAACCTTAGCTCTGCCCCTCTGTCCACAGATGTCTCCTGTTGCATCTGCCATTCGAATGGATATGGCACAGATGCCAGATGACTCCAGACAGGGGAATGTCACAGTCTGAGCACAGGTCATTTAAATGAAAAAGGGCCCTGACAGAGAGACAGGCATCTGCAGAGCACCTAGGGATGCTCCCTCGGGTGTGGAGCCTGCCTGCTGCTCACTCCCTGCTTTGAGCACAGGATTTTACTGCTAGAAATTGCAGCAACATTTGAAGAGGCATCCACAGTATGAAGGGGGGGAGTGTGTCCCCAAGGCACACGGATCACACAGGTGTGTGTGCCTCAAAAAGCACATGGAAGAAACAGGTGTGTACCCCCCTGGGCACACAGATCACACAGGAGTGTGTGCCCCCACCTCAGGCACGTGGATCACACAGGTGTGTACAGCCCAGTACAGCCCCTGTGTTCTTGTATGTTTGTGTCTGCAGCCCCCTAATCCGTACTGTGGTTCCCCCAGAGCTGAGGGGGACACGAGAGACTCCAAAGGCAGAAGGAGCAAGGGGACAGGAGGGATTGTCCAAATCCTGTGTTTTGGTGCCACACATGGCAGCTCAGTAGCCTCGGCCGTGCAGCTTGTTTCCACATGGAGTCAAGAACAAAGATGTCCAAACACAGCCGGCTCAGAGAGGATGGGGACAGCCATGCTCTGTGCCCGCCGTGAGCCCCATTGTCATCCCGGCCAAGAACGGCATCATTTCCCCAGGGCTGCAGCTCTATTAAACACAAAGCTCCAAATTATTTCCTACTTAGATCAAAGATGTGTTTGTTCCAGTGGCACTTAAGTTTAAAAGGCAGTGCTGGGGATGAATGAAACCTCCCCAGCAGCAGCTGCTGAGGCTCAATTGGTTTGTCAGTGTTGTAGTTCTGCTGTGGGCATCTTGTGGTTGTCAGCCCGTATGTTCCTGAAGGATGTTGTGCAGTGGAACAGTTCAGGGAAGCCTTGCTCTATGGCTGAGGGGCTTTTGCTTTCGTAGTGTGAAGGTTTGCTTGTGCTTCAGATGGTGAAAGCGTTCAGGAATCTCACATTCTGATTCCAGACTCAAAGCCAAAGCACTCTGCATCAAACTGGGTGGAAGTGTGCGAAGACACACAACGGCCTGTGTGCAGAACCCTTGGTCGTTTGGCTGTAGACTGGAATCTGGGTGAGGAACCTGCTCCCTAAATGCCGTCTCCTGGTCTGGATTTTACAGCAGATGCTCCCTGTGACAGACAGGAGGGGAAGAAAGCCCTCCGGAGTATGAAATTAAGCATTAAAAGAACATGAAGGCAGGAACATGCAGCATGTGAAGTCAGGGAGAACTGAGAACACTGGCCATGCTGAAGGAACAAAAGAAACCCAATATCCTGTAGAAGTTTTAATATTTAATTGGTGAGCTCTCCGATACCTGGGCAGTGAGTGTGGCGGACAATGACAGGAGCCCATGAAAGGGGTGCCTCATGGGGCCCCAGCATCCCCAAAACACAGACACAGGGGCTCCTTGTGTGCAGAACTACAGAGCTCCCTGCTCTGCACCACAGCACTGAACTCCTGGTTTTAGGTAAAAGCAGCATCGCCACAGCCCAAAAAAGACTCCCACTGCCTGGCAGCAGGTCTGGAAGTTGGAGATGCATCACTCCTGGCTCCCTCCCGTGCAGGTACTGCCTGCACCTGCAGCCAGAGGAGCATTTCTATGAGCTCACACACTCTCCCTGTGGAGCTAAGTTCCCTCCAAGGGGCAGTTCAGATACATTTTCAGGGCTCAAAAAATACATGACAGTACTTTATTTATTGAGAAAATACTTCACTCCATACTGCAAGATGGCAAGTTCCTTCTGGAGCAGGTGGAAGTCAGTTCTCAGAATCCTTCCCTCAGGAGCAGTTTCAGCTGAGGGCTCCAGATCCAAACCACCCACTGGCTCTGGTTTCTCTGGAATCTGTCGAGTGGAGTTGCCTAGTTTGCTCCTCCTCACACTCTGGGCGGGGTGTTACGGCTGCAGCTCTCCTAGATCCAAGGCCAGAGTGTGAGTTTCTTGTCCAAAGGATCATCCAGCTGCGGGGTTTTCATCCCTAGGGCTCTCGGCTCTGCTCTCAAGGGGTGGGGGACAGCAATGGGGAGCCAGTGTCCAGGTCCTGCTGGTCCTGGCTGCTACCCCAGGCAGCCACTCAGAGCCCAACAAAGCCGAGGGCTCTCAGCTCTCAGGTCAGAGAGCTTTGCTTATTGTTTACATCCCACACAAGGGATTGGCAGGTTGCTTTGAGTTCCCTTTCCTAACACCTCTCTCCCCTCTCTGGGTTCCCTTTCCTAACACCTCTCTCCCCTCTCTGGGTTCCCTTTCCTAACACCTCTCTCCCCTCTCTCCTAGGCTTCCCTGTGCCTTGGATGAGATCCTGTCCTTGGGCAGTGCTGTGCTCTGTGGGAGGCTGCCTGCCTGACCTTGGAGCAGGTAAGGGAGACAGTGGCACATCAAAACAAGGACAGAGTAGAAAGCTGAGCAGGAGCCAAGGCTCCAAAGGTGGGAGCCTGCAAGTCTCACAGATGTCCCATGGCATCACCAGGGAGCATAAAGCAATGCATTGGCCTGTGGCCACAATCCTGGGGTGCTGCTCAGGGGGTTGTTTTGTGAGGGACAAGAACTTAGGGTTCCTTCTGTGCTCCCCATGCCAGAGACCCAGCAGGGACTGGAAACAAGCCATCCCGCAGCCAGGGAGCTTCCCCTCCCCTGCAAGGTACTTTGTTACCAACGAAGTGTTTTTTCCTGCCTCCAGGAGCCATTTCCCATCACATCCCAGCAAACCTCCGTAAACAACTGGGGTGCAGAAGTGAGCGTGAGCATTTGGTGCTGGTGAGACTGAGTCCCGCACCCCCAGGCTGAGTCACCTCGATTTCAGGGGCTTTAGACAGGGGTAGGAAGGAGCTGAGGTGTCAGTCACTAAAGATGGTCTGTATTGTAAGAGAAATAGGTTACAATGTCCCATTTTGAACAATTACGTCTAATTACAAGTCACAAGATTCACCACTAATACCATTTAATAACAAATTGCTGCCACACTCCAGCCAGAGCGTGCTGGGGGAACACGTGTGAGCTCTGGTCTGCGGGCAGGTAGGACAACAGGGGAGAGGGTCTGACTGAGCTCAGGGAGGGGCGGGTGCCAGGCCCCAAAACAGGGGAGAAACGCTGGGTACTGTGTCCTGTTCGCGGCACTGATGGGTGGGGTTGGGTTGGTTCGGTTCAGTTTAGCAGATGGTTGAAGAAACACCTTGTGGCACACGATGATTTTAGTTAAACTTTAAAAGGCTTCTCAGAAATGTAAAGAACGGCAATAAACGCCCTGACAAACAGGATTTGCGCCCTCGCCTCGCCAAGCCCCAGCTGTTCGCTCTGGCTGTTCGGTACCGGCGGAGCAACACCGACCGAGCCCGGCCCGGGGACTCCCTTCTCCCCGCCCTGCCGCACCGGTGCGGGCTCTGGCTGCGGTGCTGCGGTTCCCGGCAGGACCCGGGACCGGCGCGGCCGCGGCGAGCACCGGGGGCCGAGCTCCCCCTGCCGGTACCGGGGCCGAGCGCCCTCCGCCGGTACCGGAGCCGAGCTCCCCCTGCCGGTACCGGGCGGCTCCGGGCGCGGGGAGCACGAACAAAAGGGTTCCCGTTCCACGTCGTTCCCGGGTGATTCGGGAGCCCGGCGCGTTCAAACGCCGGCAGAACCGGGCGGACCAAAGGTGCTCGTGCAGCGGGAGGTACCGGAGCTACCCCGTGCCCGGCACTTGGTGACAAGCCCCGAGAGCAGCGAGTGAAGCAGCGATGCTCCTGCACCGGTCTTCTGGCCCCTGGCAGCTCGTGCCCAGGGTGAGGGGACAGACCACTGTCACACGACCAGCGGTGGGGGACACGGTCAATCCCCACGGCTGGGCTGTGCCGGTAACGTCTCAGTGCTTATCTGTCACAGCTTTCACATGGAATCGTGGGGACAGTCCAGCCAGATGTCCCCGGGGCACTGGCACAGGTGTGAGGTGCCCCCGGACTCCACCTTGACACCGTGTCAGTGACGCTGCAGCATTTCCTGCCCAGGTCACAGATTTGCCCATTGCTGATTTCAGCTTTCCAACTTCCTCCTGGGAAATACAACGTGAGCTCCTATTTATAGAAGTTCCTGGTTTCCGATGATTTTTTTCCTTCACTCAGGCTGGTTTGGTGGCTGATCCCTGTTTGGTGGCCCTGGCAGTGCTGTGCCAGCTGCCCGTGGCTTTTATTAGCACTTTTCAGAGGCCTTGATTTAGTGCTCACAGTCACATCCCAGGCCAGTGTCTCCAGAACGCAGCCCCTCAGGAGCAGAGATAATTAGAACTCGGGGAAAAAGTGGTGTCCTAGTCTTGGAACAAAAAAGCTCTCGTTTAAGGAATGTGGTGCTGGAGGCCAGTGTTTGCCAGCAGGGTCTGTCTCCCGCTCGGAGCCGGTGCCTGCAGTCAGATCCTGCCCTCCGCAGACACTCAGGGTGGGATTTTCTGGGAGCATCTCTCAAAATGGAGGCATGGTGCCCTGTAGCAAGTACGGGATGTATCCTGGGAATTGTATTTCTGCAAGCAAGGCAGGAGGGGCTGGTGGAAGGATGTGGGGAAGCAGGGAGAGCTGAAGAGGTGCTCAGAGGATTCTTGTACAGGGCAGATGGGGAGGGAAACAAACATCGCAGAGAACAGGAAAACTGATGTGCTAGGAAATGATGGATCCACCCCCCAGGCTCCTGCTAAGGAGGGTGGGACAAGCTCCATGATTTCTGGCAGCCATGGGCTGCAGCTGCTCCACTCAGCTCCCATCCTGCAGCCAGATGTGTTTGAGTGCAGCTTCAGCCCTTCCTGCCCTGACACGGCCCCGGCAGTGCCCCCATGCTCTGGGCAATGCCCCACGCATGTGTTTGGGGGCTGTCCCAGGTCCCCTCACCACCAGGGAGGGTTTCCCAAGGGAGCTGGGAAGGGGGCAGGAGTCAAGTTTAAGCATTGCTGTTCTGTATCCTGTTGTTTTTCCTACCAGGATTGTTGCAGTTTCCTGCACTGTCTTATCTGGAGCAGGGAAGCCAGCGCTCTCCAATTCTCTGGCTCCGTGCGTGTCCCAGGTTCTAATCTGCAAAACAGGCGTTGGAGCCTGTGAGAGGAACCAGCCAGGGCTGTCACAGGGCAATGGGACAAGGACAGAGGGGGCAAAGGGCTTTTAGTGCCTCGAAATTAGTGTCTTTATGTAGTGCTCCTGTTTGCACAAGGCTGTGTCTGTTTTACGGGTGCAGGCCTTCAGCACACGTGGGAGGGGGAGAGAGGAAGATCCTGGTGGTGACACCCTCAGGTGACTCTTGTGTCTGACAGGAGGATAAATCTCAGAAAGTGCTGAGGTGGCTTCCCCCCCCACCAAGGACTCAAAGGACACACATAAAGTCTTAAAACAGAAAAAGCGTTTCTGTGTTTCAGTCAGCCCAAAGTTCAGTCTCCTCTGAAGTGCTGGAGACTCCTGTGAAATTGCTTGGCCACATTTTTTGGAATACAGAGGTAAAATCAGCACCCACAACACTGAGGCCTGGAAAGCTGTGTGGAGCAGGGCCTGAGAAAGCCAAACCTTGTAGATTAAAAAAAAACAAAACACTTTTTATTTTTTCCATAAGTGAGCCTGAATTCACCTAACTATAGGTTTTAGCAGTAGACTGAATTCCCTGCAGGTTAAAAAAAATTAAAATCCTTTACTGTACAGCTCTGGAATGTCCTGTTTTCCTGCAGAAAGGTGTGGGTCCTGTACACAGTGTCCATTATCAGATGGGAGCCTCTCCTGGAAAGAGGATTAACCCACAACATCACTCCCAGCCACACAGACACTGAATCAGGCACGAGGCTCCAAATTAAACCTCAGCCCCAAACTCCAAGTCCAGACCCCTCCCCACAGAGATCCCAGGGTTGTTGGAAGCAGGTAAAAACTGTGGCAACGATCAAGATGGATTTTTATGATTCAGAGGGAAGACACATGGGCCAGTTCAGCCTTTGGGGGAAGGACAATTTTTCTCACTCATCTGTGTCTGTGAATCCAGACTGATTCCACTTGCTATTTCTTTGGGGAAATCTCAGCTGCTGGAAGTCTGAGGGCCACAGCAGGCTGAAGGGTCTGTAGCTGAAGACCAGAGCCTGTGCTGGGAACTAAATAGCAAGAGAAAAAAAAGGCTTTTTTTTTTCCAAGAGATCAGGAAGAGGAAGACATGTGCCTGGAGATAAGGAAAGATAAAAGCATTCCATTTGCAGAGGCCTGTGATAGGGATCAAGATGTTCATCTGCCAAGTCAGTAATTTTGTGGCCTTACAACCATGTGGAGCTTCCGTTCCTGTTACCTTTTCCCACACTGACTGAAGGCACCAGACTGTTGGCATGGAAGTTCCTTTGAGTCTGTCTGAGTTGCTCAGCCCTTTCGGGGAATTGCACAGGCTGAACTCGAAGATAAAACTCTTTTACTTCAGGAGGGAAAATGGTTCTCTCCCAAGTTTTATGTTCAGTTTGTAGGGGCTTAGCAGGAGCAGGCTGTGAGCTCCCTGGCCTGGGGAGGTGGGAACAGGTCAAACACCTCTGGGGAGAAGCTTGGGCAGAGCCTGTTTTTTGTGAGGGGTCAGGGCAGCTGAAATGGCCATTGGAGGTGACTCCCTGCCCTGTTTGCTGGGATTCATCAGGAGTGAGCTCACGGGAACAGTAGATCCCATACAAGGCTTTGATTAACATCAAGAGCTCAGATGGCATTTGCTGCTTCCAAAAAGGCTTTTATTGTCTGATTTTTTGTTAAAGCAGCAGCGGATTTCAGTAAAAAATTCTCAGTAAATCCTGCCTTTGCACATTCCACACGCTGGCACATGCAACAGCCAAGCATTTGGGCTAAAATTATCTGTGCTATCATTAGGAAGGAACATATGGATTGATGGAGCTTAAGTGCAGAAGGGAGCTGTGCTGCTGTGGTGCAGGCTCACCCCGAAGGGAGCAGTTCCTGTGCCTCGCGCTCATTCCCAGTCACCTGGCACCTGCGAGAGGTGTGACCTGTTCTCTTTGGACAGGAGAGCTGGTGTGTTGGGCTGGTGCTGGGTGGATACTGAGCTCACTGGACACCAAGGGCACCGGGCACAGCTTCTGCCCGGGACCAGCACTCCTGTGCCACAGCCGTTCCTGCCCCTGGGCCGCTGGCTTTACCCTCAGTCTAACTACCACACTCCTGAGATAAATCCCTGCGGACGAGCACCGTGTGCATGGATTACAGAGCAGCCCTACAGCTGTCAGCTGGGATGGGCTTCTCCTGTGTTCCCCATCTCACTGGGAGAGCAGGAGCCCCAGGGGTGGAGCTCCTGTACCTGCGCAGCACGTGCTCGCTGACCGCCAGCCAGGGCCTGTTCTCCCCGAGAGCTGTGTCCCGTTTAGGCCAGAACTGCTCAAAAGAACTGCTCAAAGAAACACTTTAGACAAGGTCCCCGCGTCCAACGTTTTCAGCCTCGCTTCTTTTACTGCCACTAATTGCAAGGCTTTTAATTAATCATGGACCAAGATGCGAGCGCATGGTGTTGGCGACAGCCGCACAGGCTCCCGGGCTGCCACGGTGCTGAGGGCACGTTACATGTTCCCTGTGACACAGAAACAGAGATGACTTCCAGGCTGCTGCATAGAGCCTTCCAAACAGATGGGAGAGTTTCAGATTTAGTCTCTAATATAAATACGAGTTGCATGTGCAAGTTCTTCAGTTGGGAAACAGCCTCTTGTTACTGTTTGCAAAGTCAGAGAATGTCAGGCTGAACCAGCCTCCCTATTTCTGGTTCTCTCTCTGCAGATCAGCACTTGGAGACACAGAGCTTGCCAACCACGGAGTGCTGAAGGAATGGCTTGCGGAGTTCAGTTTGTAAAATTCTATTTTCAGTGTTTATATTTAGTTTCCGTTTCGTTGGTGTTGCAGAGGCTGATCCTGCAAATATTTACCCCAGTCAGGTTTTGTGTGTAGAGTTCCTGGGAGCGCAGTGGGAGCTCAGCCCAGAGAGGGCACAGGCCTGCAGTGGGCTAAGCATGGAGAAATTCAGTTGCATCTTCTGGTCAGGGTTTTATATACATATATATATATATATATATACATATACACACATCCGTGTGTATAGCACACACATGTGATGATCATTTCAGGTTCTGAGAGAGAAAGGCCATTCAAAGGGTCACTTACTTATCTCCACCTGAGAGAAGGCTCAGTGAGACAGAAAGCAGCAGCATGGTGAGTGTCTGTTATGGGATAAATGATAGCACAGACAGAAAGAATGAACAAATTGATTTTTAAAAAGAGTCCTGAGATGAAATTGCTGGTCTACAATTATTGCACTGTTGGGGAGGGACAGAAGCAACCCCAGGACTGCTCTCATCTGCACATCCTCTCTCACTCACATTGTCTCCAACACACCTTTACAGAGCGAGAGCGCCAGTGATGGAGGGCGCGGCAGTGCCAGTTCCCTTCAAGCGGATCTCTCCAAACTTGTGATCTGGGCACACACTCACGGGACCATATGCAACCAGATCCCAGCTCTGGAATTCATGCAGAACTTGGGTCACCTGAGCAATGACAACGCTGTGCTGTGGATGTGCAGAGTCGGACATGCCTATCACTGGCACTGCGGGAAGTTACATGACAGAGGTGAAGAAGAGACTGAGGCTGTAGGAAGGAGGAAGAGGCTCCTGTCTTCTGAGTCTTTGACAAGGGAAGCCAGCTTTGAGGAAAAGAGGCTCAAGCTGACCCCGTTATCTTTTGAGATGGGTCAAGCAGATTCTGGGAGCACAGGGTCATGTGGCAGATCCGAAGGGTTCACTGAGCAGATGGCTGACAACACCTACACAAGGGATAACGAGTCCAGGGGGAGTCAAAGTACCAAGAAACCCCTAACATTGTACTCTGCAGCAGAGCAGCACTTCTCAGTGTCTGGTGGCATAGTCCAAACTGGTGAACAGGATGTGAAGTCTGAAAGTGATGAAGACTTACAGATCATCTCTGATGAAGAGCAGTGTGAGGCAGATGAAGACAACCAAGGAGACAGAATTAACCAGGATAATGTGTCAGAGCCATCTGCTGAGGAGTTGCAGATGCTCCACTGCCAGAATATGGCACTGCAGCAGCTACCAGCCCCCCAAAGAGCTGCCTTTGCCCCCACAGCGAGGCCACCCCTAACCCGTGCCTACATTCTGCAGGCTCCCGTCAGTGACCCGGAGGACCCGAGCAGGAATGTCCTGAGGCTGGGTCCTTTCACTGCTGCAGGATCCACGGCTGAAACTTGCAGAGCAAGGAGCTTCTCGGGGTCAGCAGCACCAAAGGTATGTTTCAAACCCCTTCCTGCCCCCAGCACCAAAGCCAGGGCCCAGCTTGAGTCACAGGCCTCGGTGATATTCTTTGAGTTCCAAGCCACTGCTGATGTTCAGCAGCATCTCCAGCTGAGCCCTCCAGAGTGTGGCACACCAGGGACAGGCTCCAGCGGGGACGGTGCTGAGAACGTGGGTGAGGACAGCGAGACATCAGGATCCGGGCAGACACCTTGTTCTTCAGCCTTCCAGAGTCCAGACAGCAATCCACCTGGAGCTTCAAACAGAGGTAAGACAGCCTGGAGTTCTGTGCCTGCAGGGGTGTGGGGGTGTTGTATTAATCACTTTCCCAAAATATCCGAGGAGGGCGAGTTCACATCACTGCCAAGATCTGTACTGCAGCATCTAAGTAAAATCTCTTGGATTTGGGGCACTCCTGTTTCTGCTCAAGGGGACTACAAAGCTCCCTGCCTAAAGGAATTGGTACTTCTGTAGGGAATGCCCTTCTCTGGGGTGCCCAGAGGTGTTCTTGGCTATGCCCCAGCCCAAACAAGTTTGAATTCTTTGGTCTTCCATTTTACCCAGTATCCCCACACAGTATGTTGGTTGTACTTGAGAGAGTCCCTGTGGGAAACTGGAGCCAGAGAGGGGAACTCAGGTCTCAAGAGAAAGAAACAAGAGGAAGTAACACAGAGAAAATTGTGGCCAAAGCTCTGGCTGCACCAAAGCCAGTGGCAAAACCTCCTAGCGCTGGCAGTGGCAGCAGAGTGTCATGGAAATGCAGGACTCCACACATTGCTTTAGTCCTTTCAAGAATGAAGGTTTTCCTATGTGCTATTCTGCAGCACAGGGGCTTAGGCAAGTCCTTGGGAAGGGCAGAGGTTGCAGAGGCAGCATTTGGGGTCTGCCTGGAATGTACTTGCAGCACCAGTGCTGGTCCTGGAAAGGCTTAGGGGTTGTTCCTTGTGGAGCCATAATCACACAAACTGCCACCGCTGAGGTTTGGGAGCAGTATTTTACTATTTTCATAACTGACATCATGTGTCCTCTGAAGGGACTGGGAATTCTTCTGGGAATGTCTGTGTGGTAGCCATTTCTGCCAAAGTAACTGGCTCATGGCTCAGAGGAGGCCTCAGCGTTACTGATTCATGAGTTGTTCCTCTCTGCACCTGGAGCAGTCAGTACAAAACAGGCCAAAACCCCAAACCAGTGGGACAGGGATCAATCTTTCAGGATGACAACTAAGCCTGTACAAAAGAACCTGGTGCAAAAAGGGGAATCTTTAGGTGTTGGCTCATGAGCCCTTTTCCATCTCCCCCTCCTCAGCCCTGGACGAGTCACAGGCGAGCAGATGGAGCTTTCCAGCAATCCAAAGAATTCATTTCTCATGCTACATCGAACTAGGTAGATGTGGTATTGCCATGGCAACTTGAGAGAGAGCCCAACTGGAATCCTGGCAATCCTTTAAACAAAATCATAGTACACTTTTACTCACCTGTTTGTTCTCCCTCACCATCCACCCCAACCTTTGGTTCATGCTGTTATTTCACATTAGGAGGGAAATCTCCCTGTCTGGCAGTGAGCAGGGCCAGCTGCCAAGGGAGAGGGAGAAGGAAGGAGTCCGACTTTCCCTGGAGAGTTGGGCACTGTTGGGTAGTGCTGGCTTGTGGAGAACACAGATAAGACCAACAGTTCTAGAGGAAGGGGTTTGGGAGAGTCCTGTCCTCTCCGAATGGCTTCCAGAAGGCAGGTGGACACCATCCTGCATCTCCTCGTGTTTTACTGATCTTTGTGGGTTCTTGCTGTCCACAAAGCTGTGTCTTGTCTTTTAGATGTGCTGAAGAAGCAGGAGAAAAAGAGAAACTATACCCTTGGGGACATAAAAGTGTTCAAAGAGTGGCTGAAGTTGCACCACCCCTCCGAGACGCGCAAGATCCACACGCTGCCTCCTGCAGACCTCGACCACTACCTGGTCTTGTTCTTCAGCTCCGCCAAGAGACAGAATGGCATGGATTTTTCTGCCAGTTCCTTGAGCTTCTTCCAGCGCAACATCGACCGGTACCTCAGGGACCACAACTACGAGTACAACGTGTTGAGAGGGCCAGAGTTCAGGGGCTCCCAGGAAGCCTGGAAATTAAAACATTGGTACCTGTTCCAAAAGGAGAAGGAGGAAGAGTGGAGTGTTGTGGAGAACATGACAGATGAAGATGTGGAAAACCTTTTTAAGAAGGGAATTTTAAGCAAGACACACCCTCAGGGCTTGTTGCACCTCGTGTTCACCAACCTCATTAGGGGGTTTGGGGCAAGCACCCACCACCAGACCCACCAGCTGTGCTGGGGACAGGTGGTGCTGAGGAAGACCAAAGGGGAGGTGGAGTACTTGGAGTGGAAGGATGATCTGAGCCCAGAGGGAAATGAAGGAGAGCTAAGCCCACGGCTCTTTGCCAAGCCTGAGGATCCAGAGAACTGTCCAGTCGCCAGTTACAAGGAGTATGCCAGGAAGAGGCCGCCAGACATGATGAATGACAACCACCCTCTTTACCTGTCTCCCAAGTCACTGTGCTCCATCTGGGACAAAGTGTGGTACAGTAGGAAGGCACTGACAAAAACCAAAATGGATAAGATCTTGAAAGTTATTAAGCAGGAAGTCAAAGGAGTCGTAAGGAAGACCAGGAAATAGAGGTGTCCCTTCAGCTTTGCCCCTTAAACTGCTCCAAGGCTGCTCTGAAACAGAATCTTACTGCAATATTTGGTGTAGGCTGAGAACAAACATCCTTCTGCTGGGCTTCACCTTGGCACTGAAGGTACCTACAGATCTGCAGCGCCTTGGCTTTCAGGGAAGTTCCTTTGTTGTTGTTTCTCTTACTGGAATTGATAATTCAGTGAGTTAATGAGAATTTTCAGTTTCACATTTGCTAAACAAGTTAATGTTCTATTGTATGGTCAGTGCTGTTAGAAACGACCAGTGCTGATATGGAGAGGACTCGGGGGTGGCAGAGCCTGGCCAGGAGCATCAGCTGCACCCACATTTTGAGGCTGACACCCCACACAGCTCAGCCTGGGGCATAGACCTGCGGGGAAGGATGAGCAACGTGAGGAGAGCGATGACGCTGCCGATCCCAACTTCGCAGGAATGCTTCTGACAAGGTTCGGGTCATTTCCCTTAGGGAAAGAGTCATAGATTGAAGAAGTTGTGGCTGGTTTAAGAAGTTGTTTAATGTGTCTGACAATGTTGAAAGGTTTTATGGTAAGTGGTTTCCCTGGAATGCAAAACACAACTCCACAAAGGCACGGGGAGGTGTGCTCAGCTCTGCTCAGCTACCCCAGCACTGTTTAGTGCCTGTTACAGCTCAGTCAGGTTTTTGGTTGCATTGTTGACAGAGCCAAATAAAAGAACCTTTAATTCAGTCCTGTCTGTTTGTGTCTGAACAGCAGGCGATGTTTTCCTGGAACACTGGTGTGTTCCCTCTTGTGCTCAGTCTCCCCTGCTCCCAGCCCAGTGGCACAGAGCTTTGGGCCCGTTGAAGCCCTATGAGCCATCCCCATGATGTCAAACGAGGCTTTGGGGGTCAAGCTCTTTGCCAGAATTGGTCCCATTCAACCAATTTACCATCGAGAAGTAACTTAAGGACGTTTGAAGAGACATAAAAAAAGACAAACAGCTCAAGTGCTGGAGGGCGCCTGCCAGCTCCCCTCGTGCTGCGGAGCACCGGTGGCATCGCTGTGACACCGCGACTGAGCAGCTGTCCCGAGGGTCCCGCCGGTCCCGGGTGACCCGGCCGCGGGCACAGCTCTGCTCCCCACGGGGCCAGGCTTCCCTCAGCCCCGAGACCACCCCGGGTCGGGCTCTTCCCTCCCCCTCGCTGGTCGCAAGGCTCGGGAACGAGCGGCTGCTGACGGGAAAAACAGGTTGCACCAGCTGCTCCCCTGTGACCTGTCACAGCACCTGGGCACCTCCCGGCTCCCTGGGGCTCCACCGGGGAAACCTTCGGGGCAGCATCCGCTGAGCGGGGCCGGGGGATGCACCGGGACCCCCGCCAGCGCTGGCGGAGCAGGGTCCGAGTCTCAGAGGGGTTAGTACCTGGACCCCCCC
>VZTE01000891.1:109655-122369 GCA_013397775.1 Eulacestoma nigropectus | reverse complement strand
CCCGGTGTGCCGGGCCTGGCGCGCAGGGGCCGGGGCGGAGGGGGCTCGGCGGGGGCTCACATCACCGTGCAGCACTTGCAGCGCTGCTTCTTCACGTCTGTCTCCTGCTCGGCCTCCTTGGCGTCTGTGGCGTTGGCACCCGGCTTCTGCCCGCCCGCACCCTCCTCGCCCAGCGGCTGGGCGGCCGCCGGCTCCAGCGCGGTGCCGTTGGGCGGTGTGTGGTCCTTGTGTGCCGGCTCCGGCTTGCTCTCGGCGTCCTCAATCACCACCAGCTCTGCCTTGATGGTGCCCTCCAGCCCCAGCACCTTCTTGGTCTCGTTCTCATCCTCCACGTTCTGGTAGCCCATGAAGATCATGGTGACGGGCTGCTCCTGGCTGGGCTCCGTCCCCTCGCCCGGTGGCACCTTTGCTTGCAGCCCCGTGATCTCCCGCCGCGGCGTCGGCTTCTGGCTGCCCGGGGCGCTGCCACCCCCCACGCCGGCCTTGGCTGGGGTCTGGCGCCCGGCAGCTTCGCTCAGGGTGGCCTCGTCCGCCTTGTGCAGGAGCTCATCGACCTCGGAGGAGCTGAGGGGGTGGGCCCCGTTCTGCAGGGCCCCGTCCTCGGCGGTCACCGCGTGCACCACTGCGGGGACAAGAGGAGGGAGGGTGAGGGGGGCTCGGGATGGGGGCACAAGATGACCTGGCAAAGCTCCTGCTGGCATGACCCACTCAGCCCCGGCTCCTGTGTGGTCAGGGAGCAGCCCCTTCCCCTCTCCGAAGGTCCTGCCACTGAGGCTGGGACTCCCCACAGCATCCCAACCCTCCCCTCAGTGGAGCTGCTGCCAGACCTGCTCTCATCACCTGGCTCCTGCCCGAGAGCAGCCAGGGAGACTGAAATAAAAACCCAACGCAAGGAGCTGTTCCCAAAGCCTCAGGCTCAGCGAGCCCTGCGGGAGCCGCGGCCGTTTGCCAGGCCACCGACAGCCGGCCAAGCTGCCCGGGGCGGGACGGCGTCTGCTGGCACCCGGCTCGGCCAGGGCTGACGTGACACTGTGCAGCAGGTCACCACTGCCCCTTCTGAGACCCCTTCTGCCCCTTCTGAGACCCCAGTGATGCTCGGCAGCTGCTGCCCCACCGCCTTCCCACCACCTCCTGCCACATCCACCAGCACCATTGCAGCCGGTGGCCCCGTGCCCGGAGGAGCCGGGGCTCCCCCACCCCGGCGCGCTGTGCCGGCTGCTCGTGGCACCGGAGGCGGAGATGTGCGTCATGGCCAGAGCGGCCAAGGGCTTGTCCCGTTTTCCACTTGACCTGGGGCATGACGTGATGGTCAGTGCAACTGCCTCAGTGGGCAGCCAGTGAGGGACAGTGACCGGCCTGGCAGCGCCAGCACGGCCATGGCCACAGGGAGGGGGTTGAACGGGAGCGCTGCGTTTTCCCTGAAGAGGCGGTCAGTCCACTCAGCCACCACAGTGCCCAGTAAGAAGCCTCACTTCCATGGCTGGTCCTTGCCACCACGATGGTCCCTTGGGTTTCACCAGGCCCTTTGGAGCAGGTTCCCAGATGTTCCCAAAAGCAGGAGCTGCAGACAGGGACCAGTCCCTGCTGCACTTCCGCACCTGTCAGCCACACTCCCTGCTGCCAGCCTGCGGGACAGGCCAGCACGGTGCTAGTGCACCTTCCCTGCCCACGGGACAGGCTCCTGAATCTTGGACAAATCAGATGCTCTTCTCTGCTCTCCAGCAACGCAGGGTCACAATGTACAAACCAGGGCTGGCCCACCTGGACCATCCACGCTATGCTGACACGACGTTCCTGCGATCCACCGGACCGGGGCCGGTGAGGGATTGCCCTCACAGAGCTGGTAAAGCCGTCAGGAGCAGCCCCCACACTTCCTCACCCTGCTGGGTGCCCGCTGGGACGTTCGGGTGGCCGCTCCCTCATCCCCTGCCCTTGGCTCCTGCCAGCGGCCAGCAGCGTGGGCTGGCCCGTACCTTTCAGCTCATCCTCGTACACTTTGACCCCCTGCAGACAGTGGTTCTGGGGGAGCATGGTGGTGCTGGACAGGACCTTGGTCTCTCCAGTCACTCTGTCCTTCTCCACCGTGATCTCCACCGAGTACATGGCTGGGACACAAAGAGGACAGCGCGTGTTACGGCGGCCCCGGCCCTCCCCGTCCCTTGCTCTGCGGCTGGCAGTGGGACGGCGCGCGGCGGTAGCGCTGTGGTGCTCAGCAGGGCTCAGTGGTGCTCAGCAGGGCTCAGCAGGGCTCAGCGGTGTTAGCAAGGCGGCAGCGAGGAGCGGTGAACGGCAGAGGCGGGTGCGACATCCCCGGCACATCCCTCCTCCCGGGACCCGTGGCACGGTTGCCATCCTGGTGCCGCTGGCATCACCTTACCTCTGTGGCTGCTGTGGTTCTTGGGCTGAGCCATGTCCATCTGTCCAGCCAGTGAGTGGTGCTGGCCGTGGGGCCCGGGCTGGGAGCCAGGTTCATGCTCACGGAGGTGCAACCCCCACCGAGGGTGCTGGCGCTGGGACAGCCCCTCTGCCCCCATGGGATGGGTGATTCTTGGCATCTCTCCTTCCACTCCCGGCCAGTCCCTGCCAGCAGCGGGGTCCCCTCAGCCCTGTGCATGGTGCTTAGCTCCGAGGATCCCAAGATGGGTTCTGCCCCATGCTGGTGCCGTGGTCTGGTCTGAGCCATTGCCCCAAACCAGAACAAATCCCTCCAGCAGCAGAGGCGGCTGCAGCCCCCCCAGCTCAGGCCGCCTGGCCCCGTGTGGCCCATGGCTCCTTGTGGCAGGGTCAGCCGTGCCGGCAGCCGACACTCTGCTGCCTCGCCCCTGCGCAGAGAAGCTGCAAACAGAGCAGGAAGGATGAAACTGGAGCAGAGGCATGAAGAACGGGGCTGAGGTGGAGGGGCCTTGAGCCACGAACCAGCCATGGGGTGGAAGCAAAACCAAACCCTGTGATTGCAGTGACGGATGTTCTCTGCCCTGGGCTTGGAAAGGCATCGAGCGGCGCGGCGGGGAGCGGCTGCGGTGGCAGCGAGCCGGGAGCGGTGCGGAGGGGAGGGGGAAGCAGCCTGGAAGGAGCGCTCCTCCCAGGGCAGTGGGCACCTACCCGCCTTCATCATGTCACTGCCTTCCACTGCCTTCATGGGGCTGCTGGAGACCCTCTTGTCGGCTGGAGATGGAGAGGAGAGACGACCGCCTGAGCCAAAACGATCGCCTGGTGTGCCCATGGGTCAGGCCCCAGGGAGGGCAGCGTGTCCCCACGTGGCTGGCGCCTGGGACGGGCTCCCCCGCCGCAGGGCACCACCGCCCAAGAGGGGACTTGGGGACAGGGCTCTTGTCTGGCTCTCCCCACCCATCTGGCCCCAGCCTCAGGGCAGCAGGAGGGGATGGTTGGCACTGAACCACGGCTGAAGGGAATCAGGATGCACCTACCCTTAACTGTGCCCAGGGGACTCTGCAAAACAGAAGGGAGAGGTTATAGAAGCTGCTGGGACCCGCCACGGACCCGCTGCCTGCACACCCACTGCCCACACACCCACCCATCCCCACCAGGGCCGGGGACCCCGACCCCACTGCTGGCAGCCCTGCCCAGGGCCAGCAGCTGTGCCCACCTTCTGCGCATTGGGGACGGCCTCAGCCTTCTCCTCCTTGGCCGCTGCCTCTGCCAGGTTCTCCTTGGTCGAAGCCACTGAGCTGCTGTTCTCCAGTGTCTCCAGCTCCTTCTCCAGCCTGCAGGGAGAGTCAGGGCTGAGAGGCCGAGAGGAGCGTGGGACAGGTAACTGTGGTGCAGGCAGCCACAGCAGACCTGTGAACACAGGCCAGCGACGCGGTGCAGGGGAGAGGAGAGACACAAACTGTCCCCTGGGCTCACAAGGTGCAGGGACAGACAGACTCCGGCGTGGCTGTCACTGTCTCTTTGCAGGGGAAAAGCCAATGGGCCCAGCACCAAGTGGATGGCAGAGACCCTGCCGTGGGCACTGGGCAGGGGGACTGACCCCCGCACACTTGTGGTCCCTCACTCGGTGGCCAGAGCGAAGCTGCTCCATCATCGTTCTGCTCCCGCACGTGTTGCCCAAAACCTGGTTGAGCTTTCCACGGGGGCAACCTCCTGTTCCCAGCTGCCAGCCCGGCAGCACAGCCCCACCGGGACGCAGCAGAAGTCCGGGGAGTCCCCATGGACTGGCGCGGCAGCAGCTGCCCCCGGCAGAGCTCCCCCGGGCTCCTCGCACGGCGCCGGCGGAGGAATGCACCGCGCCATTAGCCGGACACAAAGGCCCCTTCGTGCCTGACCCCTCTCTGCACCGATGCTCGGTAATTAGCGGCACCACCGTGACTGATTGCATTCCTGCTGCGCTGCCGGGACACCTCCGAGCCGGGACTCCGGGCCCCCGCCTGGGGCTGCGCAGGGACAAGGGGGCTGGGCAGGGGACGAGCCATCTCTCTCTCAACCTCCCCCTCGCCCCTTCCCAAGGGCTGAGCCACCACCATGGGGACAGAAGCCTGCGGGAGGCAGCACCCTGCCATCACCGGTGCTGGGCACCAAGCAGCCCCCCGGGGATCCCAGCCCGAGGCCCCCCACCCTGTGGCTCCCACTGATACCCGACGCAGAGGCAGAGCACAGCTGGGGATGTCCATGCTCAGAGGGGCCGCAGGGCTGGACGGGCTCTGGGTCTGGCTGCAGCCCCTAGACAAAAGCTGGCAAGAATCCAGCCAGAGTCCAGAGTTCAGGGTCCAGGGTGAGCCCCGGCAGCACCCTGGGGGCACCTCCTCCCCCGGCAGCACCCTGGGGGCACCTCCTCTCCCAGCAGCTCTGAGCTCAGCGTGCCCTGCCTTGTGCCCAGCACACGGGATCCAAGCTGGATCTCAGCACCCGCCTGCCCAGGGGTCTCTGGAGGGATGCAGGTGCTCTCCAACTGCACCCCAACATCTGGCCCCACACCGGCCCCGTTACCTCTGGATGGTTTCCTCCAGCTCCTTGGTCTTCACCTCATCCTCCTGCATCTGTTTCTTCATGGCCTCTTCCTCCTCGGAGGCAGAGGCTGGGGCCCCCTCCAGGAGCCATCTCTCCCGCAGAGCCTTGGACTGGGGAGCAGAAGGGGGTCACGGTCCTGCCCTCCCCAGCCGGGGGCTCCCCGGCGCAGAGGCAGCCCGGGGGTCCCGGGGGATCCTCACCTTGAGATGCTGCAGCTGCCGCCTGTCATCCTCGAGCTGCCGCCTTTTGTTCTCGATCTCCGTCTGACGCTTCCGCTTCTCCTGGAGGGACGGGAGCGGCGGGGCCGGGGTCGGCGCGGGGAGGGGGTGGGCGCCGGGCATCGCCGGCCAGGGAGGAGCGGGGCCAAGGGGCTGCCCTCGGGGACAGGGGTTTGCGAGACCAGCCTCGGGAACACCCCACGGCAAGCCCGGTATCACGTCCGTGCCCTCTCTGGGACAAACTGAGGCACCGAGGGTGTAGAGAAATTGGGGCAGAGCCTGGGCTCCGTTCACCATCTCGATATGTCACCTTCCCCTCGGCCGGCCCCACTGAGCGAGCTGCCAGCGCGGGGGAAACAGCCCCCGCGGCCTCTACCTCGTCCCCTCCCCGCCGCCACCCGTCCTGGGGCTGCTCCAGATCATTTCAGCAGAGTCAGACCCAGCCCGGACGCGTCACCCGGCGCTTTCTCCTCTGGTCCAGAACAATTTGCCCTTTGTGCGGCAGAGATCGGCCGGTTGCCGGCTGGGCTGGGCAGTGGGGCTGCCGTGGGGCAGGGGTGGGCAGGGGGGCTGCCGTGGGGCAGCAGTGGGTTCAACCAGCCCTGTGCCCTGCTCTGTGCTGGGAGGGGTTGCTCAGCGCGGCCCCCGACTGCTCACTAATTAATGTAATTACTAGTGCCCATGACGGGCATGGCTGGATTGCACCATCCTCAGCCCTTCCTGGGGAAGGGGGGGAGGTGGAATCATCACTCATTTCCCTCACTTGGGGCTCGTCAAGGCGCTGCTTCGTTAATTAAACCTCCCAGCTGCCTGTTGCTTGCTCTGTCCCTGTTTCAACCATGCAGCCAAGCCGTGCCGGCTCTGACACCCCAGGAAGAGCCCCCAGAGGGACACCCTGGCACGGGCCGTTCTGAGTCCTCGTTCAGCTGCTGGAGATCCCCGGCCCGGGGCTGAGCACCTGCACCAGCTCTCCTGCCCCTGCACCCTCCTCCCCGCTGGTGTCTGCCCCATGTGCTGCAGGTGATGGCCTGGGGACGTGGGGACGCTGGCCTGAGCAGGGACTCACCGCGATGGCCTGCAGCCTCTCCTGCTGAAGGGTGCTGGCCTCCACGACCCTGCAGAGAGCAGAGAGCAGCAGTGAGGGGTGACAGCAGCGGCAGGTGACTGGGGCAGCGTGCAACCATCAAACCAGGCACTGTGGCACACGGACAAAGGCTGAGCCCTTCCCTTCCACCGTCTGTTTCCTCCTCGCTGCCCTGGAGCCAAGCACCCCTCACCTGCACGGCTCCTCCAGGCACCCCTTGGCCCCCGTCCTGCCCAAATCCCCCGGGACAGGCGCCTTGCCCAGCACCTGGAGGACTCATCTCGTCCGGACCCGCTCCTGCCGTGGCGCAGATGGAAACCATGATCATGGAGGGGCTGGAGCAGGACGCTTCTGGCCGCCCCTGCGTTCCAATCTGGCTCACGCTTTCCATTCCAAGCCCGTTTCTTGGCTGCTGACACCTTTCCCGGACAGCGACCTTTGCGGGCTGCGCACACAGGCACACGCACGCAACATGTGCACAGACACGCTCAGACACACTCAGATACACACATGACAACAGGCTCTGCTCCCGATGGCATCCGTGTTCCAGGCCCAGCACCTGCCCCAGCAGCACGGGCTGCCACAGCCGTGCCAGGGATGCTGCTGGTGGCAGCCGCCTCTCTGGCCCCGTACAGCTCTCCCAGGTGCACCCAGCCCTGGAGTGCTGCAAGGAGGGGTTGTCCCCCATCCCCACAGCCACCCGCCCGTGTACCCGCCTTCCTGTGCCCCCAAGGTGCGGCGACCCGGGCCAGTCCAACCAGCAGCACAGCCCCCAGGGCCTGGCAAGAGCCCCTGCGCCGCGGAGCACCAGGTGCAGGTTCAGTGCCGGCAGCCGCAGCAGGGCTGGGGTGGCTGGCGGGGCCGGCTGGGACCAGGATGCTCCAGCGCCACAGGAGCCGCTGGCTGCTCGCCAGACGGTGCTAAGGAAGTGCTTAAGCTGTGGCAGTAATTAGGGTGGGAGGCACTGAGGTATTGTCAGGCGATGGATCATCTCCACTTGCTTCCTAGAGCAAGGGACAGAGAGGTGGACTCCGCGCTCCCGGGAAGGGAGTTTGCCGAAGATGGTTTTACACACAGGGTGGGCTCGGGGTGCTGAGCCACACACGACAGCCTGGGCTCTGACCTCACATGCCAACCACATGTGTGTGCCCTCACACGGGCTCCTCACAGGCTTTGCCACAACTCAAACGGGCTCTGCAGGGTGAGAGGAGCCCCTGCCCCCGCCTGCTCCCTCCTCGAAGCCAGCAATTAACCCGGAGCTGCTCAGAGCCGCCGTCCTCCCCTCACCCCGCACCCTGGGGATCCCTGCGATGCGCAAAATCCAGGCCAGGAAAACAAACCGGGAAGGTGTCGCTTTTGTGGTGGTTATTTTCGTGCTGTTTGCAGCGACGCTGTGACTGTTTCACCGGCGCAGGCGCGCGGCACCACTCACACACCCGCGTGTCCTCCGTGTCCCTCACCAGCCCCACAGATCCAGGGCTGCCCTTCATCGTGGGCTCCCTCCTGCTCTGGGGCCACAGGTCCCCTCAGCCCAGCCCTTGGCACCCCACACTCGCAGGGCGTTGAGCTGGGCCCTGTTTCTCTGCTGGATCTTGCCCTGCTCGATGGATCCAAACTTTTACAGCATTCCTGAAACATTCTGTTCTGCTTTTCCTCCCTCCTCCATCCTCTTTATTTTCCATTATTTGCTACAGTCTCCACATTCCCAGGTCAGACGCCAGGAATCTTCCTGGCCCAGGGAGAGACGTGAAACAGGCTGGATGCCCCTCGCTGCTGTCTCCCAGCCCGCTCAGCCCCTGCCCTGGGGGCTCTGATCCATTGAGGGGGGCTGAGCGGGGACCACCCCGGCACCCCCAGTCCGTGCCTGCTGGGACCAGGCGCTGAGGTGGAGGCAGGGGGTCCCACGCTCCCCAGCAGCCGCATCCTGCCTGCCATGACCTGTCTCTGGGGGTCGGTGTGATGGGGCCCCGCTGCCGCCGGCCCTGGTGACTGATGGAGGCGGTTCCCTGGCAATGGTTCCCTGGCAACAGTGCCATGGCAACGGCGCTATGGCAACGGGCGAGTGCCGAGGGGATGCGGGGGGATACTCATGGTGGCAGAGGGACCCAGGGGCCCCCCAGGGCCGGGATGCCGCTCCCCAGGCCTGGCACCCCGGCAGCACTGGCGGGCCAAAGCCGTGGCATCACTGGGGCCTCCTTAGGGGTTCTGGTGCTCCCGATCCATCCTGGGTGCCAGCAAGGGTGGGAAGGTGATCCTGGGGCCACCGAGCTCCTCAGGAACCACCAGCCCAGACAAGGAGCAGGGAGAAGGAGCAGGGACATGGGGGATGATGCCCTGGGAGCTCCCAGCAGCAGTCCCCGGCCCCGAGGCTGGACCCACACACACGTGTGAGCACACACGCGCCCGTGCACGCGCCCGCGCTCTCCCTTGGCTCTCCAGCTCTTTCCAGCCCTGCTGATGCTGCCGTTTCCCACCATCACAAGGGAAGCCCGTGACCTTTTGTCTCCTCCCGCCTGACATGAAACAATAATGTTTATTTGCCTTCCTCTGTTTTTTCCCATTAGCTCATCCAAATGTGCGAAGAGCCGTTTCAAGCTGCTCCTCTGCTCCCCTGACCTCCGCTCCCTCCCCACCCGCCCAGCTCCAAGCTGGCGGAATGCAGGAGAGCGCCCTGCACGGGCACCACCCCTGCCCAGGCCCAGGGTCCGTGGTAAAGGCAGCAAGGGAGGGATCAGCACTGATTTCCAGCACCGTTCCCGTGCCAGGAGCCGGCCCCCTCGGTCGGGCCCG
Organism: Eulacestoma nigropectus; assembly: GCA_013397775.1. Taxonomy (NCBI): domain Eukaryota; kingdom Metazoa; phylum Chordata; class Aves; order Passeriformes; genus Eulacestoma; species Eulacestoma nigropectus. The sequence goes on along the minus strand of VZTE01000891.1, from coordinate 113,309 downwards.
GAGTGACGCGGCCGTGGGGAGGCTGCAAAGCTCTGTCACAAAGCCATTAACAGCGGGGCCGGGATCGAACGCCCCCGATGGCAGGCGCGGGAGGGACGGGAGGGGAAGGGAGGGGAGGGGGCTGCAGCCGCCCGGGGGCCGCCATGCATCGACCACGAAGGCAAAGGCACCGGCGGCAGCGGCGAGGGCGAGGGCGGCCAGAAATCCGCGCGGCCAACGAGCAGCGTGCCCAGCACAGGGCCGGGACCCTGCTCAGGTCCTGGTACAGGGGGGCTGCTCCTGCCCTGCCCCACAGTGTGGCTGCCTCCCCCTGCTGCTGCTGCATCGCCCCGGCGCCCATCCCACTCCTTCCCGTGCTCCCACTGCCTTCCCCGTGCTCCCACTGCCTTCCCCGTGCTCCCACTGCCTTCCCCGTGCTCCCACTGCCTTCGCAGCCCCAGCCATCGCCGCTGCCCGGGGAGGGGACAGGGACGGAGGGAGGCGGGGGGGGAGGAGATGGCAGCCCCAGGCTCCCGAAAACGCAGATGCATTAGAGCAAGCGGAGCTGCCTGATTGATTCTTCGGGCTGAGACGTGGGCTGGGAGTGCCAGGAGAAAATGGATCCCATGAATATTTGATGAACGGAGGCTTGGGGAGGGAGTTTGATTGGAAAATTACAGATCTTTCAAACAATGGTTCAAGTGCCCTCCAAACACTTGGGTTTCCAGCTCCCTTCCAGTTAGAGGAGCAAGGCTCCACCAGGAAACTCCCCCCACGATTCATGAATGAGAGTGGAGCTGGCCGCTCCCCACACCCGGCAGCACCAGCCGGCCAGGATGGGCAGTCCTGGCGCTGGCCGGGATGTGGCACCTGTCTCCTGTCACCGGCCATCCCTGGGTTCCTGTTCTTGTGTGGCAGCGTGGTTTCCCACAGCAGTGCCACGAACACAGGCACGCATGGGGTTCCAAGGAGCCAGCAGCAACGTGGATCCTGGCACGGGCACCCCTGTGAGCCCTGACACCCACGGGGAGATCAGTCCTCGGCGCCAAGCCCAGGGGCTGGGCCCAACCCACGTCCAGCCACGCTCCGCCAGGAAACACCTGTCTGGGGCAGGATCCACCCGGCTCCTCTCCCTCCTCCGGGCTCATCCTTGCCCCTGACAGTGGCTCCTGTCTGGGACCTGGGGGCTGCTTGTCTCCGGATGGAGTGGAGAGACTCAGGAATCTGGGCTGTGCCTCCAGTCCCCGTCCTGGCGCCTCCACTCAACCCTGTCCCAGGGCACGGCACCTCCTCAGCTTTCCTCCGGCACCTCCACCGCTGGAGCCCCGGCACGGCTCCCAGCACGGCTCCCGGCACAGCGACAGCCACGTGAACCCCCACGCCCCTGGGGAAAGGGGCTGTTTCTGGCCAGGAAGCAGGAACGCCAACAGCGGCGGCTTCCCAGGAAACCTGCTCCAGTTCCTCCCAGCAAGGCAGGTCCGGCCGAGAGGCCCCGTCTTGCAGCTGAACTCTGAACCCCATGATCTGCCAGCCCCAAGCAGGGCTGGGTGCTGTTGTGGGGCCATGTGTGGTGGAGATTTATGGCCTCCTTTAGGACAGCTGGGAAGGGTGACAGTGCTGTTCCTTGGGCTGCACACAGGGACAGGACAGACCTTACCCCTTCTGGTTCCCTGCACGTGGCCAGGAGGCAGCGGGGGCTGGCCTGGGTTTCACTTCTCCCTGGATGCCAGCAGAGAGCAGGGCCTTGAGTCCCTTCCCAAAGGACTCGCGGGTTATTTCTCAGGCAGAAATCTCCCTCCTTCCCCTGGGTGCAACTGTCGGCTTTGGATCAGGGTTGGGAAGGCAGGACCAGGAGAGCCCTTGCTCCAAGGAGACCCTCAAAGCCAAGGGGAGAGCAGCAACTGAGACAAACCACCGGAGCAGCCAGATGTGAGATGCAGGATCTCCAGCTGCTCACCAACACTGACAGCAGCGGGAGCAGAGGCCACACGAGCAGCTCCGGTGGGACCAGCACAGCCTTTACCAGAGTTGGAAAGTTTCCACCAAACCTCCCTGGGCACCAGTGGATTGTGGCAGCCAGGACCCTCCTCCAGCCACTGCCGGTGCCAAGGCAAAGCGGGAGCCAAGGCAAAGGCAGCAGTGCCCGCCCCAACACCCGTTGGCTGCCGCAGAGCCAGGCCAACAGCAGGGCAGCACCTCGCCATGTCCCCAGCTGCCCTGGGACCCTCCGAATCCTCCAGCCCCACGGCCAGGCTCTGGAGCTGAGTGGCTGGAGGGGTTGTGCTGTTTTGCTTTGTGGCTGTGCCCCCCACCCAGGGTCACTCGTGGAGTTTCACTCCAAAGAAAGACATCGGCAGGTCCAGTGCACGGAGCTGGCAGGGGAAAGCCCTTGCACCCCTCCAGGGGCTCTCTGGCCCTTGCTGGGAGGGTCGGTCCAGAGCCCATGGGCAGGAGCCACCATCCTGTCCGGCACCATCCCCCACCTCAACCCCAGCCCTGGACAACCTCCGCCCCAGGAGAGCCCGAGTCCAGCCCGGCAGCTCCTCACCCCCTCCCCAGGGTACGTCACACCCCTCGTCTCTGCCCTTCCCCTCGCTGCTGCCTTTTGGCAAATCACGCACGTTTTTCCTCCCCGAAGAGGCTCTTTCCTGCAGGGACTGAGGCGCCGCGGCCCTGCCTTGGCCAGCTCTCCGGCCCCTCCAGCAGCACAGGGAGCCACTCTGCCTCCCCAGTCCCGCAGTTGCTGCACCCCAATCTCCAAAACATCCCTGCTGGTGCCCCCAGCTCAGTTCCAGCCCCAAATCAGCCAGAGCCCTCCCTGGCCCCAGGACATCCCCACCCCAGGCCTCACCAGTGCCCCATGGCCTCTTGGGGCTCCCAGGTGGGAGACAGGCAGTGGTGAGAGGGACCTGTTGAGCACCCGTTGTCTCGGTAGCCAGCACTGAGTGGATCAGTGCAAGGTGAGGTGCCCACGAGGAGCAGAGGGTGGCTGGCCCCGAGCTGGCTGGGTGGCCCAGGAATCCCCAGTGCCAAACCCAGGCGGTGCTGGGTTGTTCACCATGGTGGGGACCAGAGCCACGGGAGGAAAGGAAAGGCCTGGGTGAGACAGGGCCAGCACTGGCTTCCACCGTCTCAAGCAGCCACCCAGTCCTGTGCCCTCCTGGCGCCAGCTGCTGGTGTCCCTGAGGGGCAAAACCAGCACACGGGTAGGACAGTCCGTGGCCACAAGCCCCTAGTGGCCTCTGCCTGCTCCGTCCTTCCCCCACCCGCCCGGCTCCAAGCTCCCAGCGACCGGGCAGGGCCCCACCGCAGCACACAAAGGATGAGGCCGGGGTCGGAGCGTGTCCATCTGTCCAGGCTTCTCCGGTGGGACCCGGTTCATGAGGATCCCCTGGCCACAGCCGGGTTCCTGGGCAGGGGCTGGGGGTGCAGTGCAGGGAGGGGTCCGCAGCTCTTGCCACCCACTCACCCCACCACACGCAGCAGCAACAACAGGTTCAAAACACAAAAATAAACGCCCTCCCCATCCCCCGCTTCCTGCACCGCTGCCAGCCCCGACACCCCCCGCACCCTCTGCACCCCTCGCACCCGCACCGGGGCCGCTGCTGCTGCCCCCCAAGCCGACGCTCCAGCACCCCACGGCGGGGCAGGGGCCCGGGAGGGGGCGCCACAGTC
>VZTE01000891.1:74946-87747 GCA_013397775.1 Eulacestoma nigropectus | reverse complement strand
GGCGGTTCGAGCGCTCCGGCCGCCCCGCGGGGAACGGCTGGGCCCCGCCGCGGAGCCGGTCTGGGGCGGGAGTCCGTCCGGCAGCAGCCCCAGGGTCCAGCTCTGACAGCCCCAGCCCGGGCAGCCTGACCCCAGCCGGTGCCGAGTGAAGCGCCCCGGGGTGGTGGGGGATTTCTCGGTTGTTTCTCAGGAGGGGTTGATGAACACGGGAAAAGCCCCGCGGTGGTGGCGGCTGGGGCGCAGGGAGGTGCACGGGTAAGACGTAGGCAGAAGTGCTGTGTAGGCACCTGGGCAGGTGCTTTAATCACGCACCAAAACCCGGTGTGTGCGGAGCTTGTCCTGGTGTGGGTGGAAAAGGAGTGTGGGCTGTTGGGGAGGATCTGGTGGATCACTTGCTCCCCTGCTCGGCTTCCTGAGATGTTAAATGTGGTTTGGAGAGCCACGCTGGTCTCTTTGTCTCGACAATTTTCACAGCATCTTGCCCCAAAAGTCGTTGCTGGCCGCTGGCACTCGACTTGAAAAGCCTCCAAGGGCGAGCAGAGCTGTCCCTGCCGGGGGTGGTTGGTTTGTGGCGCGTGGTTTGTCCTTTTGCCCTCTCGTTTGGGCCAGGGTGGGCCGTGCTGGGGGCTCCCAGCTCGCGTGTAGGAGTGAGGACAAACCCCTGACCGTGCTCCTGCTGAGCACACGTGGGCTGTTGGGCAGGAGCCAGGAGGTAACCCAGCATATCCGTTGTTTATTGCTGTTCAAACACCCCGTGCTGGGCCGTGCTCACATCTGGTTGTCTGCACTTGGCTGGGCACACCTGGCCGTGCCAGCTGGGCACCCTTGGCCAGACTGAGCCAGGCAGGGAGCGGGCCCTGTGTTTGAGGGCTCAGGGCTGGGTAACGGTGAGTTCCTGAACTTGTTTTGGGGATCCAGGTTCACTCGGGTTTCGCTCGCTGTCTGCAGACGCCGTGACCAGAGCTGCCAAAGGAGGGACTCAAACGGCCCGAGAAACAACAAACTTTGACATTTGTGCCGTTCCAGCTGCAGAGGAATGTGCTGATCCCTGTGCTGGGAGCTGGCTGCGAGCACACACAACGCACAGCAGCTCCCTGGAGCGGGCAGCTGAGAGGAGCAGGGTGCTCAGGCCACGGTCATTCACCCCCGTGCCACGTGTGTCCCCACCGCTTCGTGCCGGTGGGAAGCAAAGCAAAGGGAGTTTCGTGGGCGGGGGTTTTATGTGCTCACGTTTCCCCTGTGCTCACACAGGAGTCCCTGGGGTCAAACCCGGTGTCAGTGGTGCAGAGACGGTTGTTTCACGGTGGGAGAGGGAGCAGCCACCTCTCCCAGTCTGTTCCTGGGCCTCGGAGCTCCCGTATCTCCCTGGGCAGACGGGGCATGGGCAGTGGCTCCAGCCTGTGCTCCTTCCCTAGGGCCTTATCGGGGTCGGCTGCAGGGGCCAGAGGGGCAACCCCAAGGGCCTTATCAGTGGCCTCAACTCCTTGGGGGAATCCCTCAGTCTGGCTGAGGGCTGTGCCAATTCCAACGCAGCAGCAGCAAAGGGAAGTGGCATTATTTTTAGAAGCCCTTAAATGCCTTCTGTGCTGAGCCCGGCTCTGCCAGCACAGGGATTTGGGGTGGTGTGTGCCCGCTGTGGGGCAGGGGATGGGGCTGGCTCAGTGGTGCTGCTGCTTCTCGTGCTCTGGAAAGCGAAGCAGTTCCCTTTCGGGGTCTCCAGCGTTCTGGGCTGCTCTGCCCAGGACAGGGTGGTTGTAGAGGATAAATTCCTCACTAACCCCAGGAATTGTGAGGAAGTGGCTGTCACAGGCGCTGCACACTCAGCCTGTCTGTCCCAACATGCTCTGTAGTCAGTGCCCAGGGGACTGGGGTGGCCGCAGGTCTCTGTGGTGAGCTCTGGGTGCGGGAGCGTGAGGTCCTGGCTGCAGAATGACCCGGTGTGTCCCTGTGTGCTGTGACCCCCAGACCGTGTTAGTGACAGGGACCGTTCAGCCTCCCTGAGCACCATGACCTTGCCGAGTCCCTGCTGCCATTCCCCCATGGTTTCCTGCTCCCCAAAACACGCAGCTGTGCCAAAGTTTGAGGGCTGCTGCACAGAGAGTGTTGGGGATTTCACTTTCACTTCACTGGAACTGCATCAGCTGCTACCTAATGCTGTATCTCTACTGGGGATTAATCAACATCACCCTCATCATTCTTAAGCTGAGCTCCCGCAGGCCTAGGCCGAGCTCTGGCCTCACTGGCTCAGAAAGGCAAATGTTGGGGTTTGGGGTCTCTCTGGTTCTGGGACCGTGGCATGTGCTGGGGATGACAGGCTGCAGGACCCTTCCACCCCGTCACACCCTGCAGCTCTGAGGTAGCACTTCCTTCTCTCACCCGGTGTGTCTTCTCCTGCAGGACTACATCTGCCCACGGTGTGAGTCTGGTTTTATTGAAGAGCTTCCCGAGGAGCCGAGGTAATGTGCTGCCCCAGGGGCTGGTGCTCGAGTGAGTCTGGGTTGCTTTGCTCTCTTCCTAGTTCAAAGGCAGTGTTTGATATAAAATGCACCGTTTCTATTGCTTCTGCCCGAGCTTTGGCTCATCTTTCCTCACTTTTGGAATGCAGTGCTTCTTTGGCAGAGTTAGCATCCACAGGCCAACCTGCCACGGGAATGCTGAGTGTCCTCCTGAGCGTCTGACGTCTCTGCTGAGGGGCAGGGCAGGAATAGTTTGATTTAAAACAAACATAAAGAAGTGGTAGGGAGGCTTTCCCCGTGGTGTGCAGTAGCTCTGACCTGATCTGAGTAATCAAGGCAGAGATAACCCCAGAGAGAGGGATCTGGGAATGGGGAGCGCACGGACACCTCGGTGTGGGTAGTGACTGCAAATGTTGTGGCTGAGACTTTGGACTCTGCCCTGGAGCGGTGAGGTCTGCGTTTCTGTGCTGCACTGCTGCTGCTGGTGGCAGAAGCAGCAGGAATGTCTTTAAATGTTCCAGTCATGTTTGCGGGGGCCCCAGCTGTGACCGGCTCCAGGACGGGCCGTGGGCAGTGCAGGGGCCGGGGGCAGTGGGTGTTGCTGCCTGCTGATTGTGGTGGTTTGCATGGCCTGGGGCTTCTGCGCTGACCAGGTGACATTTGGTTTGACCACGCCAACCCTGGAGCCTGAAAATCCATCCTGGCTGATCCTGATTGTTTTGGTGATTCCCTGTGACTTTGGGAGAGTCACGTGGTTGCTGAATCTCAGTGGTTTCGGTACCGTGAATGCAAAGCTTGGTTCTGAGCAGGAAGTGTTCCTGCAGCTCTGAAAGCAGAAGTCTGACAACATTTAGAGTTTTCCCAACATCCTGAGCCGTTGGGTCACGTGCCTCTGCGGTAGAGAAGTTTCTTTGATTCGAGATTAGACTTACGTGTCTTGGGGTCACAGCGATCAGCGTTTGTGCCTTAAGTCTTCCTGGTGCTCCAGAGGATTAGCTGGTGTGTTTGAGATGGATTGTGGGGGAAATCCTCGCTTGACATCGTGGTTCAGGCACTTCTCTGCAGCCTCATGAGATCTAATAGAGGGAGAAATGGGTGAGGATGTGGGAAAATGAAAGGTTTGGGAGGGAAAATTGACGCGGGCAATCGGAAAATCGGCAGCTGAGGGAGGACCTGCTTCTGTTGAGCTGCCTCTGCCCTGGGGTGGGAGGGGAGGGGGACAGAAAAGCCTTGGAATCTGCTATGAGAAGATTACCAGCGCTCTTCATTCCCCACACAGGAACGCTGACAATGAGACCAGCTCCTCTACGTCAGCCACTGATCAGAGCAGGCATCCTTTTGAGGTGAGCAAGTCCTTTCTCTCTTCCAACACCTTCTGCTTTGCTGTTGGATTGAGTATTTTTCCAGTAGGGTATTGTTTAAACGTTCCTCAGATCATGACAGAATTTGGAAAGGAGGAATTAATATCCTCCACATGCTGCTCCTGAAATCTCCGCATACCATATTTTTGCTGCGCGTGTTACGTAGGACCATCACTCGTAGCTGCTTCCCGTCGTGAGGGGGCTCAGCAGGATTTGGAGAGCAGGATTTGGGTGTGTTGCTATGCAGTAGCCTCAGCTCGGAAGCAGCAGTGACACACCAAAGAGAAACCAGGGAACTGTGGTTATTTCTGCCTCCATGTGCAGTTCCAGTATCTGTTCCTCACTGAGCTGCTGCCGAGGGCGCTGGTCCTGGTGTCACCCCAGGCCTGGGGGTCACTGTGGGCGGCTGCTGGGACACCGTGGGAGCCGAGGGCTGTTCCTCCTCTTGTCACAGTCTGTTCTCTGCATTCCCTCCCTCCCAGAACGTGGATCAGCACTTGTTCACCTTGCCCCAGGGCTACGGCCAGTTTGCTTTCGGGTTCTTTGACGACAGCTTTGAGTTTCCCTTCGGGTCCAACGTGCAGCCGGAAGACAACCGGGACTCGGAGAACCGGCGGGAGCGCGAGCACCAGTCCCGGCACCGCTACGGCGCCAGGCAGCCCCGCGCCCGCCTGGCCACGCGCCGAGCCTCGGGCAGGCACGAGGGTGTCCCCACGCTGGAAGGGTGAGAACCACTCTGGGGCCTGAGGAGGGAATCCCGTTGTTCCTCACCTTTTTTCCTGGCTTTGGAGAGCAGCATCCCAAAGCTCTCCAGCACTGCCGTGGGTGCCATCTGTGTCCCACCTGAGCCTGTTGGCAGCTGCTGCTTGGGGTCTGTTGGGGCTGTTTCACCTGAGCAGTGACGTGGACTGTGGCTGGGAGTTTGTCCTGTAGTGGGAAAATACCCCCGGGTCATTGCCAGGTGTTGACAAAATGTTGTACTTGCTGTGAGGGGAAACAGAAGAAAACACCGGACAGTGTTTGTGTAAGTGCATCCTGGGAGCCACTTGCCATCACGTCAGGAATTATCCCCTTACGAACCAAATACCGACACTTTATCGCTGGCTGATCACTCCACAAGCTGCAATTGCAATTGCTGTAGGGTATTTTTAATTTCCCCCAACAATGTGACAGTATTCAGCTTGTTCAGCCTCTCCCTCCATGTTGGGGTGCTGGGCTGGGAGCCAGCAAACTTTAGTTCTTACACAATCCTGGTTTTCTTGTCTTTCAGAATTATACAGCAGCTGGTCAATGGAATTATTGCACCGACCACAATTCCAAACCTAGGCCTGGGCCCTTGGTGAGTTGGAGGATGTGCTGCTCTCTCTGACTGTGTCTCGTTGGTGCTCCAGGATGAACTCACTTGCTGTCCTTGCTCTTCAGGGGAGTCCTGCACTCAAATCCGATGGACTACGCTTGGGGTGCCAACGGCCTGGATGCGATTATCACACAGGTAAAACTGGGATTTACCAGGGTCTCCGTCCTCCCGTGCGGTGCTGCAGGAGGGGCAGCAGCTGTGGAGGCGCAGGGAACGAGGGGCTGTGGGGGCAGGAATGGGAAAGGGTCCGCAATGCGGGGTCCGAGTGCCCTGGCTCAGGAAAAGAGTGAATTCTGTGTGCTGCTGAGCTCACCTCTTCTGCCTGCCTGGCCGGTTGTTTTTCCAGTTACTGAATCAGTTTGAAAACACTGGACCGCCGCCAGCGGACAAAGAGAAGATCCAGGCCCTCCCCACCATACAGATCACACAGGAGCACGTAGGTACGTGTCTGCTCGGGGGAGTCGTGCACAGAGTGCTCCCTGGAAGCTCTGTGTAGTGTTTTTCTTGGGACTTGAATTTTGTCTGCTTGTACCTTTGAGGCATAAAACATTTCAAAGTAGGCAGAGAGCTGAAGGGGCTCTGTTACACTCACACACAAAAAAAGAGCAGTGTGGGCTGGATGGATTTGCCCTGGGGAGGTTGTGAGAAGTTCAGTGTGGATAGAGATGGAAAAGCAGAAGGGAAGGGAAGCACGAGGCATACCCGGTGCAGGGGGAGGTGGGGTGATGGTGCGGGGACTGCAGAGCACCGAGCTTTCCTCCTGACAGGGATGGGGCAGTGGTGGGGAAGGGGATGGGGATGATGGGTCCTGAGTCGGGGGCTTTGCGCGTCGTTCTCTCCTCTTTTGCTCAGCTGGGCTTGGCTTTCCCTGTGCCCTGCAGATTCCGGGTTGGAGTGCCCTGTGTGTAAGGAAGACTACACAGTGGGGGAGAACGTGCGGCAGTTACCGTGCAATCACCTGTTCCACGACGGCTGCATCGTCCCGTGGCTGGAGCAGGTGAGCGCGGGGCGGTGCCTGGGGCGTGCAGCACTGGGGGCTTTGTCTGGTCCTGCTCCCCTCTGTAAATAATTTTCCTACCTCCATGATGAGGCCTGAGCACGAGCAGCCTTTGGTCAGAGGATGGAGTGTGATCCCAGCCCGTTCCTCGAGTGCTGCTCCCCTATTGTGTTTCTAATCCCGTTTCCCGTATTTCTTGTTTTGTTTTTTGTCTGCTCCCCGAAGCATGACACGTGTCCCGTCTGCCGGAAAAGTTTAAGTGGACAAAACACTGCCACAAACCCCCCAGGACTCACAGGGATGAACTTCTCGTCATCCTCCTCCTCCTCCTCTTCCTCCAGCTCACCAAGTAATGAAAACTCATCGAACAACTCATGAATCTTAACGCACCCTCTGTCCCCGGGGCCCTTCCACTGTTCCCCCTCCCTCCCTGGCCACCGCGAGCAGCCAAAGGGGCTTCCAGAGCAGAGCAAGGGGAGGGGACGAGGCAGGAGCAGTGCCCCCAGAATTTCCTTTTGATTTCTGAAGACACGGAGACTCTGGGTCCTTCAGAGATGAGAAGCCTCAAGTTCTGTGATGAAAAAGGGGGGAAAGAGCTCTGTCTGTCAATAAAAACATCCTCTTTGCGTGGACTTTACCCATTGCAGTGCGAGGCTGCTGCGCTCCCCGGCTGGGAACCCCGAGGTGCTGAGCGAGTGGTTGAATCCCGAATGGAAAGGTTGTTTGTATGGGTTTGAATCTGAGATCCCTTTCTTTTATTTCTGTTGCTCCTCTTCCCCTTGGATACTATCTTTTCTGCTTTGGAGATTGAAGTCTAAAATGGAAGCATAAGGATGCTGCCTCCCCCCCCCAGGATTGCCGTCAGGGGAGGACCAATAGCTGTCACTGAAACAGGAACTCTCAAGTAGACCCCGGGATCCTTCCCTGTCCCATCTCAAGTCCCATTTATTTCTCTTTATAACCTCGCCCACTGATACTCAACACTGAAAGGGGTTTTTATAATCTTAAATTATTACTGTTGTCAATAAATGGACATTTCAGCTCTGCGAGCCGTTATGCATGATTTGAGGAAAGCTACAGGGTAAGCTCTGAGGCCACCAAGCTGTCCTGCCTCCCCCGGGCAGGCTGGGCCTCCCTGAGCCCTCCTGCGCGCTGGGAGCTCCAGTGGGAGCCACTGCCAGCCTGTGGATCGCTGCACAGGTAGCCAAGGATCGCAGCTGGAAGCATCCTCGCCTGGTCTTTTCTATTTTTTACACCTACTTCCCCTTACAGTCCTGCCCCCCTCGCAGCCGGGGCAGGCTGTTCTGCTGGGCCGACACGGGACTGGGTGTGCAGCAGAACGAGGACCAGCAAATCTCATTGTGACCGAGTAATTACCAGGAAAACGACGTTTTGGAGAAAAAAAATGTATTGCAAAGCTACTTAAAATAGAGCTGATTAAAACAAGGAGAGAGAGACAAATATCCAGGTATGTTTGTGACTCAGTTTCTGTGACAGAGCTGGAGCTTGGAGAATGACAAGAATGTCACCGGAGCGGGCAGTGACTCCCTGCCATGTCCCTGCTTCCCAGGCCCTGAGGCACGAGGAGGAGCTCTCACCATCCGTCACTGGGAGCCCCTTCCCCTCACAGGGACTTGGGGTGGTCAGGAGGTCTCCTAAAGGGCTGGGGGTCCATGGCGGTGCCACATGTTGGGACTGTGCTGTGGCAGAGGCCAGAGCAGACAAGGGAGAACCTGCCCCCAAGGGAGCTGCCAGGGAAGTGGGCAGAGGGCTTGGCAGTTTGGGGGGGGTCCCTGCCTCTCCCTCGGCTTTTGGGGCCCTGGGAGTGGGCTGGGGCTGCTGGGGAAGGCGCTGGCTCCAGCAGAGTTTGGGTGTCTCTTCTAAAGCAGCATCACCCCAGGACCTGGCCCTTCCACGAGCTTCGTGAGAAGAGATGAGCCTCCTGTAGGAGGGGGAAGGATGGTTTGGCCTTTCTTGAGCCATTTCAGAACGCAAGACGGTTTGTTGGAGAAAGTGTCACCAGCTGTGCCGGGGCCAGGGGCTGGCAGGGAGCGACTTGCCCGGACTGTTTTTCCTCCTTGGCTTGGCCGGGCAGCGTGGCGGCGCCTTTTCATCTCACAGGAGGGTTTATCTCGGGACTGGTGTGTCGGGGTTAATGGCTCATCCTCTGCCAGAGGTTGAGCCAGAAGCCTGGGCTGGTGAGGGGGGTGGCAGCAAGAAGGTCCGGGCTGAACCCGCGTGTGTCCATCGGCTGACCTGACACCGAGGGAAGGCTTTGCTGTTTAGTCACCAAAACGAGAGACCTGGAAAAACCTTCCCTCTCCCACTGTGTTTCAGCTGTCACAGGGGCTTCCTGGCTCCCCTGGGCGCTCAGGGATGATTTCTCAGGCGTGAGCAGTCCTCAGATGGGTTTTAAGTGGGCCGAGCAAAGTCCTGGGTGGGTGCATGGCAGCTGCTGCCCACCTGGCAGGGGCTCACCCCAGTCACCACATGGTTAATACAGTGGCTGTTCCCTCTCAGACTCGTTTGGAGCTGGTTGGGTCAGAAATGGAACGAGTTTGGTGGTTTTTGCTGGGGCCATTGCTCTGCCTGACGTGACAGTGACCGGGCTGCTGGGCCTGGCCACAGCAGGCGTGAGGTGGCGCAGGGATGTACCCTGGCCAGGAGCCTGAGGTGCAGGTGCTATTCCTGGCCATGCTGCCCTCCAGGTGAGGGGCTGGTCCTCACCACTGGCCACTGTCCCAGCCCCTTTTTTGTTGGGGATGATGGCGCAGAGCTGGGCTGCAGAACTGACTGGCCCTGGCTGTGGCCAGGGGCAGCCCCGGAGCTGTGTCTGCCTGAGGATCCAGGCTGGCTCCTGCTCCTCCTGCTCCCTCCTTTGTGCTGCTGAACCACCGTTGCTGTTTTCCTGCACGGTGAGTGGGGGTCGATGAAAAGCTGGATGTGGCAAAGGACCAGCTGGGCTCCCTGCCAGTGGCAGCAGGGATGACACTGGTGGCTGCAGCCACAACCACAGAGGAGCCAATCCCTCCCATCCCGAGCCAAGTTCACCATCAAAGCTCCAAGACCTGCTCCTGTTCCATACCATGAACACAGCTTTAATTGCCATGGACACAGACAACCTGCTGGTACATCCCAGCCCTGCAGAGATGCCATCAGCAGATTCTGGCCCCTGCTCTGGCCGCGCTCCCCAGCTGCACCGTGCTGGCTCTGCGCTGGGGACGCGGTGGGAGAGCCACAGCCCCACATGGCTGAGTCTGGAGCATCTGCCTTCCACATCCATCCTCTGCCATGCATTAAAAATAAAGCAATAAATAGCAAAAAATAGATATGTACATAAATAAAAGAACCCTTTTTTTGTTCGGTTTTTTTTTCCTACAGGACCGTCTGGAGCTGCCCGCGGCGTTCAGCTGACGAGCATGGGGAGGAAGTGTGTGGAGAGGTGCTGCCGGCGTGTCTTGCCCCCTCGCTGTGGCCTGCCCTTGCTATTGAGCGAGAGGAACATGGGGCGGCCGCGGTGCCGCCAGTGCAGCGACGCGTAGGTGTTGTAGCCGTTCTCTTCGATGCGCTCCGTGAACTTGCAGTTGGGGCTGAACTCCTTCTGGCAGGAGAGGGAAGGGGGTGAGGGGTGGCTATGCTCAGCTGGGGCCAGTTGGACCCCAAGAGTGGGGCAGGGCAGGACCCTGGCTCCTCCCTGGTCCCCGGGGGGCAGCGGGGTTTGGTGGGTGCAGTCCCCTGCTGGGGAGCAGGTCAGGGCATGGGAAACCAGGACCCCGTTCCAACTCTGCCCTGAGCCTCTGACCCCGGTGCGGTGCCTCCCAGGAGGCAGCGTCCAACCTACCGACCCATAGAGCCTCCCCCGCTTGTTCATGGCCAGGTAGAAGCCGGTGTGCACCGCCCGGATGGCCACGACGCCGACACGCACCGACCGGATCTCGACGATGCCTGCGGGATGGGGAAGCATGGCATGAGCCAGGGAGGGGCGGGTGACCTCCCCTAGGGGCCCTGCCCCAATGCTGGGTCTGTGGCCAGTGTCCCTCCAGAGGGACGGAGTTGCTGATCCTCACCCAGAGCCAGAGCAGCCAGAGGAACAAGGGCTGCAGCCCAAGCTGGGAGTGGGAGGGGGAACCTCTGATCCAAGGAGGGTTTGATCTTTACTCCTATCCTCCCCAGGGTCCAGCCACTTCCCAGGAGCCGGGCTGTGCGGGAGCGCTGCCAAGCACAACCTCATGTGTGTCCTCCCCTCATTGGCAGCTCTGCCCGTGCATCCATCCCCAGCGCGCCCGCAGTGCCCCGGGCGCCTGACCCGCCTCCCGCAGCGCCCGGCCCCGGCACACACAGGGCACTGAGGCTGGCGTGGCTCTTGGAGGGGCAAAGTGTGCGTGGGGGTGGCAGCGGCAGCACATATCGTCTTACGGTGGACGAAGGCACGGGGGCGAGGGCTGCAGGGGCAGGAATGGGCCAGGACAGTGCCGTCCGCGGATGCCCGATTGCCTGGTGGCACAAGCGAGGACAAGCGGCCCCGTGCCCAGCACTGCGGGCTGGCGGATGGAGGAGCACTGCAGGACGTGAGGATGAGCCCGGGGGGCGGCTGCAGCCGGGCTGTGAAGCCACAGCTGGGCTGGCGTGTGTGTGCCCCGACCGCCGAGCTCCGGCTCGGCCGCTAATGGGAAAGGCATGTGGTCAGACCAGCGGCTCTGGCACGGGAAACACCCAGAGCATCATCAGAGCCTTTGGATTCCTGCACCACCTCACGCCGGCCAGTCCGGAGTGCCGCTGCCCGCCCTGCCGCCCGCCAGCGGCGCAGTGGGAAGGGGAGAAGGAATGTCCAGTGAGAGCGATGTGGGCAGGGCAGCAGGAAGGGCTGGAGCCACAGCAGGATCTGCCCATGGGCACCACTGCAGGGGCTGCCCCGGATGGACAGGGTGGGAGGACACGCAGAGGCTCTGGCTGGTGGTGGCACACAGAGCGTGGGGGGCTGCAGCCCCTGGGCAGGGGCTTTCATCAATCCCCCGGAGTTGCTGGCGTTCCCCGGGCATCACCTGCCTGCGGGAGGCTGGGAGCGGACGGGGTGGATACAGCACTGGGGCAGCGTGAGGGCTCCCGAGCGTTCGGCCCCTCGGGGATTTTCAGGCCAGCTGCTTCGGTGCTGCCACCGCTCCCGGCAGCTACCGGGACCCGCAGGGCCCGGCCCAGGGAAGCCACTGACGAGCGGCAGGGGAGGGGAAGGGCTGAGTGAATGCCTGTGAATCCGTCCCACTTGATCACTGTCTGGAGCTGCTGCTATTTATAAGGACTTGCGCTTTTCTAAAAATAACCCCCTTCTGTTCCCAGCGCCCCGGCCGGCTCTGCCGCCCTTTGTTTGCAGGTGCCTGGCCAGTATCTGGCCAGAGCCAGCTCCCAGTGCTCCCAGTCTCACACTCAGCCCCACAGGGGTCTCGAGGAGGCTGGGGCAGATGCAGGGCTTGAGGTGGGGGAGTCCCTGGAAGCCACCCTAGAGCTGCCAGTGGGGCTGGTCCAGCAGCTTCTGCGAGGGCTGTGGAGCAGAGCCCGCGCCCAGCCCAGGCGCACAGAGATAAGCAGAGTGAGCCCCGTGTACAGCCCGGAGCTGCTCCGCCTGCCAGGCCCCATGGCCACATCATCGAGGGAACGTGTTGGGGTGCTTTGTGCTGGCAACGCGCCTGGTCGGGACTCCCGACAGCCTCCGACACCACAGGAGGGTTCCCTGAGCTGGGCTTGGCTCCCATGTCCTGTGGCTGCTGGGAGATGTCCTGTGCTGGCCGGGAGATAGGAGAGCCCCTGCTAGACCAGGACATGGGCTGGGGGTACTGCAACCCTCCTGCCCCAAACCCCAAGACCCTGTCAGGGCACCTGGGGGATGCTCAGGCATCCCTCTTTCCCAAAGCCCTCCGTGTCCCCCTCCTTGTCCAGCTACTGTCCTGCCAGCCTGGTGCCCCCATCCCTGCCCCGGGGGCTGGGACCCTGCACCCCGACGGGCGGCTGATGCCCGTGCACTTGGGGACTCTGTCCCTCTGCCCACCCAGCTGTCTCTGTGTCGAGTCCCACCCTGCTCTGCAGGCAGCAGCTCCTCCATGGTCCGCTCCGACGGGGATATTCCGCTGTCCCACATCTGACAGATGCCCCATTCTGGGACCAGCATCACCGCAAAACTTCCTACATCCCTCCTCCCCCTCCTCCTCAGCCTTTTTCCCCGCCAGTGTGTTTGTGGGGGAACGATCAGAGATCCTCCCAGTCCGTGGGGAAGGCAGGGCAGGGGGGCATCGTGCACTGGCAGGACGAGATGGAACAAAAGACCCCGGAGAGACCCCCTAGAACACCCCAGCCCCTGGACAAGCAACGCCGGGTCCCCGGGCAGTGCCCGCCGGTGTCCGCGCCCCTCTCATGGCTCCCACAGTGCAGCGACGGGGGCGAGGGCAGCCGGAGCCGGTTGTGCTCGAGGAGCGGCGTGCCCCGGCCGGTGGGGACGAAGGGGACAGCGGGGACCAGCCGCTCTCTCGCCCCCGGAGGAGGAGACGCTTCGGCTGCGATTTCCCCAGCGGGAAGAGCTGCGGGCTCTCTCTGGGCCGGGCATGGAGGGGTCCCGTCGCCGACCCGAGGTGCCTCCGTCCA
>VZTE01000891.1:58762-73936 GCA_013397775.1 Eulacestoma nigropectus | reverse complement strand
CGCGCGTGGCCCGGGGATGTCGCTGCTGCGGCTGCGGGCGGTGCTGAGGGGCCCGGGCGGGCTGAGGGGGCCCGGTGAGCGGGAACGGGGCCCGGGGGGGACACGGAGGCACCGGGGGGGCGTGGAGGGATCGGCGAGGACACGGAGGCACCAGGGGGGCGTGGAGGGACCGGCGAGGGGACCGGGACACGGCCCGAGTGTGGGGACAGAGCTGGGCCGGGACGTCCCACGATTCTGAGCGTTCTCTGGGACACGCACCTGGAGGCTGGAAGAGTCTTTTGGCGTCGTGAGCACGCCAGGGGTAGAGTCGGGGCTGTGGAAGTGCTGGGGTGTGGTTACTCTGCAGAGGACTGACAGAGAGGCTCTGGGTCCCGTCCCAGCTCTGGGATAGCGCCCGCCTGCTCTGGGGGTATTGGGGTGCTGCCACCCCGTTCACAGCGCTGGGGTTTGGGGTGTCCCTGGGGTCGTGTTGCTTCTGAGCCTCTGGATCCAGGGGGCGAGGCGTGTTCCTGTCCCTCCTGCCCTCCTGTGCTGCTGCTGGAGCAGCTGAGCTGAGAAACGTCCCTCGCCCGCTGTGTCCAGCTGGGGCAGAGTGGGAGTGAGGGAGTGCTTGAGGGAGTGAAGCTTTCTCTGACCCCCACATCTTTCTGTTCTTACGTGGCAGGGATCGCATGGAGAATCTTCAGGAGCTACTCCTCTGCCAGCACCAAAGAGAAGGCAAACAGAAATGGCACCTGTGAGAGGACAGAGCTACTGGAAGGTGAGTGCTGGGAGAGCTGCAGTGAGCAGACAGCAGTCAGACCAGCCTGAGCTGTTGCTTTTTCCCTGACAGTGACACTGGTGGGTTCCTGGGATGCTGGGGTGGGCCCCAGCTTGCAGGTAGATCTCAGAGAGACAATGGTCGGTATCTCTGTCTGGGAGTGGGGCTGACCAAGGAGGGATGAAGTTCTTGTGTGAACCCTTTTTTCTGAGCATGATCCTGGTACTTCCAGAGTGAAGACAGGACAGAGCCTTCTGCTGTGCCTTGTCTCCCATCACCTCTCTGTTTCCCCCTAGTGCTCAAAGCTCGAGCGAAGCAGCTCCAAGACAGTAACGTCCCGGAGGTGACGGTCAACAAAGTGGAACTGACCCCACTGGACAATGACAAGTACCAGGAGGCTGTGGCCCCTGGCCCCAAGGAGAAGCAGCCCGTTCCCAGGGCACGGGATGACGGCCTGGCCCAGTCCAGCACCTGGGCCAAAAAGTTGCAGAAGGAGATGTACGTCCAACAGCTGAAAGTGAAGCAAGAATTGCCCGGTGCTGCCTCCCAGCTGGCTCTGGAGGGCCAGGCCAAGGTTGAGGCAGAGGCCAAAACCAAACCCAAAGCAAAAGCCATGAAGATCCCAAACTCACAGATCCCAAAGACGAAAGGAGCCGCTGCCTGGAGCAAGCCCAGGGTGGTGGAAGTGAAGGAAGGTGCGCAGCTGAAGAGGCCTCAGAGGATGCCAGGGGACAAGAGTAACCAACAGGTCCTGCAGCAGACCATCCAGTCCAACCTGGAGTGCTTCCTGTTCCTGCAGCAGCCGGAGGAGGCCGAGCGGTACCTCCTGCTGTGCCACAGCTCCCCGGTGAAGAGGAAGGTGCTGGACATTGGTGCCTACAACACTGTGATGCGCAGCTGGGCCAGGAAGGTACCGAGCCGGGGGTGCTCCAGGTGGGAGAGGGGCTGGCTCGTGAGGAAGAGCTTCCAGCTGGTTTTACCTGTGCTTGTCGCACCCGCTTTCAGCAAGTGTTCAAGCAGTGCTTCTGCCAAGGAGGGCGGAGCTGGCATGAGGCCACAGATCCGTGTGAGGTGGCTTTGAGGGGAAGAAGGGAATGGGGAAAGGGCAGGGAAGACGTGACTAAATCTGAACAGGAGCAGAGGGGCGTGGAGCTGTGATTTTGGGGCCACTGGTGTCAGTGTCCACAGCCTCCTTCCCTTCTCACCTGCAGGGCTGCTTGAATCGCATGGACCGATTGTTTTCCTTGCTGGAGCCCGCCGGCCTCCGGCCCAACTTGGACTCCTACGCGGTGGCCCTGGAGTGCATGGGCCGGAGCCAGTCGCCTCCCAAAGCCATCTTGAGGTAACACCTGCCTCAGGTGCTGCTGAGCCTTGGGGGCAGCAGCTCCACATCCTGTGCTTGGAGAACTGGGAGATGGCAGCGGGTCGGGGTCAGGAGGAGCTGCCCCTTCTGCGTGCCCACCTGGATGCTCCAATCCACTTCTCATGGCCAGATTTCGGGGTGGGCAGAGCTCCCACAGCACCCTCCCTGCCACCCCCAGCTGCTGGGGACTTTGTCTGAGATTGTGCAGGGAGAGGAGATGTGGGAGGTGAGAACAGGCACTGCTCCCCCCAGAGCTGGGCTGGGAGAGCCCCTCTCCAGTCAGGGATTCCTTGGTTCCGCGCCCATCAGAGGCATCTCGCTCCTCTGGCTTCTCCATTCCTGCCTGCTGGGAATGGCTTGGCTCCTCCGTTTGTTTTTACGGCATTTCTGTGGAGTTTGCCCTTTTTGGCGGGCTCAGTCGCACAGCTGATTCCTGCAGGGCTCTTCAGAGGAGCGTGGTCAGGAGATTCAGGTAGATCTCGTGGAGCATAATGGATAGGAAGGTGTCGGTGCCAAAGCGGGGAGCTGAAGGAGCCCTGTAAGCTCCCACAGGCTGGGCCTAGGGGCAGTGCCTGGGGCTGGAGGCACAGCCAGCTCCTCTCCAGAGGATGGAGAAAGCTTCTGATGCCCTAGTGCTGAACCTCAGGGATGTATCGCTGGCCTCTCTGTCCTTTGGCTGCTAACAAGTTGTAGATGCCTTCAAGGCAATGTCTTAGGTCAGCTGACTCCGAGGGGGCTGGCAGTGCCTGTCCTGGATGGTGTGGGAGCTGTGTCAGTGCAGCACAGGCTGTGGGGCTGCCTGTGGGCAACTCGGTCCCGCAGTGGCCGGAGCTCGGCCTCCCTGCCCAGGCAGCTCCGCAGCGGTGCGGGCAGAGGGATGGACACCTGATCCCTGTAACCTGAGGCGGGTGACCTTGTGGGACGGGCTGTGCTGAGGCAGCTCCTGCTCCAGCAGCTTCTGTACAACGTGCTCAGGCCCTTGGGGAAGATCGAGCCTGTCCTGTCTGCCCCTCCTCAGATACCTGCAGCAGCTGAACAGCGATGGCTTCCATGTGGATGAGCTCTTCCAAAAGTGCCTGTTTGAGGCAGATGAGAAGGAAATGGTGCTGTGGGCCATTAGGACTGTCCAGCCCAACTACCAGCTGCCTCCTCCACCCAGCCCCCAGATCTGCAAGTCTTCTCTGCTCCAGGACTTCTATGCCAGAGTAAGCCACAGCGCTCAGGGAGGTGTTGGAGGTGGCCAGGTGGTGTTCACAGGTGTTCTCAGGTACAGCCCGGGGGAGGGCTAAAAGGAAAGAATCTTTTAGCCTGATCTCTGCTCAGTATCCCACACAAACAATGAAATGAATGATGTTACCAACAGCCTTACAGAGGAACAGCAAAGCAGAGGGCTTGCAGGGGGCTGGAGATGGCCTCTGTGCACTGGAGGGGGTGCTTGGGGAGGTGCTTGGCCATAACACAGGGGCAGAGCAGCCTCTGGGGTTAGCCTGCCAGAGAGCTCTGGACCCAGAGGTCCCAGCAAGATGCTTTCAGCCCAGCCTTGTACCACGAGCCTCTTGCAGGGAAGCTGGGAGATTGAGCACGGCTTCTCTTCCTCCCGCTTTCAGCGCTGACTGCCTCTCTCCCATTGCAGGAGACGATGGTGTCGTACCCCAAGCTGGATTTGTCCGTGAAGGACTTGCAGGAGCGCTTCCAGCAGCAGCTGGAGATGGAGCTGAAGAACACCATAACAATCGAGTCAGTGGAGGCAGCCAAGCCCCTGACCCCGCAGGCTGTCAAAGCGGTAAAGCTCAGGGGTCTGGGGGCAGGGGGGCCATTGCAGCCCTCAGGACCTGTGGGTGAGAGCTGGGGGTCCATGAGCTAAAGAAGGGGCAGCTCACGCTGACCAGCTCTCTTCCTTCCCTTTCCATGCAGCGTCAGCTGCTGGGCACCCTCCGCTCCCAGTGGCACAGTGCCATCCTCCAGGCCCTGCAGAACTCCAAGCGCAGCATGGCCAGGCCTGGGAGGCAGTCCAAGTACAGCGTCCTCTACCCCTACCTGTGCCTGCTGCCGGATGAGGAGTATGTGGACATCATGCTGCAGGTAGGAGCCTGCCCTGCCCTCACAGGAGTGGGGCTGGACCGTCAACCATGGGGCTGTCACGGAGCACTAAGGTCCCACTTGAGCCAGTAAGATTGGAGCTTCCTGAGAGTTTTACCAGGTTATTAGGTGCAGGCTGTCTGCTCCCTGTGCAGAGCAGCCAGAGAAATCCTGCTCAGTCCTGGTTGTGTTTCCTTTCTCATCATCTGTTCAGCATCATGGAAATCAGCATCTTCCCGTGCTCCTGCACAGCAGTTTTAACTCCTGCTCTGTCTCTCTGCTGTATCTCTGTGTTCCTCCTTCCTAAGACGCACTTTGCCTTCCCCTTTCCCAGGTCCTCAATGATCTGTCTCCACAAGGTGAGTCCTTGGCAGTCCTGGCCAGGGAGCTGGGCTCCAAGGTCTACGACAGGTACATCATCCAGAGGAAGCTGCGCAGCTGCCAGCTGGAGAAGGTGCAGGAGGTCTATAAGAACTACATCCAGCTGCTGGCAAAGGACAGCCAGGTAGGAGCCCTCGGAGCCAGGTGTCCCATGCAGGAAAGCTCTGGGGCTTTGCAGGGCAGGAGGGGACAACACAGGAGAGAGGGGCCAAGGCCACTGCCCTGGGCACCTCAAGGACCAGGTGAGCAGGTTGTTCCCAGAGCTGAGTGCTCATGGGGGCAGGCAGGTCTGCAGTCTGGGCAGGAGGGGCAGGATGCTGTGGGGACAGGGTGTCAGCACTGGGATGTGGCAAGAGGAAGGACTTTGCAGTGCCACTGTTCCCATTCTTGCTGCTGGGCTCACCCCAGCCTCCCCAGCCCTCCTTCCCCAAACACCCCTATCAGGGAGGACCTCGTGGGGACACAAAGATAGGAGAGTCCTTCTCAGAGCCACATCCCAGGTAGATAGATCCCCTCCAGGAAACCCCCTGGGAGGAGCAGGGCTGGCCCCTGCAGCTGACGCCATTTTCTCATTCCACCTCCCAGCCTAAGCAGTACTTGCCACGGGAGTACTGGGAGAAGCTGGTGGCAGAAGCAGGCTTTGGGCCCTCCCTGAACTTGAAGAGCTGCAGCTGGCCGTGCGTGCTCCTCATGCGCCTGGGCATGCACATGGTGGAGCTCCTGGTGAAGGCTGTCAAGGTGCCCAGGAACATCCTCAGTCATCGCCTGGAGTCCAGGCCTATCCCTGTCCTCTACCACGTCTACTCCTTCTACAGCAACTGGCAGGTGAGCCTCACCCTGGGGGCTCTGGGGCTGTGCAGGATACCCCTTCCTCAAAATCAGACCCTTGAAAGGCCCTTTTCTGTCCTTGCTGCCATTCCTGCTGAGGGATGCTTTGAGGAGTCCTTGGTTCTGTGTGGGTGCTCTCCTTACTTGGCACGATCCTTATGGAATGGCCGACTGACCACAGGCTCTTCCACACTCCAGCCCTAATCCTCTGCTGCTGATTCTCCTCTCCAGATCGGGCTGATAAAGCCCCATCCCATCTTCTCCCAGCTCGTGGCGAACGCTGCAGAGACCACGCTGACCTTCAACTCCTCTGCCATGCCCATGCTGTGCCCGCCGCTGCCCTGGACCTCCCCCCGTTTCGGTGCCTTTGTCCTCAACGACACCAAGCTGATGCGCTTCATGGATGAGACCGTCCACCACCAGCTGCTCCTGGAGCAGTGTCCCCTCGTGAACCTCCACCCCGTGCTGGATGCCCTGAACCAGCTGGGCAACTGCGCCTGGAAGATCAACCAGCCGGTGCTGGATATTATCATCTCCATCTTCAACGACAAAGGGGACGAGAAGCTGGACATCCCACCGCCCCTCTCGGAGGCTCCCAAGCCTCCCACTGCTCCCGGCCATTCCTCGACCTGGAACAAGTCCCTCAAGCACGAGCTGTTCCTGTGCAAGAAGAAGACTGCAGAGATGCACAGCCTGCGGATGGACGCGCTCTACAAGCTCTCCATCGCCAACTACGTCAGGGACAAGGTGTTCTGGTTCCCTCACAACATGGACTTCCGTGGCAGGACTTACCCGTGCCCGCCCTATTTCAACCACCTGGGCAACGATGTCACCCGGGCCATCCTGCTGTTCGCAGAGGGGAGGCCGCTGGGGCCCAGGGGACTCGACTGGCTGAAGATCCACCTCATCAACCTGACGGGGCTGAAGAAGAAGAACGCCTTGCGGGAGCGGCTGGAGTATGCCAATGAAATCATGGAGGACATCCTGGACTCGGCTGACCACCCGCTCACGGTACGTGGGAGCTTCTAGGAAGTGAAATAAAATGGAAATCAGAATCGATTTTGAAACAAAAACATTTTGAAAGATATGCTTTTGAGAGGTAGAAAGGGAACAAAACAATGCAGAGGTTCCTAAATAACACATTTCTGTCTGGAAATATGGTGAAATACTAGGGGAGTGGAGGCATGGTGGGAGGAGGTGCTGTGCCCAGCGTATCCCAGGTGCTCAGGGGCTCCTGCCTGTGATGTGAGGGGCACAGGAGCACTGCCTGCTCCTACCAGCCTGTGCTTTCTCATTCCCAGGGCAGGAAGTGGTGGATGGACACCGATGAGCCCTGGCAAGCCTTGGCATGCTGTATGGAAATCGCCAAAGCCTCGAGGTCCCCTGATCCGGCAGCCTACATCTCTCACTTCCCAGTTCACCAGGTAGGAGCCCGGCAGCTCCGCACAGCCTGTGTGAGGCTCAGCGGGGCAGGAAAGGAGCATCCAGGTCTCCAGCGCTGCAATCTCTGCTCCACGTGGCTGGGTGTTGTTAGGAATGGGAATGCAGTGTTGGGCACCTTGGCGTGAGAGCTCCGGTGATTCGCTGCTGCCTGCAGCCATCCATGAGCCAGTGCAGCCATCCATGAGCCAGTGCAGCCATCCATGAGCCAGTGCAGCCATCCATGAGCCAGTACAGCCATCCATGAGCCAGTACAGCCATCCATGAGCCAGTACAGCCATCCATGAGCCAGTACAGCCATCCATGAGCCAGTACAGCCAAGGGCTGCCTTGCTTCCCTTGGCTCGAGCAGAGCCCAGCTGGGAGATCGCAGGGT
Source organism: Eulacestoma nigropectus (assembly GCA_013397775.1). Taxonomy (NCBI): domain Eukaryota; kingdom Metazoa; phylum Chordata; class Aves; order Passeriformes; genus Eulacestoma; species Eulacestoma nigropectus. The sequence goes on along the minus strand of VZTE01000891.1, from coordinate 66,710 downwards.
GAGAGCCAGGCCAATCTCACCTTCTGCAGCCACAGGATCAGGACTGGAAGTCGGCCCAGCATGGCAACACCTGGCTGTCTGGCATTCTCAGATGCTTTGGGGGCCTTTGCTCCACTCCTGCTCCCAGGCTGAAGCCTAGCAGCTCTGCTGGAGCCAATATGGGAGGCGTGGAACTCTGAGGAAGGGCACGGGGACAGAGGTGGTTGTCGCCCACCTTCAGTGGCCTGTCACCGTGTGCCCTGTCCCTGCTCAGGTGCTGCTCAGCTCTCTGAAGGCACCTGTCCTCCCTGGCTGCACGGGGACGTGGCTGATAGTGGCCATGGGTGTGGGGTGGCTGCTCTCTCCTCTTATGAGATCAAGTGGCCGTGACTGAGTGGGGAGGGCAGCAGTTGTTCTGCCAGTAGCAATGGTCTGGAATATGCATGAGACAGTCAGGACTGATATTTTGATGACAACAAAAGATCAAGAGAGCAGCTGGGGGTGTGTGGAGGGTGCAGCTAATGAAATACCAGCAAGGACTTCTTCTGGAGGGTACCTGAGTCTTGTTCTGCCTGAGTCATCAGCACTCAATTAATGGAGCCGTCAGGTCCTGGCGCTGCCGTTCCGCACTGCAGGGATTGGGGAGAGGGTGCAGGAGAAAGGGGGCCCTGTCTGAGGGACCTGACAGCGCCCTGGGGTATCTGTGGCTCCCTGTGAGCATGGAGAGCCTGAGCACAGGGGGCCAGGAACGGCAGCACATCTGTGAGTAACATTGCTGCCAGTGCGGTCTGGGGAGCACCAGGATCTTCATGCACCATCATTCAGGTTCTGCCTGTCTCACCCAAGCTGCTCTTGGTTCCAGGAGGGCTGCAAGGGCAGCTGCTGTGGGAGACGCTCACTGTGCCTCTGATGCAGCTTTGGGAAGTCTGGGTGGGAGCTGGTTTCTGTAAGAGGGATGTTTTCATCCGCTGGCAGTGCAGCTGGCTGGAGCTGCAGAGCCAGCTGGGGCTTCCTGAGGGATCTTTGGCTTGGCCTGTCTTTTCCTGCCTCTGATCCCACTGCTAAGGTTGTTTTGACTGCTGGTTCTTGGGGCTGCTTTTAGCATCCCAGACATATTCAGTGTTTTCCCTATTTTCTGGTTTTCAGTGTTTCCGTAGAGCTCTGATGTCTTTGGAAACCCGCAGAGGTGGTGATGTGAGGTTTCTGATTTTAAACCTCACAGGGTCACAGTAGTTAGGGATGGACGCAGGCAGGAAACCTGGCCAGAAGGAGAATGGTCACTGCTGGAAGATGGTCACTGCTCTGAAGAGAGGGGGGGGAAATAATGACCACCTGAGCCCAGGGTACCTGTGCATGGGGAGGGGGCGGATGAGCAGGGCTCTGTCCACACACTGACTCCTTGTTTTCCCCCGTGCTCTTCCTGCAGGATGGCTCCTGCAATGGGCTGCAGCACTATGCAGCGCTTGGCCGGGACCTCAGCGGCGCTGCCTCCGTCAACCTGGTGCCCTGTGGGCTCCCTCAGGATGTCTACAGCGCAGTGGCCCAGCAGGTGAGTCACAGTGGGGACACACGGGGTCCTTTTGGACCTGCCTCCTCCTCGTGGTGTGCACAGGGTGACTCCCACTCTCAAGGAGAAAGGCGGGGGATGAGTGTACAGAGGGTTGGGGAGGCATGAGCTGGTCAGAGACGGGGACTCTCTGTCCCCGAGTGGGATCTGACTGGAGATCTGTCCTCACAGAGGTGGCCGTGAGAAATCCCCTGGGATTTCTGCTGTCCTCACAGCCACGGAGGGGACTCAAGCCAGCGTGGCTCGTGCTGGGACTGACTCGGGGGCACTCTCCTCAGGTGGAGGAGTTTCGGAAGAAGGATGCTGAGCAGGGGGTGAAGATCGCCCAGGTGCTGCAGGGCTTCATCAGCCGCAAGGTGGTGAAGCAGACGGTGATGACGGTGGTGTACGGGGTCACTCGCTACGGCGGCCGCCTGCAGATAGAGAAGCGCCTCAAGGAGATCAACGAGTTCCCCGAGGTAGCTTTCCTGTGTGTCCCCCTCCCTGCATCCTGTCACTTTCCTCTATGTCTTTGGCTGTCCCTTTGCCTGACCCATGGCTCTGCCTCTGGTCTGTGCCAGGAGTACTTGTGGGAGGCATCTCATTACCTGGTGAAGCAGGTGTTCAACAGCATCAAGGAGATGTTCTCAGCAACTCGAGATATCCAGGTAAGGAGCCTGTTGCCCCTTACCTCCACTTGTTTTTCTTCCCTGGTCCATTCATACGTAGACAAGGGGATGCTCTGTGGGGAGAGATGGTTCTCCTGGCCCGGAGAGGATCCTCCTGCCCCAGCCCAGAGGTGTGGGATTGTGCCAAACTCCCCAGTAAGCGCTGGACTGTCACAGTCTGTGGCAGGAATGAGGGTGGCCTGTGCTGGGAGGGGATGGGGTCTCCCAGCTCCACACTAACTCCAGCTGCTTCCTCCCCTCTTCTGAAGAATTGGCTGACGGAGAGCGCCAAGCTCATCGCCCAGTCGGGCCGGACGGTGGAGTGGGTCACACCGCTGGGGCTCCCCATCGTACAGCCCTACTATCGCTCCAGGCCCACTGTGGTGAGTGTCCGGTGTGAGGTCTCATGGCACACCCTCCCTGTGCCATGGTGGGAGCAGGGAAAAGACAGCTGGGCTAGAGCCCGGCAGGTTGGCATCACCGGTGGGTGAGCCTGCAGAGCAGGTAGGGTCCCTGTGCACAGGCACATCCTCCAGCCTCACGGCTCCCTGCAGAGCCTGGAGCGTGTGGGTGGGCTGGTGAGGAAGCTCTGTGGCTCCATCCCACTCAGGCAGCTGGGGCACGGGCCGTTCCCCGCTCTGAGAGCCTCCTCAGGGCTCGTGTGACTCAGTCTTGCTGCTGTCACCTCCCACGTGCTGCTGTGCTGACTCACGGCCCCCCAGCCCGGCTCCAGCAGCCCTTCTCGGGCCAATTCACCCCGCGAGGGCGAAGGGGTTCAGATGCCTGCCAGCAGCCTCAGGAGGGGAGCTGGGCAAGGTGTCACTGGGCAGTGGCAGCTGCTGCGGTGCTGGGACACCCTGGAAAGGCACAGGCCCCTCTCCACAAGAGTGGGGCAGTGCCCAGCCCCCCGTGCTGCCGGGCAGTGCAGCGTGACAGCTGCTCCCCTCTCCCCACAGCTGAATTGTGGCATGCAGCGCTTGAGTGTGAAAAACTCCAACAGCAGCCAGTAAGTACAAAACCATGGCCTGCACTGCACCCCTGCTGACCTCAGCCTGTGCTCCAGGGACAAGGCCTTCCTATCAGGGAAGCTGCCAAGGAGTGCAAGAGCTCCCGTTATCCCCCTGAGCTGCAGGAAGCTGGACAGAGCAGCAGGGCCTTGGGGCCCTCCAGGGCAGGCCCCTCACCCCCAGGCTGAGGTGGCACTGCCTCTGTGCCAGTGCTGTCATCTTTGGCCCTGAAATGTCCCAGCTCCTCTGTGCCCTGCTTTGTCCTGCAGGAAACCTGACACTGTGAAGCAGAAGAACGCCTTTCCCCCCAACTTCATCCACTCTCTGGACTCCACACACATGATGCTCACAGCACTGCACTGCCTCAGGTAGGGAGTGAGCATCTACACTCTCACCTGGCTCTTCCCTGGCTCAGGACTGTCCTGGGAGAACATTGCCGGGGCAAGGCATCACATGGGACCAAGGAGTCCCTGGTGGGTGGGCATTTGGGGTTCCTGGCAGAGAAGGAAGAGGAGGTGACAGGGCAGGGACAGGGAGATCCTGGGGTTGGCCACCTCCCTCTGAAGACCTGCCATGCAGGGAGTCCCCCCTCCTTGTGTGGTCCCTGCTCCTGAAGCCAGTGCTTCTTCGTGGGGTGGGCCCATCACTCAGGGAGGGTCTCGGCACTGCTTCATGGCACCTTTGCCTCCTCCCAGGAAGGGCCTGACCTTTGTCTCAGTCCACGATTGCTACTGGACTCACGCGCTCACCGTGGATGTCATGAACCAGGTAAAAATGTCCTCCTGGCTCCCTTGTGAGCAAGATCTTGCTGATCTGTGCTCTGGGCCCATGCCAGACCTCGCCTCCCCTGGGCTTTGCTCCGTAGGCTCATTGATTCACCGGGGTGAGGTGAACCTGGGATGTTTGCTGGCTGTCGCAGCTGATTTCCTGGTGCCCCATCTCCTCCCACTCTGCAGGGAGTGTATTGGGGAGAATCTGTGGAAATGGGCACTAAACACAGCCCTGGCAGAGCCAGTGCCCCTACCCTGCCCTGGGTCCTTCCCAAGAGCTCTTGTGCTAATGAGGGTCGACCTCTGCTTCACACCTCCCCAGGCTGATTCCCTTCACCCTTGTCTGGCAGCCCCTACTCCTGCTGCTTCCCCTGCCCCTCACCTCTGACCTGTCACTGGGAGAAGGAGGGAAAACGCCTGCTAAGCTGCACCTCGCTCTTGTCTCCCTGGGTCAGGTCTGTCGGCAGCAGTTCGTGGCTCTGCACAGCGAGAAGATTCTGCAGGATCTGTCTGAGTTCATGCTGGAGAAGTATTGCAGGTATTCCTGACCTATTGGTTTCCCCCCCCACCTCCCAGAGGTGGTGTCCAGGTGCTCACAGGTTGTGTCACCTGCCTGGGGGTTGCTCTGGGGGGAAGCTGTCCTTCCTTCTTGCCTGACACCTGAATCACCTTCAACAGCTGTGTAAAAACCAAGGGCTCTGCACCCTCTTGCTGCAGAACCAAGGGTGGGTTTGGCAGCCTTAGGGCCTGCCCTGGGCTGCTGGGGCTGGGCCCCTGCTCTCACTCTGGGGTGCGTGGTCTGTTTTGGAAGAGCTGAATCCTGTTGTCAGGGGCTGCACTGGGCGGCAGAGGAGGGTGTGCCTGGTTCCAGATAACCTGTGTTCATTTGCTTCCTTCTAGTTCATCCAGCTCCAGCACAGAGCCCGTAGCCCATTGGCAGAAGAGACTGATGGAGCAGCTGTCGAATGTTCCCAGGACAGGTAGGAGCATGGGACAGGAATGTGCAGAGCTCAGGAGCATTTTGAAGACAAAGAGAATGAGATGGAGTGGCCCCCAAAACCACTGAAAGACAAAAAGCCAGAGCTGTCTCCTAGGATCAGGTTTCCCCTCCTGTGCTGGGCTGCAGAGCCGTGGGGCAGAGCAGTCCAGCATGTCCACATTCCCCTGTAGCATCCCTGTGAGTGGTCCCTGCCATCCTCGCTGAGTCGCTTGGATTTCCCCCAGGCTGACCCAGCTCTTCCCATCCTGCTCTTGTTCCGCTCCCATCTGTTTCCAACCATGAGCATTTGCTCGGAGATGGGAGTGAGGGACTCAGCATGGTAATTGCCAGGATCTAGATGATATACATGCAATGGGATTAAGGCAATTAGTTTAACTCCTTCTAATCCCTCAGCCCTGTGTCTGCCAGGCCATCTGGCTTTGCCTGACCTCTGTGTGGAGTGGCCCAGTGCTCCATGGGCAGCACAGTCCAGGGGCAGAGATCCTTCGTACCCTGAGGCCACTTCTCTCCCCCTTATCCATCCCCACCGTGCTCTCCTCTGACCTCTCCTTCACTCCCCTCAGGTGAATTCAACCTGAAGCAGGTGATGGATTCCACCTATTTCTTCAGCTGAGCCCCGACAGCCCACAGGGCCCTGGGATACCTCTGGACCTCCAGCTGTGGCGGGCACTGGCCCGTGATGCTCTTCTGTCCCACATCTCCTGGGGAAGGAGGTGCAGCTTCCAGCCCAGCGAGAGCCCTGCCCCACTCTGAGGTGCTGGGGCAAACAGAGACTCTGCTGGAGCAGCCGGTGGGGGAGAGGGGCTCTGCACTGTTCGCTGTCACTGTCCAGCGCAGGGAGAGGGTAACAAGCCCTGCAGAGGGCTGCAGCTCTGGGCTGGGGGTGAAGGGGTGACAGTAGACAGGGTGGCTCCCCTCAGCCCTCACCCCAGTGCTGTGAGCACTATCCTTTGCCTGGCTGTTGCCTGCCCTGTGGTGCTGTCCCTCCCCTTCCCTTTCCACCAGCAGGGCTTGGACTTGGAGGGGCAGGCAACTGCCCTGGACACAGCAGGAGCCCCGGCCCTGCCCTCAGCCACAGGGCAGGTGCTACTCTGTGCCCTGCTCCAGCTCTGGGCGCTGTCCCCACTCTCCATAGCACAGCCTCTGCAGCTCTTGACTCTCATTTCCAGGGATGGGTTTTGCTGCTGCTCACTGGGGCTCAGGCAGGGAAAACCACTAACTTGGGGGTCAACATGTATAATACTGTAAATAAAATGTTTTTTGAAATAACGAGATGGGACCTGTGTCCTCCTTGAAGTCTGCCCGAAGCCTGTGGGGTGCCTGGGCTCTTGCCTCACCTTGCCAGGGGCACGGGGAGGTGGGACTGATGCCTCCCAGCCTGGCCCAGTTCTGCTGACTGGTTGGGCTTCGGTTGCTCACAGGGGTGTCACATTCTGAACATGCTTTTGTAGCAGAAACATGGAATTGTGCCAGCGCAGCCACAGCGGGAACTGGACTCTCACAGGGGCCAACTGCAGCTTTTCCAGCCAGGAGCCTCCCAGTCTCACTGGACTGTGGCTTCCCAGCCCTCCTCTCCGCAGGGCTGGTGCAGGAGATGGTTGGCACCTTGCAGCTGGAGCTGTGTTTGGCCCAGTTTTTGGCTGTGCCCTATAACCACAGGCTCACAGTCATCCTGCACCCAGCTTCTTCCTGGCTGCTGCTGGAGCGAGGGGAAAGCTGCTGGCAGAGGCTTCTCACCTTGTGGCTTTCCTGGCAAGGGAGGCAGCTCTTCAAAGGACAAAGCTGCATCCCGCAGCCCGAGCTGGGGCCGTGCCCAGCGTTCCGGCTCCCGGGGCCAGGCACGGGGAGCGGGAGGCGCGGCGGGGAGGGACGGTGGCGAAGAAGCAGAGCCGGAGTCGTGCGTAGTTCTGTCAGCTGCTGACGTTTATTGCACAGGATGGGCTGAATGGGAAGGTGGACGCTTGGAGTGGGGCCCTGTCCCTCCGGCTGCTCGGCCGCAGGGTGCCGGGGCTGGCACGGGCCCCGCGCTCGCGGTACATTCAATGTGGAAGGCTCCAGAGTGCGAGGCAGCGAGGCACGTGCACACACACACACACACCTGCACACGCACCCACACACGCACACACAACACACGCACAGGCACCTGGTACGCTCGGTGGGTGCCTTCCCCAGCCCCAGGGCTCGGGCTCCAGCGCCTGCCTCCGTCCTAGCGCTGCCTACGGGGACATGGGGCCGTGCTCACCCCCAGCCCCGGAGTGGGGGACAGTGTGTTCGTGGGTGCTTACAAGCCTCGGGGCGACCATCCCTCAGACCCCTCCCAACTTACCTCCAGTCCTGGACCGTCACCCCTCGCCTTGGGTCTGTGGGAGGGGCGCAGGGACACACGCGGCGCCAGGGCTGCGCCGACAGCCCCGGGGAGGTGTCCTGCGGGTCACACACAGGGATGTGTTCAGGTCATAGATATCATACACAGAGTTGGTCATGGCGAGGATGCAGCTGTGGCTTCTATGGGCAGCCGGGGAGGCCAGGGGGCAGCGGGGCTTCGCCGCGGGGAGTGGGTGACAGGGTCAGACTTTGGTCGGAGATGACACACCGGGGGCTCAGCCCAGTGACCCCGCGGTGGGTGGGGGGCACAGCAGCCCCGGGCCCATCCTCGGCAGCTGCCCCGCTCTGCAGCGGGTGGCAGGAGGGACCGGGGAGGGGGGCTGGCGCCGTGGCGGGGGGCAGCAGCCAGTGGTGCGGCCGTGGCCCTCACCCGGCGGCGCAGGGTGGACACGAGGTGGGATGGGACTCCCCGCAGCCGCCCCTGCGGCGCGCGTGTCCCCGTGCCTGGCGCGGAGGTCACAAGTTGGAAGACAGCCTGGACTTGGCCGGGTCCGTGTCGGGCGTGCTGGACGCCGAATCCTTGCGGGCCGCCGCCGAGTCCTGCGGCAGGGCGGGCGGCGGTGTCAGCCCCGAGCCCGTGGGCGCCGGGTGGG
>VZTE01000891.1:34902-48629 GCA_013397775.1 Eulacestoma nigropectus | reverse complement strand
GGGCGGCGGGGCTGGGCCGGGGGCCGGGCGGCTCCGCAGCTCCCCCCGCCGGCACAGCCCTCGCCGGTGGGACCGGCTACCGGGATGGGCCATCCACCTTGCGCCCCGACGGCCCCGGACTCCGGCAGCGCAGTCCCCGGTGTGGTGTGGCGTGGGGCCGGCCGCTCTCCCCGCGGGGCTCCGCCGCCGCCGCCAGCCCATCCGCCTCGCCGCGGAGGGAGCACCGCCAACTCCCGGGCCAGGGATGGACCCCACCGCTTCGCCAGGTACGGGAGCTTTGCCCTCCCACCGCCCCAGGGACCCTCCGCTGCAGCGCCGAACCCCGCTGAACCGAGCTGGTGGCAGGAGGAATCCCCCGAGGTGTACCCGGGGATGGAGACCTCGGACCGGCACCCCAGGACAGGGCCGGCACCCGGAGTTGGATACCGGACACCCGCCAGCGGGGCCGATGCTCTGGGAACGGGGCATCGGGACCGGCACCTCTTGCCCTCTGCCCCGGGAACGGCATCGTCCGGCTGCTGCTCCCCCAGGCTGCGAGGTGTCGGGGATCGTCGGAGCGAGGAGCTCGGGTGAGCCCCGAGCACCTCCGAGCAGCCGCACCCGGGGCCGGAGCCGCCCCAGCCCGAGCCCGCGGCTCTGGGCGAGCCCCGTCCGGTCACGGAGCCGCCTGGGCAGCGCGGCCGCGGCGGTGGCACCACCTGGTGCCGCGGGACAGAACCGCACCCGGAGCGCGTCCCGCGGCCACGGCAGAGCCAGCGCCGTGCCCGGGGCGGGGACCATCAGCCGCGGACCCTGCACTGAGCCCCACGGCGGGAGACACCCCAAAAGTCGCGCTGCGGACCGCAGGGGCCTCGTCCTGCGATATCGCGCCCTGAGCTTGGCACGGCTGTCTCCAAGAGCAGCCCATTTCTCCCAACCATTCCCGGGGCACAGCGCTGCAGCTCCTCAGCTGCCCCAAACCCATAGAGACACTGATTCAGCTTAACCTGAAGGCCAGGCTGGAGATGCCAGAAGCAAGAAGTGAGGCAGCAGCTCAGGGCTCAGCCCGAGGCGTCGGGAAGCAGGGGCTGAGCAGGGTCGCAGTGGCGGCCGGAGCACCCCCTCTCTCTCTGGAAAAGAATGGGGCACCACACCAGGGGCCTGCTTGTGCCATCTCCACCCAGGGCTCGATGTGGCAGCCCCTGGGCCATGGCAGAGCTGTGCCACAACTCACCAGGGCAAGTGCACCCCAGCTGAGAGCAGCACGATGCCGCTCCATCCCCTGCCCAGCTCCCGCGGCTGTTGTCCCCCTGTCCCTCCCCAGCCAAACAAACAGCACAAGTGCTGCTTTGTGCTCCAGCCCAGAGCGGGGTCAGACAGGACCCACAATCCTCATAAAGGAAATGAAGCCATGCATTGCTTTTTCACCAGGATGGCACAAGGCCGGGGCTGTGAGAGCCTTGCATAACCCATTTACATGGCACAGCCACACTGCCCTGATGGCACAGCGAGGCAGAGGCACGGGCAGGAGGGACCCAGCCACCACAGCACCAGGCTGCCAGCACTGCCACCACCTCTCTGGGCACAGGGTGGCCACCACAGCCATGCTCCGCCCCTGTCCCATTCCAGGCAGGGACAAGTGTCTGGCTACAGAGCAAGGCCGTGGTTCAGTCACTTGCCAAGGAGCAGAGCAGGCAGGGGCATCTTAGGCCAGCTGGGAGCACAGGGTAGCTTCTCTTCAGCCCCTGGCCTCTGCTGCCTGTCCAGGGGCAGAAATGCTGGCAGAAGGCCCCTGAGCTCAGAGCTGCCAACAGAGAAGGAACTCCTCACCAGATCCTGTCCTGGCCCCAGGGCCCTTCTCTGTGCACAAAGGTCTCACACCTTCGCTCTCTCCTGCAGCAAAGAGCAGGAAACAAACAAACAAACCTAGAGCACCTGCTTAGAGAAGCACCAGACACACAAACAGCAGGGCCTGGGAGGGCTCCTCAAGGCTGGGGCTGATCCTTGACCCCAAGCCACAAGACCTGAGGAACTGTGGAGAGGGGGTAAGGTGAGACTGTCCCACACAGGCAAGTGTGCCCCAGGGCCCCACGCTCCTCCAGGCTCTGCAGAGCAGGGAACACTCCTCCCTCCCCCCTCCATGAAGGCTTTTACACCCGTCGAGCTGCATCTCCTCAGCAATTAGAGGGCAGCCAGAGCTGGCACCAAACCGAGACACAGCATCGTGTTCTGCAGCCAGAGGATCAGGCGGCCCGGAGGGAAGAGATCAGAGTCCAGAGGTGGAAAAAAGAGAGAGGAATCATCTTTATTTGTGAAGCGTTAACAGATGGAACAGTTCAATGCTACCCAGCAGTAAAGGTGTTAGACTCCCCTGAGCACTGGTCTGCTCACAGGCCCCCCACGCCACGCGCACACCGCGATGGCTCAAGCACAAGCACACGCTGTTAAAACCTTAAAACCGCCCCCAGCCCCGCCTCACCCTGCCCCCTCCCCGCTGCAGAGACATGAACAACCCATGGAATAAGTTACAGCAATCATTCATCCAGCGGCCAGCTCCTGGCTGCCTGTTTTGGAGCAACCAAGAACAGCTCAGCAGGAGCTGACTGGGAATCTGCCTGGCAGGGACATGCCAGGAACGTGCCCTTTGCCAGGGAAAGGTGCAGCCTTGCTCCTGGTGGTGCACTGGGAAAGACACAGAACCCTCTTCCTGAACCCTCTGGTCAGGTCAGGTCGTCTCCCAACAGCCACCAAAGCAGCTCCTCCCTCACCCCCCCACAAGCAGGTGGGACACAGCTGCACTCCCACCCCCCCTCCCCACTCTGTACCAACATGAAATAACCTTGGACAGAGACAGCCAGAGACCTAGACTACCAGGAACAAAGGATTTACATTTACAGGTAGAAAAACCCTCCCACGACTCTTCTTAAAAAAAAAAAAAAAATGTGTATTTTATATCCTACAACTTAAGTTTCTTTAGAAAGTGAAGTAACTGAATGGCAAGGACGCACTAGAATATTCCATGGTGCTATTTTACCAAAACATTAGAAGAAAACAAAATTGTCCAGACGAGTTCTTCATCTACACATCACCTGGCAGGAGAGAAAGAAAAGCCAGTTAGATAAACCCTGCTGCACCAGTACTGGGCTAGAAGGGGCTGGTGGAGCCCATGCTGGGCCAGAAGAGCCTCTGGCTTCTCCCAAAGACTCTCAGCAGGCTCAAGACACTGCAGCTCTTGCTCCAGGCTCTGCCCTGGCACTCACCTGGCCCCGCTCTTAGTTTGCGTTTCTCTGGCGCACATTCTTGTCCTTGTGGTTTGTGGCATTGCTCTTCCTGGGAAGGGAGAAGGGGTGTGAGGAAAGGGAGAGCAGAAAGTTCCCCCACCACCCCCACCCCTCACCCATTAATGTCATTCAGGCCCAAGCAGAGGGTGCAGATCAGGCAGGAGATCAGATCCCAGAGCACTGTCAGGCACCGGTGCCACCCCTGGCTACGTGTGGTTTACACATGGGGACATTAAATGAACCACGGGGGGACATCTCCCCCCCAGCACACTGAGTATTATCCCACACCAGCCAGCTGCTATCTTCGGAGCAGATTCCCTGGCTGGATGAGATCTGCCAGTACAAATCTGGCTAAGTAGGAAGAGGCAAGGTACTCACAGTGGTGCAGAGCCTCCATCATCATCTTCACATTCAGGACAGCACAGAAAGAAAAAAACAAACAGTCAGGGAAGAGGACATTCAAAGTGACCTCTGCCTCCCCTTAAAGCAGTGGGAACTGCATTCCAGGCAGCCATTCCACCACCACTTAAAACCGGGGAGGGTAGAGCTCCTCCGGTGAGATCGGCTGCCCTGATCCATCCCCTGTGCTCACCCCCACGGCACCAGGACTTGGGATGGCTCCCAGATCCCAGTACACTCACAGCAGGTGAAGGGGAAGCCAAACAGGATGTTTCAGGAATGGGGCTTTAAGCAGCAGCAGCAGGAAGCCCTTCTCCCTCCCCCCATGTTGTGATATCAAAACAAACACTGCACACCACATTCTGAGCAGCACAGCTAAGGAAACACCTCTGCCAACACGTGCCAAGCCCTGCGGCCTTTCACCAGCTCCCTGAGATCTGCCACCTCCCAACAGGAGGCTCCCAGTTGTCTCCTTTGCTCCCCATCACCTCTTCTCCAGCCCTGGCTCCCCTCGAGTCCCACGCTCCGGGCACTGGGGCTGCCCTGGGCACCAGGATCTGCTCACAGCTGGTGAGAGGACGGAGGCAGACACACGGCTGGAACTACCTTCTACTTACCATGAGAGGTGGCACCCAGCAGCAGAGAAAGGAAGAGTGGATAGGTAACACCAGCAAGGATATCACCCCAAAGACAGGCCAGACTGTCCCCACCACATCTCATGTGACAGGAACGTCCAGTTCACAGAAAGTACTGGGGGAAACTGGGTCAGACAGGCCTCACTGTCACCTTTCAGGAGGGGCAAAGCTACAGAGATTTTGGGGCAGAGAGAATCACTTTATCCCAGGGAAGTGTAAAGCCATGTGTGTTTACCAAAGGGCTGTGATGATGTATCCTCATCCATGAGCACTTGGGAACTTGAGCTCCTCTGGCCAAGGAGCATCAGGACATTTCAGCACATTCACCTGTCTGCCAAAGCATCTGCTACAGCTCTGGCAGGTCAGCACCCCACAGATCTGGACTGGACTGATGCCATCACAAACCAGGTCGCACCACAGTGTTTTTGCTGGAAGATGCAGCTACAACACCCTTAAGACGGCACCTGCCTTCCAGCCAGGGGTGTCAGAGGGCAAAACACCTGCCTGTGAAACTGCCTCGAGTGGAATCCCAAGCCCTGCAGTCGGGGGAGGGATCTGACCTTTAGCCCCTCTGCTGCACCCCTCCTGAGCCTGCTCCCTTCGCAGGGGGCCAGGGGCCCTGCAGGATCTGGGGCAGGAAGGATACAGAGCACTCACACCGCATTGTTCACGGGATCAGATAAAGGAGACCGTGAGCTGACACAATGCAGATCCTCACGGATAAGGAAAGGGAGGAGCTGGTGCTTCCAGAACAGATTAAAGATAGTACCGGGTCTTTGAGATCCAGGATGTGTGGATCTGATGACCCAAAACATCCTGAACTGAACACGAGCTAAGCTAAGCCAAGCCTGGTCTTACAGAGCCACTGACACAGTCCCTCCCAGTTCTGCAGCACCACAAAAGCTCTGGTACTTGTCTACAAACCACCTTGCCCAGAGTGGGAGCTGCCAAAGCAAATCCAGCCCTGCAGACACTCATGGGCAGCACTTGAGCAAAGAGCAGAGGAACTGGCGAGGCAAAGGGTCAGGCTGACCTGCACAGAATCCTCTCTTGCTCCAGATCTCACTGCAGGACTGGGAAACAGTGAAATTACAGGCAGCTTCATGGCTGAAGTGGCATGGTACCGACTGGTTTCTCAAGTACCCTCAAACCACCCCTCCTCCGAGAAAGAGACCTCAGCACTCCCTACAAGCCCATCCTGCCTGCACCCTTGCAAGTCACTTCATCTCCCCAGAAAGATTCAAACCCAGGTGCCTCTTACCGTCAGGAACCTCATCTGGCTTCCTCCTCTTCTCATAGATGAAGATGATGGTGACAAGAACGAGGACTTCTGCCACAATGCCCAGGAAGGGCCAGAGGGCTGCCAGGCGGCTGCGGACGCGCAGGCTCACCGTGGCATCCCCGGTGCCGTAGGAGTTGGTGCCATTGCAGAAATAGTCGCCTGCGTCCTGCTCAATATCCAGTTTAAGGATGCGTAGCTCTGTCTTGTTGCCACTGGACTTGATGATGTATCGCCCAGAGGCGTTCTCAAGGAGCTGGAGGGAGGAGGAAGAAGAGGGATCTCAGGGAAGTGCTGACTGATCACCACAGAAATCCTCCTTCCTGGGAGAGCTGAGCTTTGAAACAGTTCTGGTGGCCCAAGAACTGGGCAGCAGGGTAGGCAGGAGGGGAGAAGGAGCAAACCACAGCACTCACCCCGTGGCCGCTTTTGTACCAGGACCAAGTGGTGACGGCAGGGAAAGAGGGATTCTTGCAGGTCAGCACACCCGTGTCCCCCTCATTCCCATGCTCAGACTTCTTGTAGGCCATCACCTGGGGGGGAACTAGGCCAGAGGGGGAAAAAAAAAAAAATTCAGACATCTCATTGTAGAAATCACATAAATTTGTGGTTCCTGCAGCCCACCTCACCACAATCAGCTACCCCAAAACCTCAGTCAGGCTGTTCCTCTCACTAGTTTGGCATTTTCAGAGAGGAAAGCGCATCAAGCTGCTTCAGGAAAGGCTCACACAGATCTGTCCAGCAGGTATTACCCCTCTGTCCATTATTCCTGTCGGAACATGCCCACAGAAGGCTGGTTTAATGCAGGATCTCAGGGCTGACCCTGCAGACACTGGAATGGCCTGATAACGGCGCTGCCTCTCAGAGAGCAGAGCCCTGCAGGGCCCTGCAGCCAGATGAGCGCTGGGAACAGCTTTTCAAGCAGCTGAAAGGACACCCCAGCAAAGTGGTCAGGAGATCACAGCTTCCCCACGCCCCTCCTCAGACCCCAGGAGCAAACAGATGAAATTACCAGAAATATTCACTTGTCCTCTTATCTGCGGGTTTGCTTCGTAGACACACTCGTAAACACCAGAGTGCTCCTCCCTCTTCCCATTGATTCTATCAAAAACAGGATCCAGGTAAACATCCAGCACAACTTATCCACAGTCACAGACCTCCAGACCCACGGAATCAGACACCCACAAGCATCAGCAACCTCCTCCATAGCAAATTTCCCCCATTCCAGCAGAATATTTGTGCTGCGCCGTGTACCTACAGCAACCTGGCTTTCCTCTCCTCACACACACTGAGGGTGGCAGAAGAGGGTTTCATGTGCACCACATCTGACGTGGCTCTGTCAAGCCAGCAATCACTGTTCCAGCCCAGTGAAACACAGGGCAAAGCAGTGGCAAAGATCACCCAGGCCGGGCTGCTCTGGATTGATCCCCGCATCGGGAAAAACTCTCACATTCCCCTTCCTGCAAAGCTGCTGCAATGAGATTTAGTGGATTATGCAGCCCTGCAACAAACATCCCATTCTGCTGCTCAGTAATACCCACTCGAGGGAAGGGGCCCGCAGAGTTTGTCCCATGGCTGCACCGGGACAAGGGGCTGTTTGTTAGCTCTGCCGTGCACGGCGCTTCCCACTTCCAAAAACCACTCAGCTGAGGAATTGAGGTCACGCGAGGGAGGCTGGGTTATAAATACTTTAATCCTTGTTCAGCTCCCTGTTGCTATGGGGAGACAGGCACGTCGGCACTGCCATACAAAGGGACATGATGCCTCCACAGCTGCTGGGTCAGTGCCAGCCAGGCCTGACTGTAATCAGAAAGGAAAGCTCACTGCACTGCCACAATAAGGCCGGTATTCCCGCACCCAGCACGGACCACGGCTCGCCACAGCTCCCCAGCTCCATCTGGGAGAAGGGCCGGACTCTGGGAAGGGACATGAAGTCCCAAGGAGAGACAACATGCACTGGAGCCTCTCGCTCCATACACAGGGAGTGGGGAGCTGGTGGCCTGCCCAGAGCAGGGCTCCTTCAAAGCTCTGGGGGAACAGCTCTGGAACATTGAATAACCAGAATCCAGCTGAACACCTGCTTAAAATCAGGAAATCTCTTTCTAAGAGGATATTTGTGGCACTAAACTGCCCCTTCCTCCTCCATTTTGCTCCCCTCCTCCCCATAAAGGAGAGCGTTCAGCCTTACCAAAACTCTGTTACGCTCATCTTATGCTCCACAGCCCCAAAGCCCCATCCCATCAGCAGGGCTGTGAGAACTCAGCCCTGGCTCCAGCTGACAGCAAACCACAGCTGCTTTCTGGGGAAAAAAACCTGCCTGTGCTCAGGTTCTGACCTTGCCCCGACACTCACGTGTAGCTGGTAAAAGCACTCGTGTTCTTGTCCTGCTCCAGGATCTTCTCCCCATGCACCCACTTGTGGCCCGTGATGGTGGGGTGTGGTGCAGATATGTTACAGCTGAGGGTCAGCTTGCCAGAACTCTCAGAGACTTGAGTAGCAATTTCTGGACCTGCATTCATAAAGAATTGGATTTAAGTTAACCCGGGGTACGGCAGAGCTGACGCGGTGCCCAAGAACCTGCAACGCAAACCCCACAGCTCCTTGTCTCTATTCCCAGCTTCCACTTACCTTCACACAGCTCCCTACCAGACCTGACCTTGCCAGCACCAGAGAGCCCCCAACGCCAGGTGACCAGGCCTGAGTGGACCTGGGATGGCCACGCTGGCCCTGCAGCTGCTCCCCCCACAAGCAGGATCGCTGCCGTGTCCTGCATCACTCGGAGCCTCCGCTGTCCCTACCACGGGTGCAGCCCCGGCAGAGCCCAGTGCTCGATAAGCAATGGAAAAGGTCACTCTGAAGGGCAGAGCACGGCTCTCTGCTGCTGTGAGCTGCCACAGCGCTCCTGTGTCACCACCTCCCAGCACCTGAGCAGCTTCAGGCACCTCCAGGTAGCACAGAGGGCAGCCAGGACCCTCTGTTGTGAGGGGGAGCAGACAAGGTCCTGTGGCAGCAATACGTGCGTCACCTGAGGCAGCCCAAAGGGTTTAGTTAGAACGACTCCAGGGAGAACACAGAGCCGTGGCTCCGAGAGGTCCCGGGCCTCGATGTGCCAGGCAGCAGTAAATTATGCAACCTAAGATGACTCAGGCATTTCTACTTGTAGGAGGCTGTCCAAGAAGGCAGCTGCCATCAGCAGCACCATCACACAGCCCCAGTGCCACTACAGTCCCTACCCTTCCACCCCATCTCCATCCCTCGGAAGGAACAGTTTTCGACAGGCATTTTGCTTTTCCTCCTATCCAAATTCCACGGGAAGAAGGGTTCTGCTGGAGTCCCGTACTCCCTAGCACATTTCTGCTGCACAGGCAGCTCTCCTAACTCCACGATTCATGGGAAGACCTTAGCAGGACTTTAATCTCCCTCCCAGGTTTCTATCACTGAAAGCAGCCTGGGCGCTCCGGCGTTCGCCCGCCCGCTCTGCGAGAGGGAACCCGGCCACGTCCACAGGACAAGCAACGACACCACACTCAAGTGTCACACAGACACGGCCATTTCAAAAACGGTTGCAATCTCAGACCTCAAAGCAAGATTTGTTTCCCCAACAGTCTGGGTTCACCAGCACGGAAGCGAGCTCAAAGCAGGGCTGCTGGAAGGAGCGGGAGCTGTACGAGCCGCAGGGAAGGGCCGCTGGTCAGTGGTGGTTAGGGCAGAGTCGACCACAGAATCGAGGCTCAATTCTGCAGCCAGCACCAGGGCTCGGAGGCGCTCGGGAATAAGCGGCAGGTTCCAGGTTCTTTGGCTCCGGAAAAAGGCGCGGGATTGCCGGAGGGCGAATTGGTTGGGAAGCCACAACCCTTTTTGAGCAGGGCCATTTCGGGTCAAGTCACAGGTGGTGGGGAGATCGACAGAGGGTGGGAGTCTCTCAGTTCTACAGCTGGGGTGGGAGGGGGGGGGGAGCTTTCGGGAGCCACAGGACACAGGTGCAGGGGTGAGCATGGCGGGAGACTCAAGACACCAGTGTCCGAGCAAGTGCCAAGGCCTTGGTGTGGCCACTCACGTTCGATGACAAAAATGTTCGCCTGGGAACGGATCCACTTGACTTTGGGGCTCTTCGACAAGTGGTTGCGGTCGGGGTCGTTGCTAGCCCGGCACTCATACATGCCCGAGTCGTCGCTCGTGAGGTTTGCGATGGAGATGGTGCTGGTAGAGTGCAGGTTGTAGGTGGCGTTGATTTTGACACGGTCCTGCCGTGCGCCATCCCAGAGCTGAGCATAGGTCTCATTGGGGTCGTTCCCCTCAAACCACCACTGGATCTCAGGGATGGGATTGCCAATCGCCTCGCAGTACAACTCCACGCTGTCCTGAGTCAGTCTCTTTTGAGACAGCGGTGACTTTATAAAACCAGCTATGAGTTGAAGAGGTATTAGTGCAAAGTGTTAGTGCAAAGCAAGAATTCACCTTCCACGAGCAAAAATAACCCTCGGCGACTGAGAAGAGGCTGCACAGATCACGTCTCCAGATCAGCGCACTCTGCCCTCCCTCCCCACACTCTGGACTCTGCCTGGCTCAGACAAGGCTGCTCGCTTGCATTTTGTATCTCCTGCGGCTCCGCTGCAAAACCAGCGCAGACAAACCAGCACTTGGTGTGTGCCGCTATCCAAACTGGACACCGCTGGCATTGCCCACCTGCTCTGAGGGACAGCCCAAGGGCTGCGACGCTCCCTGGCCCCTGTCTGGCCCCCATCGCTTGCAGTTCAGGATGAAAACACCAGATTTGCGTTTCGAGGGCTCACGCAGCCTCCGCATTCCCCAGCCTGTGCTCTGGCAAGGTGCTGCACAGCTCACGCCACCACGGAAGGCTGGGGACAGCGAGGCAGCGGGACCCTGACCGAGCCCCCTCCCAGCCAGTTTGATTAAGACAACTGCAACAGGAAAAGGGCTTCACTGTGCCCCTGTGGCCCCAGGAGGAACGTGTCCGTTCCCCCTCGCTGCACAGCCCCGGGCTGCCTGACCGTAATTCGGAGCTGGCCGGGGCCCAGGCCCCCCCCTCGCTGTGCCCTGGCACAGCCACACGTACCGGCCACACGCACCGGCCCCTCGCCTGCTCGCACCCTTGTTCCATCCCTCGGCTCCCCAAGGTGCCCAGCAGGAACTCCTGAGCACAACCCCAAGGGTGAGAACTTTTCTGGGGGAGGAGGAAAGTCTTGCAGTCTGCAAGACGTCACGAGCCAGGCGAGGAAATGTGTAAATTTGTTGTCATACAAACAGTGAAATCTGACTTTTAATCTCGGGCAAGACCAGCCTGCAGAGCTGAACGGGCAACAAACAGACCAGAGGCGCAGGCAGCAGCTGCAGGCTGGAATTTGGGTATTTTTCACTCTGCCCTTGCAGCCAGAGGCCGGAGGGTTCAGCGCTGGAATCAGCCAGTCCAAAGGTCGGCCCGTGCACTGCAGGGACCGGAGCTGCCAAACGCCTTTGGGCTCCAGGGCAGGCATGGGGCAGCGGCCACAGCCCCGGGAGCCCTTCCCAGGGCAGGCAGGAAGGGAGGCTCAGCAGTTCCACTTCGGGAAAAGCTATCAGGCACAGGTTGAGGTCACTACGTGACTCACCCCCAGCCAGGTTTCAGAAGAAGGGAGTTCAGCTTGAGACACATCCTTCCTGTGCTCACAGGCAGCTCGCACCCCAAGAACCTTCCAGGAATTAATTTTCTCAGTTAAAAGCACTTTGTGATTACACACAACCCTCCGTGGATGCACCATGATGTACAGGCACAGAGGAGGTGGGCTTAGGAGAAGTTTTTTTGCGGGGTTTTGAATGCCTGAAGACGTTTTAACAAGAAATCCTAAGGGTGCTTTTTGTGAGAGTAGGAACAAATCAGTGTCACAAACCCAAGTTGGCTCAAACTCGAGAAAGACACAAGTTAGCCTGTAAGCTAAGCCTGACTCCTAAAGAAATCAATCCCATGTTTTTCAAATGAAAAACTAGCTTTACCTACTAAAGCTTTGAAAGTCTTGAAGAATAAGCATGCCTGAAAGAGAAAGGACCCTCATCTGTAACCAAGGCACTCTCAGGAGAAGGCAGACACTAATTTTAACCAAGTGGGACATTCAGGGGTTCCTGGAGATGTTATGGGATGGGGGTATCAGCTGGGTTCCACTCCCAGAACCACTGACCTGCATGCCACAAGGGGTTTTTCACACCACAGGCCTGTGATCAAACACTCCCAAACCCTGACAAGCCCTGGAACTGCCCACAGCACTTGTACGAGCCCGTCCGCTCCAACTGCGGCCCGGAATTAAAGCGGGAGCTGGTAAAGATCAAGGGTTTTACAGCTACAAGGTGATTACTGTATGCTGACAAAATAAGCTGTGCAAGGTTATTTGCACCGAGTTAGAGGGGACCTCGTGCAGTCCAGACAGGTTAAAAGGCTCCAGCAAGCAGCAGCAACAGCGAGTACCATTTGCACTGCCACGGGATTGCACTCCCTGTTCCCACCAAAAGCTGAGAGCAGGCAGTCCCAGTCGTGGGCTCTCCGGGCTGGGGAAGGCGCCTGTCGAGCCCAAGGCACGGGAGCGTGGCCAGCACCAACCCACGGGGATCGATCAGGGCTGCTGCCGCATTTTCCGAACGGCGACGGGCTGCAAGCGGGACTCAGCTCCCAAAACCCAGACACTCCTCAGAGAGCTGAGCCGGATGCTTCCGCAGGCACAGCGCGGTATCTGAGCCAGCGGGACAGCAGGGAAGGCAGAGAGACCAGATAACATTCTCCAGAGTCACCTTCAAACTAAAAACAACCTCTCCCCCCCGCAGAGGGAGGAGTCCCCGGGGTGTTAACAGCAGTGGGACGTGCTCGGGGTGGCCGAGCCCGGCCAGAGCCCCACTGGGTACATGTTCCTGCCTGGCCTGACCTTTGTTTCTCAGCTTGGGAAGGGGGATAGTTGAGGATCTAACACTTTTTGCCATTTAAAATAGCTGTAAAATCCGCCCTTAAGCTTCACACAGCCAGGTCAAAGTCAGGATCCCTCCCCTCGAGGGCACAGAGTCCAGGCACACACCGACCTATGCTCCAACCCACTGGTCCATGGGATAAGCTGCTACCCAGCCGGCTCCATAAAGCCAAACCTAAACGCTGCTGAGAGGCCAAACCCCGCTTTTCAGCCCCCACTCTGCCCCCTCGAGGCACCAGCACAGCTCCACACCAAGCCCAGGCATGGCCAGGCAGGACATGGGCATTACACAACTGATGGGCCAGCTCGTGCTTCCAGGGCTTCTCAGACCCAGGATAGGAACTGCCTCCTCCCCACGTCCCACTGGTGCCAGTCCCCAGGCAGGAGGGTGCTGGCAGGAAGCCCTCAGAGCCACAGAGGGAGCGGGACGCAGCCAACCTGGGCAGCTCCAGGTCGTAAGCGTGAGGTTTAGGAGGAAGCTCTGCCCTGCAGAATTAAAATGCAATTCTGTAGCAAGAAACTATCGGAGCAGACACTTCGGTTTTCCAGGATCCTCCCACTCTTTTGCCTTCACTCCTAGGGTTTGGTTCTACTATGCTGAATTAAGCCCAAACAGGCTACAAATTGTTTAGCCCCCAAAACGCCAAACAGCCAGGAGCAGCTGCTTGCCCCTGGCGACCAAACCGAGCCTCTGCCATTTGCACCTCGTGCACGAGGGGCTGATCCAGAGGTTTCGGAGTCCTGCGGGGAGAACACGGCCGGGTTTGCCATGCGCTCCTCCAAAACCTGAGAATGTGAAACGTGGAGCCCCGGGACAGGGCAGACCCCGCTCACCCCTGCGGGAAGCGCTTTAAGCGCCCACCCGGGGGCTGCCGGAGCCGCCGGAGCCGCTCCCGCCCCGGGGATTATCCTGAACGCCTTTAGGGTTTAAAGCCCGGGGAGCCGGTGCTGCTCCTCAGCCGCGGAAACCGGAGAGGAGGCTGCGGGGGAATAAACTCCTCGGTTTTCCTAAGGAGAAAACAACCCAGCGCGGCTCAAAGCAGCGGCGGACCCCGTCACCCCTCCGGTTAAAGAGATCGGCGGGCACGCGGTGCGCCGGGGCATCATCCGTCCGAGCCCCGGGACCGCCCGGCGGCAGCGCCGAGCCCAGCCCGGCCTGGCCATCCCCCAGTAGCCCCGGGGCGCCTCCGTTCCCCCGGCCCCGGCC
>VZTE01000891.1:10436-25426 GCA_013397775.1 Eulacestoma nigropectus | reverse complement strand
CGCTGCCCTCCGCCAGCCCGCCGCCCCCCGGCGCTGCCCGCCCCGGCTCCGCCAACGCGCTGCCCGCCGCCGGCACCGGGGCGGCGGCCGCTCGCCGCTTCTCGTACGCCGCCATCTTGGAACGCACTTCCGCCCGGGCCGGAAGTTCCCGTGCCGCCATCTTGCACGCTGGCAGCCAATCGGTGGGCAGGAAGGCAAGGCCAGAACGCCGCCATTGGGCGAGGCCGCGGCCGCCATCTTGAGTGCGGGCAAAGGGGATGCGTTGTCAGCGGTAACGCGGCGGGCGCCGCGTCCGCCATCTTTGCTGCGGGCACATGCCCCACCCTTGGCAACCGGGCGGACGCTCCCGGTGTCCTGAGGCCGGTGAAGGGCCGCGGGACCGGGGCCGCCCAGGCCCAAAGGACACTTGCTCAGGGCTCGAACAGAAACAGATCTTTATTAGAGCACCGGCCCCACCCGCCCGCCGAGCCCACGCTCTCCCCGGGGCTGCCTCAGAACCTTCTGTTGTGACAGACAAGCGGCCTCCGTGCTCCCGCCCGTCCGCTGGTGCCGGGAGCCCCAAGCGCCGGACCCAGCCCAGTGTTCGGTGCCAGCCCGCGGGGATCCAGTCCTGGAAGCGTCCCTGGCCCCGTCCCTGTGTCGCCTCTGCTCATTGCCCTTCCAGCCTCTGTGTTCCGCGTTGGCCGCAGGCAGCCGCTCCCGCTCCTGCTCCCACTCCTCCTTGCTGGCCAGGGGCCGGGCGAGGCCAGCGACAAGACAGGGGGACAGCAGGGACACGGCTGGAGGACTGGGGCCATCAGTCGGCTGCTCCCACTCCTAGGAGAGCTGCTACCGAGATCTGAATCGTTTCCACAGGCGTCGAGACACGGCACCCGTCACGATGAGCCCCAGGAGCGATCCCGCTGTCCCCATAGCAATGGCAGGGCTCGAGCTGAAGGAATCTGCAGACACGAGGAGCTGTAATCGCAGCCGACGCTGCCCAGGGCAGCAAATGCCGAGGGGTGAGCGAATCCCCCCGGCATCAACTGTGGCACCGACACGAGGGGCTGCAGCCCCACCCAAGCGGTGAGGGCAGAGCAGGGCAGAGGGGCACAGGCCACCACTCACCTTCCACGACCATCACCTCCAGGCTGACCATCTGGGCGCGGTGGCCGAGCAGGACGCATTGGTAGCGGCCCTGGTGCCAGGGCTCGGCGCGGTCCAGCCGCAGCGCGGAGCTGCTGCCCGCGGACTCCTCCTGGTACTGGGAGAGGGTGGCGGGGGTCTGGAGCCAGCCCACCGTGGCGTTCCCGGCGCACTGCGCGTGGCACTCGATGCGCAGGGCCCTGCCCCGCATCCCGGTGGGAGGCAGCGACCGGATCTGCAGGCTGCAGGCCGGCACTGTCCCCACAGATGGGCCCGTCCCCGTCGTGCCAGCGCGAGGGAGTGTGGTGGTGGCCGTGGGGCTGCCTGCGATGAGGTCCTGGGGCACAGCGGGCTCTGTGGAGGTGGGGTTGGTGACAGCAGCCACATCCAGGGTGGTCCCGGTGTTGGGCTCCCGTGCTGTGGTGGGATCACATGTAGGGACACTGGGCCCTGGGGGAAGTGCTGTGGTGGCCGTGGGCCTCACTGCGCTGGGGCTCCCCGGGGAGGTGACCGCAGCCGCCGGCTGCTCCATCACAGCTGCGAACACACAGCGGCCTTGGTCACAGGTGACCTCGCTGCAGCCCCAACCTCCTCCAGCCCCTGAGCACAGTGAGCAGGAGCAAAGGGGCACCGCAAGCAGGGACGGGTACAGGGATGGGAATGGGAGATTCGGGAGTGGTGCAGAAGTGAGGGCTGCTCACGCTTGGCAGAGCTGTTCTGAGGAGCACAGGACAGTGGGGGTTGGCTCCAGAGGATGGGGTGCATACGGGTTGGGGTACCCAGCCCCTCCTGGTACTCACCCTCAGCGCTTGCCACCAGAGATGCCACCTGGGTGAAGGTCTCCCGCCCGACACGCAGAGTCACCTCACACCTGAACTCCACCCCTTCTGCCACCTCTGTCCCACTCACGGACAGGATGGAAACGATGTTATACAGCTCCTCATCGGTCTCCTCGGAATCAAAGTCTGTCTTCACCACCTGGTGCCCCCGGTACCAGGTGAGGGCCACCCCAGTGATGGGATACAGGTGCACGGCCGAGCAGTTCAGGTTGGCGGGGTGTCCTGGGCGCAGGATTTGGGGAGCTGCCTCCAGCCTCAGCGTGTCTGGGAGGGCTGGAGAGGAGTGGCAGCGTCAAGGGTGATTTTTGGCAGCAGAGCACAGCTCAGGAGGGAAGGGGCTGCCTCGGCGATCCAGGGCTGTGCCGGGAGGCGGTGAGGGACGGGCTGGGGATTGCTTACCGTAGACCTTCAGGGTGACAGTTTTCTGGTAGTGCTGCCCGTGGCAGCTGCCCTGGCAGATCTTCATGCCCTCCGTGGCCACGGTGGCGTGCCCGATGTGCAGGACGCTGTGGGTGGGGAAGGAGGAGATGGTCCCCAGGGCGGTGTCCAGCCCCCTCCACTCCACCTTGCCCCCTGCACAGGCCAAGGAGCAGTTCAGCTCTGTCGAGCCCCCAAACGGCACCACCGGCTCCCGCGGTGTCACCACCAGCCTGTCCGTGGGGCGCCCTGGGCAGGAGGAAAATGCAGGGTCAGGGGAGGGGACAGTCACCAGCACCCCGCAGCTCCGAGCGCCGGGACAGGGAGCTGCAGCAGCGACGGGGGACGGAGTGACTGTCACGGCTCAGCGACAGGGAGGCCCCGGGGCCGTAGTGCCATGGGCGAAGCAAGGAGAGCAGCAGCAGCAGGGCCGGGCTGCACAGTGGGTCGGGGGATTAGGGTGGCTCTTGGCCCCGTGGCACTCACCGCTGCAACCCCACAGCGAGCCGAGGAGGAGAAGGACAGGAGCCGGCTCCATCACCCACAGGGCAGCAGCAGGGCTGGTTTTCCCTTTTTTCCTTCCTTCCTTCCCCCCTTCCAGGGAGTGGGTGCCGTTGGCCGGGGCTGTCTCCTTCTGGCCGCCGGCTCCAACCTCAGCCCTTCTTAAGCCCTGCAGGAACCGCCCCCAGGAGCACCGGCCCCAGGACCTCCACAACTTCCAGCCCAAGGGGTATTTCCAGAGGGAGGTTTCTGGTTTTTTTCCAAGTTCGGCTCTTGCACAACACCCAGTCAACAGCCAAGCCGGCAGCCCCCCCAAACCCGGGAAAGCCCCTGTCCTGAAGGGTCCCCGTGTGGCTGCAGGGGCCCCCATCACCCCACCGGGCAGCCCTGCACAGGCACCTACACCCCGGGATGTGGCTCAGATCCAGCTCCATCCCTTTTTTTTGCAGGCTACGTCACTGCCCCAGAGCCCCCGGCAAACCAGCCTTTCCATGAGCCCAACAGCTGCTGGGGGCACACAGCTGTGGAAAGGGCCCTGCCAGCTCCTGCCCCAAAAGCGGGGCCAGGGCCCGTGGTCAGCCCTGTCGGTGGGTGTGTGAATTACCTAGAACAGGGTGTTTTCAGGGATGTAAGCAGATATTCCTGTGAGGGTTGGTCTTGTGGTACAGATGGAGGAAGTGTTACCACAGAGAAGGTGTTGAACACCCTGCATTATCCAACTCCGAGGCCCTCAGCATCTGTCCAGGGTCTCATACCGGGTCTGGCATCAGTCCCTTGCTCCAGCCCAGCTCCCCGTGGAGAGATGAGTCCTGTTCTGCCCCATCCCATCCTGCCAGGCTGAGGGAAGGTCCCAATGGGCTGAGAGAGGGACATGCCCAGCTCTGCACCCTGTGGCATCACAGGACCTGGACATTTCCCATCTGGGAACTCTTCAGAAAGGCTTCTCTGGGCACTGGGCGTGCCATGCATCCTTTTAGGAGGTCATGCCATTAATTCTCTGAGGGTTCAGGAGGCCTCTGAGCAAAGGAAGTGCTCTGTAAACACTTCCCACCAAATGTGCACACTCAGCCAAAGCAGGTGATTAATGGTGCTGGGTTTTTTGTTCCTTCCATCCTGTGTTAACAGAGCCACTTCCCAGATTTTCCAGCAGCCGCCAGAGCCCCCCTGCCCAACCCTGGGACAAGCCATGGCCAGGGCTGCTCCCACACTGCCAGGCTCTTCCCAGCAGTGAGTCTGGGAACCTTGAGGATGCACACATGGCACCAGGGTTTCGCTTCCCGCTCCCACCACAACCCTGATTGCGGCACCGGTGCGATGAGAAAACCCCTGAATCAGTGTCTGAATGAGAGCTGAGCATTTATGGAACCACCTTATCTTAAAAAGAAGCTTCCCCGGACCTTCCTGGACCTCAAGAAATTAGCAGTTACCAGAAAGCCCAGCACCTTGTGCTGTACTTCCTCTGTTTTGGGGCTTGGAAGCGCCTGGAGCTGCCCCGGCCTCCCGCAGAGGGGGCAACACAGAGGAAACTGAAGTCAAGGAAACCTGATAACCCTCCAGCTGCACAAGGGCCAGTTCCAGTGGCTCAGCTACAGAGCCAGGGGCAGGTCAGGGGACTTGGCCCAGCTCAGAGAGACGTGGCAGAGCCCCTAGGGCAGCTCTCTCTCACTGAGCCCCTGAGCAGTGACCCACCACAGCCCCTGTTCCACCACCTGCTTGGAACCTCTCCTCCATGGATTCAGACCTTCCCCCCACCCTAGAGGAGCACAGGAGCTCCCGCTGCCCTGGGCTCGGCAGAGGGACATCACCAGGTTGCGTGCACAGGGTGGAAGGAGCGAGCTTACGCACCAGGACTGTTTTCCACCCCACAGGAAGCCTTTGAAGGAACGAAGGGAATGATGGTTTTCCAGACTCAGAGGCCTGAACACCTTTCCTGGAAGCCGACAGCGCTTCCTCCCGCAGGGCAGGCGTGGGGACTCGTGCCGGGCAACACTTTGTCCAGAGATGTTGCTCAGGAAACAAAACAGTTCAGTGTGGAGACACAAACCACCAAGGGACGAGTGCTGGCTCCAGCACAGGATACCCCCGGAGCCCCTTGGGTCGGGATCTAGCCCCAGGCTGTCACCACCGACACCAGAAGGGACAAGGCTCTGCCACTGCCCCAGGAACCACCGCACCAGGGGGAAGGGTGGTCAACAACATCCTGCACTGCAACACCTGCCCTTTGTTCTCCAGTGATGCCACATGAGACAAGTTGTGGGTTTTCTCTCAATTAAAGATGGAAACAATAAAACAAAAGCTAGCTCCAGTCCAGAGGAAATACATACAGAAGCAGCAGGCTGTGTAATGGCTCATATTTCCAGGATACCATCCATCAAGCGCCAGTTCCCATCCCAGAGCTGACTTGGATGTGTTTATATTTTTTGAGATTATATTATTCACTTAGGACCATCCTCAGCCACCACAAAGAGCGTTGAAATGAGTCAGATAAGATCTAAATTAGGCCTGGCTGAAAATTAAGACGATAGAGTCGGGGCTGCTAAAAACCAGTCCAGGAGGAGGCTTCAGTGGGCCAGGCAGGAGCCAGGGACCTGCTTCCCATCCTGGGCTGGGGCAGGGACTGGAAGCCCCGACCCAGCTCTCCCAAACCTGTCCCACATCTTCACATAATTCTCAAGGGGAATTTCAATTCTGGGCAGAAGCTGCCTGGTACCACCGATGAGGGAGAGGAAAAAGGACAGAGACCTTCGACACAACAGGAAAGCAGCAGTTTAATAAATAATCCATCCGAGGGAGAGATTAGCCAGTTCCAAACACAACCTGAACCGAAATAAATACATTTTATCGTTAGCTTAAAAAAGAGACACACAAACGCACATGATGGTGAACTGTGAGAGAGCAGAGGTGGGGCCGTTCCCAGGGAACGGCGGGGACTCATCCCATGCCCACGCTTTAAAGATACCACAGCTGTCAACAGCCTTTGGAGTGCAGAGAAAGAATAAAAACAGGGAAGTAAAAAGTTACTACTTTGCAAAATTAATGGCAGAAGAGAAAGCAGTGGTGTAACTCAGGCTTTTAATGCAACAAGATCAGTTGAAACTCACTTGACCTGCGGCCGTTAATGCCAGGACTGCAGACAGGCGATTGAGATGATTTTTACCTTGAGTTTGGGCATTGCTGTTACCATCCGGAATTTTAAGTCCCTGCAGACAAATCCTGGGAATCCCAGTGTTAAACAGCCAGGCTCAGGCACTGCACAGCAGATCAAGGGGATTTTAAGAAAAGACTCCTTTTTAAAAAGTTGCATTTTCATATAAAGTAACAAAAATTGGCAAAACTAGCTGAATGCTCCACACAGCCTTTCCAGCCTCCATGTGGGATGCTGAGGAAGCACTGGCCCTTCAGAACAAGTCGTTCTTCATTCGGCTCCGGTAACTTCAGCTCCAGCACCACTTGGCCCAGCTCCTGCTCTGTCACGTCAAGGCAGAACAGTGCAGGGGTCACAGCCCTGTGCTGAGGGAAGGGGAGGCACCAGGCCAAGGCCCCACTGAACCAGGTGAGAGGAACCCCAACAGGGTGGGAAGGAATCCCTGCTTGCTCCCAGCACCCCTGTGCCTCAGAGAGCCCCTGGTCCCAGGTCTGCACACCAGCACAAGCCACCTTGCTGTTGGTAATGGCACCTGTAGAGTTCCTGCTGCTGCCTGGTGCTGTACCCATCTCCTTCCACCCACTGCCGTATCCCCACCCCGGCTGCCCAGTGCCATAACCCCACTGGTGCCCAGTGCCATCACCGGTGACGGCACAGCCGGTCACCAACCAGGCCACAGCCCCTGACCTGGCAGTCACCTGCTGGCGGCACCTGGCCCCGAGTCTGGGGGCTGACAAAAGGACCAAAACACTCGAGGCCCACGACGCACAAGTCGGCATCACCAGAAGCTCAGGGGTCACATCGTGAGGGACGGGACCGGGGAGGGAAGATTGCTGGAAAGTTATGGGGTCTGAGGGGAAGGAGGGGCTGAGAGGCAGCAGCAGTGGTGAGAGGGAAGGGGACCAGAAATACATTGGTTTCAATAAACTATGCAGTAAGGGAGAGGACTTTTAAAAATATATCTCTATATACTTTATATCATATAAATTACGCTTGTCTTTTTGTAATGTGTTGCTATATTGTACCCGTGAAGCTCCGAGTGCCTCCATGTGAGCGAGGTAACGATTCTGTGTTTTATTTCATCTGTGTGTGAGGGAAAAACCTACTTCAGCTCACTTTAATCCATTGTAAATCAACGGATCACCGGGACTTGGTAAAAGTCCCGTCTAAAAAAGGCATTTTTGTGAGAGAAACACAGAGGTGGGGGAACTGCTGCCTGGAAGTGCAAGCGACGGGATTTCCTTCAGGATAAAAGCTTGCCATGCACACACAGTACTGACCATCCCAGTAATGTTTGGGAATTGGGAGTGTCACCACAAGGAGCTTGGGAAAAATGGAGTCACAGCAGGTCAAGGAAATTCCTGCTGGCTCTGCTCCCCAGACCTGCAGCCAGACCCACCTCAGCATCCCTCCGTGTCCCAGCTGCTCCTAGTTCTGAGCACAGGAGCTGCCACCAGGCCAGATCAATGCAAAACAAACTGTCAACTCCTTCACTTAAATAGCCACCTCCAATAACCAAATGGCATTTGCAGTCGCTGCTGTGTATGTCTGCAAAGATCCATGATGAAAAGGCCCAGCACACCCTCCCTTTTGGCTGCTCTCCCCTGGGTAACCTTCCCCAAACCCACTGAGAGGGGACCCCAGCCAGAGAACAGCCAAGGCGAGACTGGTTTGGCTGCTGCACACTCGATTTCCTTAGCAAAGGATTCCTGAAGTGTCCTCGGTTTGGTCCTTACTTCCCAGAACTGCTCAACGCCACCACTTTTTATTTACTCAAACGAGAACAATTGTTTCCTGCCCTCTGCCACATTTCTATAAACAACCACACATTCCCTGTTTGCCTCAGCTCCTTTCACAATACTCCAAGCACCTCTGCTCTTTCTGAGCAGAGCTGAGCCTGCAGCAGAGGCTGCAATTTCACTGTTCCGTAAACAAAAGCCTCCACAGCAGGCTCAGAAATGCCACATGGAATCCAAACCTCTAAGTCCAAATCAACACAACCTTCACCATCAGGATCTATTGGGTTGAGAACAAACCAGCTCTGGACACTCTTTGGGTTTAGCATCAGATGGCAGGAGCCCAGGGACAAACCAACATGCTTTATACAAGTGCTCAAGGTAAACAGTCATTTCTCTGACCTTTCTCCCAGGAAACCATGCGTCTCCAAAGTGCTCAGCACAGTCTAGTTGTTTCTCCAGCCTCCCAGAGAACTGTAGCTCCTAAACAACCCTCACAGCTCCAGAAAAAGATTTCTGAAAAAATCCTTCTCCCTACTGCCCGTGGAGGCAGCAACAGGCAAACGTCACCTCAGAGTGACGAGAAGAAGAAAACCAAACAGAAATGCAGCCGTTGTGGCCATCCAAGCATTTGTAATTCATGTAGTTGCCCTTCTCTCACCTGCCCATTCTCCCTTGTGTCAGCTGCGACTTCTTCATTTTTATCCTCTTCATCAGAGCATTAAGTCAGGAGATCTATTTTTTTTTGGTCTAAGTTTCACTTGGGGCAGAACGGGCAAATTCCTCAGGCCCTCCAGCAGAGAGGAAGCTCAGAGCTCCATTCCCTGTGCTTCACACACGCACCCCGTCCCCTCAGCGTGGCACCACAGCACACAGCGTGCAGGGGGTGCCAGGGGCCAGCAGCAGGAACCAGCTGTATCAGGGATGGGGCATGGAGCAAATGCCGTATTTTATTCCAGGGGCAGCTCAGTGAGCTCCCACCAAACACAGACCACGCTGGCTCCGTCCCTCGTGACCGGCGAGCAGAGGGTTTGGCAGGGCACACCACGGGGCGCAGGGGTCACGCACAAGGGCAGGTTTGCTTTCCAGAACTATCCCTCCAGTGGAGCAGTTCCGCATCTCCCCTTTCCATCAGCACCAGGTGATACAATTCCAGTTTTGCACCAGCTGGGTGTATTTGGCTCGAAGGGAAACCTCGTCCCTCCTCAGTAGCTGTTAGTGGCACAGTCTGTTACCTCGGATCCCTCTCTCCCCCTCCCCGAACTCCTGCTGAGTCCGTCCTTGATGTGGAGTCGAGCCGCGAGGCAGGTCCCCTGTCCCACCTCACACGCTGCTGTCCTCCAGCAGGGGCTCCTTGCCATCAGACCCCCCAGCTGGTGGGCTGTGGGGGTGGGCCTGGGCCCCCGTACTGTGCTTCTTGTGGCTGCCCGACCTCAGCGCCAGGTTGTGTTCCGGAATGAACAGGGCCACCAGCAGCGACAGCAACACGGAGCACGCCCCGAACAGGAAGGGTGGCCCAGGGATGATGCTGCTCTATAGAGAGAGACACACAGCAATGACTCAAGCATGAGGGCAAACACAGCCCGGCAAACAGAGCGAGAAGCTGAACAGGTACCTCATCCGTAGGGTTAGCCATGTTGGGTTTGGAGGCCTTGCCCAA
Source organism: Eulacestoma nigropectus (assembly GCA_013397775.1). NCBI lineage: Eukaryota > Metazoa > Chordata > Aves > Passeriformes > Eulacestoma > Eulacestoma nigropectus. Next base: position 16,003 of record VZTE01000891.1, on the reverse strand, counting down.
AGTTTCCACCTCGGCCATTTCGTTCAACTCCACGTGGAAGAGATAGAAGACAAAGCCATAGAGCGCTGGCCCCAGGCCGTTACACAGACCCCGAATTCCAGTGATCATCCCCTGCACCACACCTGGGGACAGAGTGAGGAACGGCAGAAATGCCTCCAGCTTTCCAAAGAAACTTGCTTGATTCGAGGATACATATTTAGAGATATTTAGAGACAGGATCAAGCACTTGGATCTGGACTGACATGCACCCCCCCCAGGGGAAGGGGTTTGCAGATGAGCAGCTTCACTCGGTGCCAGGTTCTACAAAAATCGGTAATGCTGGGCTTGCTGCTTTGCAGACTAGAGTAAGCGTGGGCACATCAAGCAACAATTTCCAATGAACTTGAATTTAATTAAGGACTCAGAGATGTACTGTGAGGCAGGCAAACTGCAGCAGCCTCCTCTGCCTCAGAGAGACAACACCAAACAGGCACATTCACGACTTGGGAGTTCCCTCGCAAAGCACCAGCCGTGGTCAAAGATAAGAGTGTCAATACTGCTGTGAGTACGGTGACACCCCACAGCTGGCACAGATGTTCCTGCCCACTCCTCCACCACCAAGGCCAAGAACCTGCCCTTGTGCCAGCTCAGCACCTGCTGGGATGAACCCCCCCCCATCAGATGGGTCCCCAAGCACTCACCCTGCTGGTCAGGGTCCGTGTTCCTCGACACCATGGCACTGATGGCTGGGAAGGTGATGCTGGACATGGCAGCCACAGCTCCTGCTGCCCACATCATCCTGGGGAGGAAGGAGGCAGCTGTGAGGAACAGCCACAGCCTCGCCCTGTGCTGCAGGGCAGGAGCGGCCACAGAGGGAGAGAAACGTGGGCAAACCCTCACCAAGGCTGTGATCCAAAGCCGTACCAGGCAAGCTGCAGGATCTGGAAGCCTAGTCCCAGGAGGATGGTGTTTTTATTTCCTATCGAACGCATGAGAATTCCCAACACGACTGTCTGGAAAGTAAAACAGGTGTTTTCAAGGCAGGGGCAAAGAAAGAGGGCGACTCCAGGAGACAAAAGGACAGGAACCTGAAGAACCTTGATGATCCTTATGGGTTCCTCCCAACTCAGGATCTTCTGTGTGGCCACAGGAGTTCTGACAACTCAGTGGCCTCAAAATCAGAAATTTTGGACATTCTTACAGCAGACTGCTCAAGCCAAGACAGGAATTGCTTCTCACCTGAGCCAGTATAGAGAGAATTCCAACTACACCGATAAAGGCTGCTACAGTCTCTGAGGAAAAACCAATGACCTGTGAAAACACCAAAGAGGGACTTTTCAGGCAGATTTGTACCAGATGACAAGAGCCCCTCCATCAATGTCACTCATGTTTACTGAATTTGCTTCTCAGGGACTTGCACATTAACAGCCACTGCCTCCAGGCTGTCACAAGAACCAAACAGAAGATTTTCCTCTAGCTGAAGAAACAGTTTTAAATCACTGGGCTCCTCTTTCAGTGCCTGAAGGTGGCACAGCCAGGATGGCCAGGCAGACACCATCAAGGAGCCAAGCCAGGCCTTGCCCTTGGCGATGCCTACAGAGCAGTCACCAGGCTCCCACATTTTTCAGGAGAGCAGGAACAAGTCACTGTTTCTTACAGCTTCAGCTTTACTGAGTTATTGGCCAAGAAAAGCCACCTTGGGACAGGTGACACAACTCTGATTGTATTTATAGGCCAGGATTTCCTGCACCCAGAGCTTTACCTCCCTTGCCAGACTGACCTGTCGCAGGTACAGGAAGAAGCTGGAGTACTGGCCGGCCTCGGGAAGGTAGGAGAGAAAGACGGTGATACAGATGAGCAGCACTGTGGAGTCCTGACCCACCTTCCGCAAGGACTGCAGGGAAAGGAGTGGGGAACGAGAAAGAATATTTTTAAATTTGACTTAATAGCATTGAATGATCTCCAGGTACAAAGCCAGCCAAACCAAGGGCTTAAAACCTTAAAAATCAGCAGGACTAAAGCAAGCGTTAAGCATTACCAGCACGCAGGAAAACAGCAGCAGGCTCACTCACAGCGAATGGGTCAGCTTGTTCCCAGGAGATTGGGGCTCCCCAGGAGACCGGGCGCATCTCTTCAGGCAGCGACTCGGGCACAGCCAGCAGGATGAAGCCAATATCCAGCAAAGCAACCCCCGAAGCCAGCACAACCACCAAGGTGTCACCGTAGGCTTGGGAAAGGTACGCGCCGATGGCCGGGCTGGTGACCAGACTGGCAGCAAACGTGGCTGACACCTGGAAGCATAAAACATCCCTAGAGCCTTTTCTTCCTAGAGCCCATTTCCTCCTCCCCAGTGACCCAGGGGAACTCCTTCTGGCATCTTTGATGGAGAGGTAAACAAGAATTCACAGGGACTCCTGTGCAGAGACAGATGACAGGTTCTCTCGGTGCACCTGGGCTAAGTTCTAGCAAAGGGAAATCAAAGCTGTCCGAGCAATTCCCGTATGGTCCTGTTCAGTAAAGCTACAGGAAGGGCAGGATCACACCAAGCATCACAGGCCCCCCTTCCCTGGTGTGGAGAAGCTCAAGGGCCAGGTTGGTTTATACAACACAGCTAGCACTCGGAGTGGGCAGAGATCAGCCTCCCCCTCAGAGCTAAATCCCAAACAGAAGGACAGGGAGACTGTATGATTAGTCAGTAAATCTCCCACCCTAATTTTATACCTCTCCTACCTGCAAAGCCCCAAATATTTCTTTCAAGAGCCAGGACAGTGACTCAGCTCCTTACCAGGCCGTACGCCGTGCTGCGCTCATGCTCCTGTGTGATATCGGCAACATAGGCAAAAATCACGGAAAAGGTGACAGCAAACACTCCAGACATGGAAATGACAGCAAAGTACCACCTGGAAGAGCCCAAGGCAGAGTTAGAGAGCAACCACACCACGGTCTACAGCTGCTGAAGCAGAGCCTCTCCCTTGTTTTTTCCTCAGTCCACCCTGCTCCAGTGCACCAGAACAGGCTCAGAAACACGGACCCTCAAGTCTGGTGGCCCCTGAAGTTTTACCACTTATTTTCCCTAATAGAAAGAATGCAGTGAGCAGGGGAACAAGCACAGAGGACAGACCAACCCTTTATTCCCAACTGAACCCTCCAGCAGAACCAGACGAGTCAGTCTCTAGGCTGAGCATCCTCCTCCATTCTTGAGAGGGATGAAACTCTTCCATCTCATCCTGAAATGAGCACCTGCAAACCCTCCTCGTTCAGCTTTGTGCTCCTTCCCCTCCTCAGAACCCCGAGGCTGTACTGAGGGTGAACTCACCACGGGCTGATCTTCATCAGGGGAATTGGTGCACACGTGAAGAAGACGGTGAGAAGGAGGAAGGATTTCCTGCCCCAGACATCAGAGAGAGCACCAATCAGTGGGGCACTTAGGAAAGAGAGCAGACCCTGGGATGGACAGACAGAGGACAGAGAAATCCCCCGGTGAGAGCTTTCAACAACATCAGGAGGACACAACCCATTCCTGATTGCTACAAGCAGCAATATTGTTACAACAGAGCAGTTTATTAAACTCCCCCCATCCTTCTAGGGAAGGAAAAACAAATCCTCAATCAGCAAGGCCCCACTGAGCACTCCTGCTCCCTGCAGAGCTTTGCCCCTGGTGTGGGCACCCAGGCAGCCCTGCCAGGACCTGGAAAGCTGCTGGCACAACTCCACCATGGTAACAGCTGCTGCAGTTCTGGGGAAAGCTTTCTCTTGTAGGTGGAGACAGGACAGACATAATGAGAAGCCAGGGCCATTAAGCACAAATAAAATTATTCAAGGCCTTTCCATGTCTCCCAAGCCTGAGGCAGGCAGGGCAGAGCCTTTCAGTGCTGACAGGAGTGCCCAGCAAACCCATCTGGGGCTGTTTTCCAAGATCCTCTTGCCAGAGGCAGCCAAGAACAGTGTATTTTGCCTGATTCCCCAGTCAGAACACAGGACTATCGCCTGTTCACTACTGTTGCATGCAATTCTGCTCTGGGAATGCTGGTCTTGTGCAAGAAGCTCCCTATTCCCACTCCCTGTGCCACAGCACATTCTCACCTCCTGCCTGGAGGCCACTGAGGCCACTTGATTTCAGCTTCTTCTTATGAATAAGTTTAGATGTCACTGATTTTTCATTCTGTTATGCTCCAGAGGATGGGCACAGGGCTGATCTCATGCTGATGAGAATACTTCCAGCTGAAGCACTCAGCTGTTTTAACTCCAGCCCCATGCTGACAAGCAGCACGTTGTCACTCCCGCTCAGTAAAATCAGCTGCACAAGCTGCCCCATGTCTGTGTCCTTCCTTTTGCATCAGGTCTGCCAGAGCCCCCCCAGACTTGCCAAATATTGTCTGACATCAGCAAATTACATGGATAATAATGGCTTGTCCCTTCTTGCACCACTTTAAATGGCAGATTTAAAGGAAATCCTGGAAGGAATATTCCTTACCTTGACTCCATGAATCAGGCCATTCATCAGGAACGTGTGCTGAGGAAAAGTCTGATGTAAGACCTGGAGGGAAGACAAACCAAAACCAAATGAAAAAGTCAGAGCTAGCAACTTTTGCAAAATTTCCATAAGCATTTGCCAGCCAGGGGCCTGGAAGGGCACAATCCAGGGAAAAGGGGAAATATCCTGCCAACAATGCCTCTACGTGAGGAGCTCTGCCTGCCCTTTCCAGTATGGGAAACCACTGTCTTCAACACTTTCCAGGTCTATAAATCCTTCCAGCACACTTGGGTGAGGCTCAGAGAGCCTCAGACATGCCTTTCCCCACCACCTGAATCCCCTCTGGTTTTACTTTGCCTCACCACATCACTTCTCTCTGGTTCCCTTTGTGCTGTCTGTACGTTTAATTTGCATTTTATATTGCCAAGCTAATACGTCTAAATGTTTTTGCATAACCAAATACTCCTTTTCTACAGTTCCCCATGGAAAGGCTGTGCTAAGACCTTCATTCTCAGGAGCCCCAGGAGAGCTCCCATGGAGACGCACTCACCGTCAGCATCGGCGTGGTCAGCAGCCCCCAGGCAAAGAACTCCAGGAAAATCACCACCACGGCGTGGTAAACGCTGGGCTCCCCGATCCCTTGTCGCTGCAAAACAGAGCAAAAGCAAAAACCTTTCTCAGCAGCCTCGTCCTGCATTTCAGAGAGCTCACGCAGCTGAGCGGGATCCGAAACGCGAGGGAAGGCAGAGAGAGCTACTGTTCTGAAACGTTGTTTCTGTTCACAGACTACCAGACAGCCTGGGGTGCTTAAATCCAACCCCAGCAGGCCGGTGGGGGATTCCCTGTCCGGGCCCGCGGCGGTTCTGCTGCACAGGAACGAGAGCGCACCGGGAAAGCGGCACAAAGGCGGCAGGTGCAGCGCTCATCCCTGGGATCGCTCAGGCTGCACCACCGAGTCCGCAGCCCAGGGCGGCAGGTGCAGCGGCGGGGCCCGGAGGGGCGCTTTGAGGAGCGCGGCCCAGCGGGGACAGCCCTCACCTCGCACCGGGCACCGGCACCGCCCGGGCCCCGCGCGGCCGCGCTCCCGTCAGTCCCGGCCCCCACCGTCCCCCCG
>VZTE01000888.1:2713-13614 GCA_013397775.1 Eulacestoma nigropectus | reverse complement strand
CCCCCCTCTCTTCCCACATCCCTGCCCCATTCCCAAACCCCTTGGGATTCATTCCCGCCCCTTTTCCCAAGCTTTTCCTGCCCATTCCCAAACCCCTCGGGATTCATTCCTGCCCCTTTTCCCAAGCTTTTCCTGCCCCATTCCCAAATCCCTCCCACCTTTCCCCCCCACCCCGGACCCAGAATCCCGGGAATTCCCGGATCCGGGACACCTTGGCCGTGTCGGTGACGAATTCCAGCTGCTCCTCGGGAGTCAATCCCTCGGGATAACGGATCCCGATGTTCTCGGCGGTGTCGTACAGGCTCTGGAAATACCTGGGAACGAAACCAGGGAAAATCCGGGATCGGGAATCCCGGGAATTCCGTCCCGGAGGGAAAATCCCCGCTGGAGAAAAGGCTCCAAGCGTTCCTCATTCCCGAAGAATGAGGAGGGGGTGGAATGGGCTCTTCCAAAGCTTCTCCACCCGGAATTCCAGGGGTTTTCCAGGCTCTTGGTTGGAATTTTGGAGCCCATTCCGTGAGCTCAGCAGGGAAAAGGAGGGAAGGAAAATTCCCGGCGGGATTGGAGGGATCCAGGGAAGGGATTTGGGAATATTTGTTAATTAACGACGAATTATCCGTTAATGGCTGAGCCCGGCCAGAATTCCGAGGGAATTCCCACCGGGATTCCCAGATTCCCGCGCCCCCGGCATTCCCAGGAAATCTGGGATGATCCCAAGGGGATCCCAGAGCCGGGATTTGGGATTCAGGGAAGCTCCTCCCTCCGGATCCCTCCGGAGATCCCCAGGAAAGGAGAAGAGCTGGGAAAGGGGAGATCCCGGGGCACATTCCAGGATTTCCAGGGGATCCAGGAGAGCCTGGGGTGGGAATTCCATCGGGAATGGGAGCGGCAGGAAAGGGGGAAGGGATTGAGGCGGAAAAAACGGGAATTTTAGGGGGAAAAGCTGGGAAAGAATTCCCTGTGAGGGCGGGGAGAGCCTGGCCCGGGGAATTCCATGGGTTTTCCATGGATTTTCCATGGGTTTTCCACAGATTTTCCATGGGTTTTGCGTCCCTGGAAGCGCCCTGGGATCCCGGGATCCTGGGAATTGGAATCCCTGCCCACGGATCGGGATGGTTGAGGTCCCACCCCGGCATTCCAGGCCGGGAATGGGACCATTCCAGGAATTCTGGGAATTCCGGGAATTCGGGAAAGGCCGATCCAAGCCCTCCCCTCCCCAATTCCTGCTCCGGATCCGAGCGGGAGCCGGGAATTCCTGCGGAAAAGCCGGATCGGGGTCAGGCGGGGCCGAAGGCCCAGAAAAACCCCTGGAACGCAAGAGAGGGAACATCCCAAAAATAATCCATGGAAAAAAGCCGGGAGCGGCCTCTGGAAGCGCAGCTGCGGCTCCGGCGCCTCCGGCTCCTCCCGGGCTCCGCGCCAGGAATCTCTTCCCGAAAAAAAACCCCGGAATTTTCTCGCCTGTCCGAGCGATTCCCTCGCGCTCTTCCGAGCATTCCCGGCATTCCCACCGGGATGGGATTCCCACGGGAAGGGGGAGATCCTGGCAAAGACCCCGGATTGTCGGGATGGAATTCCATTGGGAAGCTGAAATCCCGCTGGAAATCCCGGATTTTCAGGCCGTGAGTCCCGTGGGGATGCTGGAATCCCTCTGGAATTCCTGGTTTTTACCCATTGTGGAAGGCTGGAACCCCGGAATTCTCAGAATTCCTGGGATTTACCTGTTCCGGAAGGAATTCCTGGCATTCCCAGTATTCCCGGATTTTACCTATTGTGTAAGGAATTCCCGGCATTCCCAGGATTCCCTGTTCCGGAAGGAATTCCCTGTTCCAGAAGGAATTCCCGGCATTCCCGGGATTCCCTGTTCCGGAAGGAATTCCCTGTTCTGAAAGGAATTCCCGGCATTCCCGGGATTCCCTGTTCCGGAAGGAATTCCGGGAATTCCCGGAATTCCCTGTTCTGGAAGGAATTCCCAGGATTCCCACCATTCCCGGGATTCCCTGTTCTGGAAGGCATTCCCGGCATTACCCATTCCGGAAGGAATTCCCAGAATTCCCGGCATTCCTGGGATTCCTGGCACTCCCTGTTCCGGAAGGAATTCCCAGCATTCCCTGTTCTGGAAGGAATTCCCAGAATTCCCGGCATTCCCTGTTCTGGAAGGAATTCCCGGCATTCCCAGGATTACCTGTTCTGGAAGGAATTCCCAGAATTCCCGGCATTCCCGCCATTACCTGTTCTGGAAGGAATTCCCAGAATTCCCGCCATTCCCGCCATTACCTGTTCTGGAAGGAATTCCCAGAATTCCCGGCATTCCCGCCATTACCTGTTCTGGAAGGCCGCCCGGTGGTCGCTCAGCACCACTCCCGGGATTTGCCGGGAGCGCAGGAACCTCTGGAATGACGAGGGGGGGAGGGGCTGGGAGAATCCCGGCTCCCGCAGGGAAACCCCGGAGCCGGAGCCGCTCCGGAGCAGCGCGGCCACGAGATCCCGCACCTGGAAAAGGGAATCCGGGATCAGCCGGGGCCTTGGGATGGGATTCCCACTGGGAACTGGGAAGGGATTCCCACTGGGAAGGGCTGGGATTCCCACTGGGAAGGGATGGGATTCCCACTGGAAATGGATGGGATTCCCACTGGGAACTGGGAATGGATGGGATTCCCACTGGAAACTGATGGGATTCCCACTGGGAATGGATGGGATTCCCACTGGGAACTGATGGGATTCCCACTGGGAACTGGGAAGGGATGGGATTCCCATTGGGAAAGGGGAGATCCTGTTAAAAATCCCGAGTTTTGGGATGGAATTCCAATGGAAAAGGCAGAGATTTTCTTGGAAATCCCGGATTTTTGGTTGGACTATCCCTGGAAAAAGGAATCCGGGATCAGCCTGGGGGGTTTCTGGGATGGGATTCCCACTGGGAACTGGGAATGGATGGAATTCCCACTGGAAAAGGGGCGATCCTGCTGGAAATCCCGGATTTTTGGGATAGAATTCTATTGGAAAAGGGAATTCGGGATCATCCCAGGGTTTTTGGGATGGGATTCCCACTAGGAATTCACCTGCAATTCCACGGATTGGTTCCGGCGGGAGATGGGATCCGTGTGCATCCAGAGCACGGAGTCGTTCCGGAGAGCGACCTGGAAAACATCCCAGAGCCGGGAAATCCCGGGAAAAGTCAGCCTGGGTGGGAATTCCGGGGAAAACTCAGAGCTGGGAAGGGAATTCTGAGGAAAAATCAGAGCAGGGATGGAAATTCCATGGAAAACTGAGCCCCTGGGTGGGAATTCCAGGGAAAAGCAGTCCCTGGGTGGGAATTGCGGGGCCCTGGGTGGGAATTCCGGGCTGGCGGATCCCTGGGAATGTTTTCCTGGGAATGCTGTCCCAGACCTGGCCGAGCTCCAGGAAGGCTCCGATGTTCTCCAGGCGCAGCGGGAATTTCTCCTGCTCCATGTCAAAAACCATCCGGGAGCTGCCGATGTAATCGAAGGTCTCCTGGAAAAGGGGGAAATTCCTGGAATTCTGAGTGGGGGGGGAGGGAAAAGGGAAAAAGAGGAAAAAAAGGAAAAAAGAGGAAGAAAAAGCCAAGGAAAGAAATGGAAAAGAAAGAGAAAGAAAGGAAAGGAAAAGGAAAAGAAAAACAGAGAAAAAAAAGGAAAAAAAAAAGAGAAAAAAGGGGAAAAAAAAGGAAAAAAGGGAAAAAGGGAAAAAAGGGAAAAAGAGAGGACAAAAACAGAAAAAAGGAAAGAAAGAAAACAAAGGGAAGAAAAGGAAAAAAGGGAAGTAAAGGAAATAAAAGGAAAAGGAAAGAAAAAGCAGGAAAAGAAAAGAAAGGAAAAGGGAATGAAATGGAAAAAGAGAAAAAGAAAAAACAAAGGAAAAGAAATGGAAAAGATGGAAAAAAAAAGAAGGGAAAGAAAAGGAAAGAGGAGACAAGGAACCGGAGCCAATCCCACCCAAAATCCAGGGAAACCCCATTCCCAAGGGCCGCCCTGGGATCCGGGAATGATCCCGAGGATCCAGGGATGGGATCCCAGGGATCCAGGGAAAGAAAGGAATAAAAAGCCAGAAGAAAAAGGAAGGAAAAGAAATGGAACCGGAGCCAATCCCACCCAAAATCCAGGGAAACCTCATTCCCAAGGGCTGCCCTGGGATCTGGGAATGATCCCAAGGATCCAGGGATGGGATCCCGAGGATCCAGGGCTGCGATCCCGGCTCCTCACCCCCTGGAAGAAGGCAAAGAGTTCCCGGGGAGCCGATCGGAGCCAATCCCACCCAAAATCCAGGGAAACCCCATTCCCAAGGGCCGCCCTGGGATCCGGGAATGATCCCGAGGATCCAGGGCTGGGATCCCGGGGATCCCGGCTCCTCACCCCCTGGAAGAAGACGAAGAGGACGTTCCTGGGGAGCCGATCGGAGCCCGGAGCCGCCTGCAGCGCCTCGGCCGCCGCCAGCAGCGCCACGAAGGAGCCCACGGAGCCCTCGGCCCCCGGGGCCACGTTCCAGAAAAACGAGTGGCTGTCCAGCTGGGATACCGGGAATCCGGGAATGAGCCGGGCAGCGGGAATCCGGCAGGGATCGCACCCGAAACCGGGGAGCTCTGAGCTGATCCCACCCAAAACCGGGGAGCTCTGAGCTGGGAGAGCCAATCTGGCACGGATCCCACCCAAACACCCGGGAATTCTGCGCTGATCCCACCCAAAAACCGGGAATTCTGAGCTGATCCCACCCAAAAACCCGGGAATTCTGCGCTGATCCCATCCAAACACCCGGGAATTCTGAGCTGATCCCACCCAAGCACCCGGGAATTCTGAGCTGATCCCACCCAAACACCCGGGAATTCTGAGCTGATCCCACCCAAAACCCTGGGAATTCTGAGCTGATCCCACCCAAACACCCAGGAATTCTGAGCCGATCCCACCCAAAACCGGGGAGCTCTGAGCTGGGAGAGCCAATCTGGCACGGATCCCACCCAAACACCCGGGAATTCTGAGCTGATCCCACCCAAACACCCGGGAATTCTGCGCTGATCCCATCCAAAACCCAGGAATTCTGCGCTGATCCCACCCAAAACCCCTGGAATTCTGCACTGATCCCACCCAAAAATCCAGGAATTCTGCTCTGGTAAAGCTATTCCGTTTTCCCGCGATTTTCCCGGAGTTTTTCCAGGATTTTCCAGGCTTTTGCCGGGATTTCCCGGGGGGGGAACGCACCCGCGTGGCCGCCAGGATCAGCTGCTGGCCGGGATCCACCTTTCCCGAGGAATTGATGGGATGCAGGGAGCTCCAGACGTTGTAATCCAGGAGGGGATCGCAGACGATCTCTGGGAACAGAGAGAAACATTCCAGAGGCTGGGATCGCTCCGAGGAAAAACGGGAAAAGCGGCAAATTCTGCTGAAAACCAGGGAAAAAAACCGGAATTCCGGTGGGAATTTTGGCCCAAAATCCCTGGAAAAGAGGGAGGAGTTGATGGGATTCAGGGATCCAGAGGCTGGAATCGCTGGGAAGAGGAGGCGACATTCCAGGAGCTGGAATCACTCCGGGAATGAGGGAAAAACCAGCAAGTTCTGCTAAAAACCAAGGAAAAAACAGAATTCCTGAGGGAATTTTTATGGAAAAAAGGAAGGAATGGGTGGGATTCAGAGTGGAATCCAGCAGGGGATCACAAAGAATCACTGGGAGGAGAGGAGAACATTCCAGGAGTTGGGATCACACCGGGAATGAGGGAAAAAGGAGCATTTTTGGTGCCGCCACTGAGCAAATCCTGCTCCATGTGAGGGGAAAAACGGAATTCCTGAGGGAATTTTTATGGAAAAAAAGAAAGGAATGGGCGGGACTCAGGGTTCTCCACGCACACACCATCTCTGGGAAGTGACGAAAGCATTCCAGGAGTTGGGATCACACCGGGAACGAGGGAAAAATCAGCAAATTCTGCTCCATGTGAGAGGAAAAACGGAATTCCTGAGGGAATTTTTATGGAAAAAAGGAAGGAATGGGCGGGACTCAGGGTCCTCCACGCACACACCATCTCTGGGAAGTGACGAAAGCATTCCAGGAGTCGGAATCACACCGGGAACGAGGGAAAAATCAGCAAATCCTGCTAAAAAGCAGGTGAAAAATGAAATTCCTGAGGGAATTTTTATGGAAAAAAGAAAGGAATGGGCGGGACTCAGGGTCCTCCACGCACACACCATCTCTGGGAAGTGACGAAAGCATTCCAGGAGTTGGGATCACACCGGGAACGAGGGAAAAATCAGCAAATTCTGCTCCATGTGAGAGGAAAAACGGAATTCCTGAGGGAATTTTTATGGAAAAAAGGAAGGAATGGGCGGGACTCAGGGTCCTCCAAGCACCCACCATCTCCGGGAAGAGGAGGAAGTTGGGACCCAGGATTCCAAGAACCGGAACGACGCCGGGGAAAGGAGCGAAAAAACAACCAGCGCAATTCCGCCATAAAACCCCCGGGGCGAACCCCATTCCGGCGGGAATTTTTTTCCCCCCCCTCCCCCGAGGAATCCCGGGAAAGCGGGAGGATCCCGTCCCACCTGGGTTGATGCTGAAGGTGCTCTGCAGGGAGCTGCGCCTCATGCAGGTGACGGTGCTGGCGGCCGCGTGCATGTGGGACAGGAGCTGCATGGCGCAGAGCGGGAATTCCGGCCCCGAGCCGTCCCTGGGAACGTTGTGAGCCCGGAAACACTGGGAATGGCAAGGGAAGAGGGCAGGGCGGGGGTTATCCCGCGGATAACCGGGCTGCAGGGAAAACGGGGGTGCGAGGGGGGGTTTTTTTGGAATTTTTATGGATTTTTGGTTTTTTTTTGCTCGATTTTTGGGTTTCGAACGGTGGTTTTAAGGGATTTTTTTGAGGGATTTTTAGTGGATTTGTAATGGAATTTTGAGGGATTTTTAATGGATTTTTCAGAGATTTTTGAGAGATTTTCAAGGGATTTTTAAGGGATTTTTGAGGGATTTCTGGTGATTTTTATGGATTTTTGAGGGATTTTTAATGGATTTTTCAGAGATTTTTGAGAGATTTTCAAGGGATTTTTAAGGGATTTTTGGTGATTTGTAATGGATTTTTGAGGGATTTTTAATGGATTTTTCAGAGATTTTTGAGAGATTTTCAAGGGATTTTTAAGGGATTTTTAATGGATTTTTGAGGGATTTTTGGTGATTTTTAACAGATTTTTGAGGGATTTTTAATGGATTTTCAAAGGATTTTTGAGATTTTTTTAATGGATTTTTAAGGAATTTTTAATGGATTATTGAGGAAATTTTTGAGGGATTTTTAAGGGATTTTTGAGAGATTTTTAATAGATTTTTAATGAATTTTTAATGGATTTTTGAGAGATTTTTAATGGATTTTTGAAGGATTTTTAAGGGAATTTTGAGAGATTTTTAAGGGATTTTTAACAGATTTTTGAGGGATTTTTAAGGGATTTTTGAGAGATTTTTAATAGATTTTTAATGAATTTTTAATGGATTTTTGAGAGATTTTTAATGGATTTTTGAAGGATTTTTAAGGGAATTTTGAGAGATTTTTAAGGGATTTTTAACAGATTTTTGAGGGATTTTTAATGGCTTTTTGAAGGATTTTTAAGGGAATTTTGAGGGATTTTTAAGGGATTTTTAACGGATTTTTGAGAGATTTTTAATGGATTTTTGAAGGATTTTTAAGGGAATTTTGAGGGATTTTTAAGGGATTTTTAACGGATTTTTGAGAGATTTTTAATGGATTTTTGAAGGATTTTTAAGGGAATTTTGAGGGATTTTTAAGGGATTTTTAATGGATTTTTGAAGAATTTTTAGGAGTTTTAAAAGAATTTTTTATAGATTTTTAATGAATTCTTCTAAATGGATTTTTTAACAGTATTTTATGTTTTTATAAACGTCAAAACCAAATTTTTTAAGGATTTTAAGGAGTTTTTAATGGATTTTGAGAAGGATTCTTACAGGTTTTTATGGCTTTTAAAAGATTTGAATGAATTTTTCATGGATTTTTATGGGTTTTTCAGGGGATCTTTAATGGATTTTAAAATTTTTGATCGATTTTTTTTAACAAGTTTTTACACATTTTTATGGTTTCCTTAGAGATTTTTAAAGGATTTTTTAGGGATTTCTCGTGGATTTTTATGGATTTTTAAAATGGATTTTTATGGACTTTCAACAGATTTTTTTACGTGTTTCAAAGGATTTTTCAAACATTCATCAAAGAATTTTTTCAAAGATTTTTAATGGATCTGAATGAATCATAACGGATTTTTAACGGAATTTTCATGGAATTTCCAAGGATTTTGTACAGAGCAGAGCTTTATTTTTCAAAATTCTTTAATGGATCTTTTACAGATTTTTTTAGCGATTTTTTATGGATTTTTAAAGGATTTTTAGAGGAATTCCTACAAATTTTTCACAGATTTTAAGGAACTTTTGAAAGGTTTTTAAGAGATTTTAAAATTTTTTCACGGATTTCTTAGGAATTTTTCAAGAGTTTTTTACAGGTTTTTACAAATTTTTAACAATTTTTTAAAGGTTTTAAGTGGATTTTAATGGATTTTTCATGGATCTTTACTGGTTTTTAACAGATTTTCATGGATTCTTACGGATTTTCAATGGATTTTTATGGATTCTTACTGATTTTTATGGATTTTCAATGACTTTTTAAACAGATTTTTCACGTTTTCCTGCAGATTTCAGCGTAAAAAGCCCAAAATTCCTGCCCCATTCCCGCCGGGAAGCAATTCCCGTTTTTCCCAGGCACCTCTTTGATCACTTGGGTCTCGTTGGCGTCTTCCAGGAGGAAAATTGGGAAGGGGAAATCCTCGTAGGAGAGGCCGCTTCCCAAGGGATTCCAGACGCTGCCGTTGCAGTGGGCGAACTGGGGGCCGTAATCCTCGGAATAAACCCCTGGAAAACAGGGAAAAATGGGAAAAAACCGGGAAAAAACGGTGAAAAATGGGGAAAATACGGTGAAAAAATGGGAAAAACAGGGAAAAATCTGAGCCTGGAGGGAAGAATTTTGAGAGTTTGGGATGGGAGGGGACCTTAAGGATAATCTGGGACAGCTTCCACCACCCCAGGTGGATCCAAGACGGATTTGGGATGAGGAATCCACGGAATTCCCTGGGTCAGGGCCTCCCCACCCTCACAGGGAAGGATTTATCCCAATATCCCACCTAAAATTCCCACCTTTCACTCCATTCCCCCTTTTCATGGCGCTCCATCCTTTGGGAAAAGTCTCCTCCCAACGAGGTCACTCCAAGGCTGAACATTCCCAAATTTTCCAGCCTTTTTTCCCATCCCTACTCCCTGCTGGATTCCCAATTCGGGATTCAAATTTCCCTCCCGTTCCCGTCTCCCCGGAATCCTCGGCTCCTCCTTGGAATATCCACCCCAAAATCACCCCTTTTCCTGCTTTTCCTGCTGCCAGGCAGGGCAAAAAACGGGAATTTGCCTCACCAAATCCATCATTGGGACACTTCAATCCCGGGGAAAATCCTTGGGAAGGGGCGGGCGAGGCAGCGGCCACGGCCAGGCCGGAAATCCGGGAATTCCCCCTCAGCTGCATCAAAATCTCCCTGGAAAAGGGAAAACAGGGCTGGAATCAGGGATTTATCCAGGGAAAACTGGAACCCAGCAATGAATCAAGGAAATGAAGCAAAAAATTCCCGGGATTTTTATGTGGGAAGGGCCCAAAACGGTGGAAAATCAACAGGGAGAAAATTCCAGGCCGCAAATCCGGGAATTCCCCCTCAGCTGCGTCAACACTTCCCTGGGAAAGGGAAAACAGGGCTGGAATCAGGGATTTATCCATAAAGAATTGAAATCCAGGGGTGAAGCAAGGAAAAATCCCTGGATTTTTATCTTGGAATGGCCTAAAACGCTGGAAAAAGCAGCAGGGAGAAAATTCCAGCCACGTCCTTCCCGCTTTTCCCACAAAAAGGAGCCCCCGCTCTACCCTGGGATTAAATTTCCTTGCTTTTATTAAATCACGGATCAAATTCCACGGATTCGGGGACGACCACAGAACCAATCCCACAAAAAAAACAAACAAAAAAAAAAGGCAGGAAAAAGGAAGTTTAGGAAGGAATAAACCCACGAAATCCCGGTAAAACCGGGAATGCTCCAACCCGGGAGTGGGGAGGGGAGGGGGGGAGGATGTGGGGAATCGGAAAACGGGATTTGATCCCGGATTGTTGGGGTTCCCAATCCCAAGAACTGACCTGGAGAAGAGGTTCCCATCCAGCAGGATCATGTAGGGCGGGTGGGGCCCTTTGGAAAGGGCCCATTCCAGGTCCTCCTCCTTTTCCACCACGTGGATCACGCCCGTGTCCCCGCTGAGCGAGGCTGAGGGGGGAAAAACGGGATTATCCCCCCCAGAATTCCATGGAAAAGCAGGGCAGGGGGGCGAGGGGCTGAGGGAAGAGCTGTGGGATGGAAACGTGGGATTTGTCCCCTCAGAATTCCCCAAATTCCATGGAAAAGCAGGGCAGGGAACTGAGAGATTTAGGGAAGATGGAAATATGGGATTTGTCCCCACAGAATTCCCCAAATTCCATGGAAAAGCAGGGCAGGGAACTGAGAGATTTAGGGAAGATGGAAATATGGGATTTGTCCCCACAGAATTCCCCAAATTCCATGGAAAAGTAGGGCAGGGGGATGAGGGATTTAGGGAAGAGCTGTGGGACAGAAAACCAGGATTTGTCCCCTCAAAATTCCATGGAAAAGCAGGAAAGAGGGCTGAGGGATTGAGGGAAGAGCTGTGGGACGGAAACGTGGGATTTGTCCCCTCAGAATTCCCAATCCAGAGAGATTTTTTGGGATGGATTTCAGAAGAATTCCCCTGCAGCTGTTCCAGGGGGATTTTTGGGATTTTAGGAAAATTCCTCCCTCAGGGCATCCCTGCAGCT
>VZTE01000887.1:84398-102537 GCA_013397775.1 Eulacestoma nigropectus | reverse complement strand
AAAATTTGCCAACCCTCAGAGCCCACCCAGCCCCAAAGGCTTTGTGATCCCTCAAAGCCTTTGCAACCTCTCCGAGGCCCCAGCCCTGAAGCCTTTGAGACCCTCAGAGCCCCATCAGCCCCAAAGCCTATTCAGCCCCTCAGAGCCCCCCCAGGACCGCTGCACAGAGAGCCCTGAGAGCCTCAGCAACCCCCCACCCCAGCACCCCCCACTTCAGGCAGGACCCTGCAGAGCCGACAGCCCCTCACCTTGTCAGGGTCCAGGGCGAAGTCGGCGTCCAGCAGCTCCCCCACGTCGTCGTCGGGCTCCCCCTCGTACATCTTGTAGGTGGGATTCCCGATCTCCACGTTCATGGCACCGTTGGTCATCCGCTGGTGCTGGAAGCCCTTGGCACTGAGGTGGGCGAGGCAGAGGGTCAGCGCCACCCCCCAGGGACAGCTCCCCGCCCCCTCCGTCCCACCGGACTCACCCTTTAATTCTCCACTTGTACCAGGCGAAAGCCACCACGATGAGGAGGATGAGGAGCAGCAGGATGGGGATGACGATGGAGGCCGTCCCTGCGGGAGGAAGGCACGGGAACAGTCAGAGCCTGGGAGAGGGGGGGCAGCGCTCACACGCCCCCTCCCACCCCCCACCACCCCAAATCCAGCAGCCTGGGCTGGCCCTGTCCCCCCTCCACCACAGAACGGGGTGCAGGGGTCGCACAGGGGCACTGGGCAGCCCTGGATCACCACCAGCGACCCCCNACCCGCGCCGCCCCCCCCCGGGGGGGGGGGGGGGGGGGGGGGTCCCACACTGCCCCCACCCCCCCCACTTACGGCTGCTCTGCTGCTCGCCCACGATGAAATCCTCGCAGCGCGTGCCCGTCATCCCCGCGGGACACCTGGGAGCGCAGGGAGAGCACCGGGATTAGCGGGGCAGGGCCATGCAGGGAGGGAGGGAGAGGTGGGCACGGACCTGGGGTCAGGCTGGGGCGGGGGCACACAAATCGGGGTGTGTCAGTGACGTCTCGGGGGGCACGCAGCCCTCCTGTCCCCCCCTCTCTCCACGTCCCCCCCAGCTCCCCCCTTCTCTTACAGGCACTCGGGCAGCTGGGTCTTGTCGCCGATGGAGCAGGTCCCGCCGTGCAGGCAGTAATTGTCACACGTCAGGCAGCTCGGCGCGATCTTCCCGTCAGGGCAGCTGTGGGGCACAGGGGATCAGCCCCATGGGTACCCTCTGTGACCCCCCCGGATGTTCTGTGCTGCCCCCAGCCCCCCGGGACTCGGCTGTTGGCTCATCCCACCAGCACAGCTCACGGCTGTGCTGCACCCGCAGCTGGGACTCCAGGATGGGCTTTGGGGGGACACTGAGTCACCTCCACCTCCTCCTCCCAGGACCACCAGGTCCCCTGGATTTATCTGCCCTGAATTACCGACCCAGCTCTGGCCGATCCTGCCACAGGGGAACAGGTTTTCTCTGGGGGTCTCTGTGCCCACCGCCCCTTTTCCTCCCTCCAGCTCAACATTCCCGGCACCTACATGCAGGAGACCTCCCCGCTCTGCTTGTTGATGCTGCACTTGCCCTCCTGGCACCGGGAGCATTTGTTCTCCTGGCACTGGGCGCCCTCGAACTGAGGGGGGCAGCGGCACTGCTTGGCACCGCTGGCCGTCATCTGGCACACGCCGTCATTCTCGCAGTAGTCGAAGCACTGCCCTGTGGGGGACGAGGGCGTCAAGGTGGGCAGCACCCCCAGAGGGCTGCTGGCGGCCCCAGTCCCTCATGGAGCACTCCCACTGCCCACACAGCATCCCCCAAGACAGCCGGACCTGGGAATCCAATCCCACAGGTGCTGTTCCCAGAGGTCCCCAAGCACCTCCAAAAGAGGGGGACCAGGGAGCCCCACCCCTGATGCTGTCCCCAGGGATTCCCACACAGCATCCCCCAAAAGAGGGGGACCTGGGAGCCCAATCCCTCTAGCACTGTCCCTAGCGGTCCCCAGGCATCTCCAGGTGAGGGACACCCCCCCTTCTGACCCCCTGATGCTGTCCCCAGACACCCCCAGGTGAGGGACACCCCCCCTTCTGGCCCCCTGATGCTGTCCCCAGACACCCCCAGGTGAGGGACCCCCCCCCTTCTGACCCCTCGTTGCTGTCCCCAGACATCCCCAGGTGAGGGACGCCCCCCCTTCTGACCCCCTGATGCTGTCCCCAGACATCCCCAGGTGAGGGACGCCCACCCTCCCAACGCCCCCACCGCTGCCCCCACCCCGTGGCACTCACGGTACTGGCAGCGGTCCCCGATGAAGGTGGGCAGGCAGCGGCAGGTGGGCTGGTTGCCCTGGTTGACGGTGCAGCTGCCGTTGTGCTGGCAGTAGTCCGTGCACACCTGCTGGTTGCACCGGGGCCCGGTGAAGCCGGTGGGGCAGCGGCAGGTCGGCATTCCTGGGGATAAGACCCGTTAGCTCCGTGCCCACCTGTCGCCCTGGTTTTTCTACTGTTCTGTGTTTTTACTTTTGTAGTAGAAGTTCTCATGCATTTTCTATAAACATAGCTCTTGTTTTTCTAACCGGCCTAGAATGTTTTCTGAACTTCTGGATTGTTGTTCATTCCTTTCTCCAAGGCGGAGAAAGATGATAGACTATGTTCCTATCCTGTAAAATTGCAGAGGTGTTAACCTCATCTACCAATGTGTGGTTGTTTTAAGAGAGGTATAAAAAGGTGAGAATAAAGGAGGGCAGGGTCCTTCGCCCTGCTGAGTGGTCCTGACCTGCTGTCTGAATCTGCGTGTTCGTGTCCGACACTGAGACACCCACCCATCTGCCCGCCCACCCGGGACCGGCCGTGACCCCCTGCCCCGGCTCACCCGACGGGGAGGCGGCGCAGGTGCCCCCGTTCTGGCAGTAGTCCCAGCACTGGTCGATCTGGCACTTGTCCCCGTTGTAGCGCGGCTGGCAGCGGCACTTGGCCTGTTTGCGGGCGTTGAGGAAGCAGCTGCCGCCGTTCAGGCACTGCAGGTCGCACGTGTCGGTGGTGGGCACTGCGAGGGAGGCACGGACGGGGTGGTGGGGGTGAGCAGGACCGCACCGGCAGGACCCGACCCCCACCTCCTCATCCTCATCATCCTCATCCTCATCCTCATCCTCCTCATCCTCATCCTCATCCTCTCCTGCGGTGTCACCTACCAACGGGGGAGACGGTGGGTGAGGGAATGACCACGCAGGTGCCGTTGTCCAGGCGTTTGCCGTTGGGGCAGGTGCACACGGGGCCGCTGGGGCTGAGCAGGCAGAGCCACTCGCACTTCTTGCGGTCACAAGGGTTGGTCACTGCGGGAGGGGAGGGCACAGGCGGTGAGGACGGCGGGGCGGCGACAGCGTGGTGACCCACAGCCCTTCTTGCTCCACAGCACCTTCAGGACATTCCCCTCCACAGCTCTGTGCTGTCCCTCCCATGCCCTGAGGTCGCCAGCTGACCGCTCACCACCGCAGCTGGACTTCCCCGACCCACCCCACCAACCCCCTGCTCTGCCCACCCACACACCCCCACTTTGGGCAGGGAGCTGGGGGTCTGCGTCCCCTCTTCCACCCTAATCCACCCCCCAGTCTGGGCAGGGAGCTGGGGGTCTCCGTCCCCTCTTCCCAAGCTCTGCCAACGCTCCCCTCACCCTCAATCAGATACCAGCCCCTGGCGCCTCCCTCCCACCCCAGGGGGAGGAGGGTGGGGGTCCTGGGCCCGCACCCACCCTCGGGCTGCTTGTACTGGTGGTAGAGCACAACGTCAGTGGCATGGTTGAGGCCGGAGGTCAGGTTGGTGATGGCCTTGTGGCCGAACTTGTGAATCTTGAAGATGCGGTTGTTGATATAGGTGACGCCGTAGATGTAGTCCTCGAAGATGTCGATGCTGAATGGGTGGCTCAGCCCTGGGGAAGCCAGGAGGGGACATGTGGAGGCAGGGATTTGGGGTGGGTCCGAGGCCGGGGTATCCCCACGGGGCACCCCTTACCCTTCTTGTTGTCGATGGCCACGACGGGGTCGGTGCCGTTGAGCCGGATGCTGCCGATGACGGAGAGCTTGGCATCGGCCCAGTACAGCCTCTCGTTGTGGTAGTCCACGGCCAGGCCTGAGGGGACACAGCCCCCAGTGAGCCCCCAGCCCACCCCGAGCCCCTCCTGACCAACTGACCCACAGAGCAGCCCCACCACCGCCCCTACACCCTTCTGCCGTGGGGCTCCGAGCCCCCAGAACAACCCTCCCCGACACAAATGGCTGTAATTGTCCCCATCATGGCTTTTGCCCCCCTCCTGTCACCTCTCTCTCACCTGTTGGCCACTGGATGTTGTCCTGCACCAGGGTCTCCCGCAGCGTCCCATCCATGGCGGCCGTCTCAATCTTGGGGTGATTGCCCCAGTCTGACCAGTACATCGTTCTGTAGGGACACAGGCAGCTCATTCCCAGGGGAACAGCACAGCCCAATGACCAGCTGGAGGAGAAACCCTCCCACGTTGTCCCCACGGCGTCCTGGAGCCACCAGGTAACTCTGGGGACAACTCGAGCAGACACAGAGAGTGACACTGGGACATGGGGAGCTGCCACCACGGGTGGGCTTGTGGTGAGGGGAGCGGGGTGAGGGTTGGCCAGAGGGATGAGGACGAAGGCTCAGGTCTCTCACCCCCGCAGCGGGTCAACCACGATGGCGTGGGGCTCATCGATCATCCCCGAAATCAGCGTCTTGCGGTTCTCGCCCTTCATCTGCGCCACCTCGATGACGTCCCGCCCCGAGTCCGTCCAGTAGATGTTCCCAGCCACCCAATCGATGGCGATTCCCCGCGGCATCTTCAGCCCTGAGATCTGTGCGGGGCAGAGCGGGGACAGGTGAGGGAGGAGGACACCATCGGCCCGTCCCTGTCGCTCCCGCCGCGCCCTGGCAGAGCTCGCTCACGTTCAGGTGGGTGACGCCGCCGTCGATCTGGCGCCGGTTGCGGTTGGAGGCGGTGGAGGCGGAGGAGGAGGCGGGCAGCTCCCGGTAGGAGATCCGGCCCGTGTGCCAGTTGGTCCAGTAGATCTTGTTGCCCTTGACGTAGATGTCCATGGCGTCGATGCGCACGTTCTCGTCGCCCTGGAAGGCCGGCTCGTAGGCCGAGTTGGGGTTGAAGGGGTACATGCTCCGGATCTTGTTGTCGTCCGCGATGTAGAGGATCTGGTGCTCGGAGCCTGCACAGGAGGAGGAGGAGGAGGAGAGGTTGGCCTGGGCTGGACTGGGAGTGGGGGCTCAACTGGGAACAGGGGCTCAACCAGGAGTGGGGACTCAGCCGGGAATGGGAGCTCAACCAGGAGTGGGGACTCAGCTGGGAATGGGAGCTCAACCAGGAGTGGGGGCTCAGCCGGGAATGGGGGCTCAGCCCAGCTCCCTGGTGGGACAGGGACAAGGACAGGATCACTGGGAGCTCGTCATCGCCTTGGGGCTCACTCTGTCCGGGATGGACAGACTGACAGCACTGGCAGGGGGATGGAGGGAAGAGCACAGGGGTCCCATTGGAGCTCCGGGACACGCAGGGGGGTCCTGGGCACACAGAGAACCCGTGTGGGTCCCTGTTCCCTCCTGACCTTCCGCCTTGCACATGTTGTCCGTCTTCATGAAGTTCTTGGCGCAGCTGCAGACGTGGGAGCCCTTGGTGTTGTTGCAGAGCTGGGAGCAGGTCCCGAAGCGCAGGCACTCGTTGATGTCTGGGCAGCGGGAGATGGGATCAGGGGGAGACCTGGAGGGTGCCTCCACGGACCCCGACTCTGCCCCAAGGACACCATTCCTGCCGCCCCAGCCCCACCCCAGCTGTGAAATCACATCTCACCGATGCCAAACCCCACAGCCCGATCCCGAGCCCTCTCCAGCAGCAGCGGGAAGTACCTTGGCAGAAATTCTTGTCCGGCACTTTCTGGAAGCCTCTGCGGCAGGTGCAGTACGAGGTGGACTGGGACTGGATGCACTGGGCCTCGTCCCCGCACATGGTTGTGTTGGTCGTGCAGTCGTAGGACTTGTGCTCTGCGGGGGGACGCGCCGTCACACGCGTGTCACGGCGAGGCCCCCAGCCCCCAGCGGGGCCCCGGCTCCCCACCCACCGTGGGAGCAGGATTTCTCATCGGAGCCGTCGCCGCAGTCATCGAAGAAGTTGCAGCGGAGGTTGGCGCTGATGCACTTCTTGTTCCCACACAGGAACTCGTTCTTGTCCTGGCTGCAGCTCTTGGGCTTGGCCGTGGGTGACTCTGAGGGTGAGGGGCAGCAGCTGTGACCCCCCCCGTCCTGGGCACCCATCCCCACGGGAACCTCTGGGAGCAGGCAGGGACTTGGGACCCTGCATCCCCACCCCGATTTTGGGAGGGAAGACCGAGCAGAGCCAACCCCAAGGCCTGGGCTGAACCCTGGGCTCTGGGAGGACCATCCCGAGGGCCGCAGTGACCACGCAGGCACCCTGGCCAGGCGGGCACAGGGCTGTGCCCGCGGGCAGCCCCACTCACCGCAGTCCTTCTCATCTGTGTTATCTCCGCAGTTGTCAATGCCGTCGCACTGTCGACCGATCCACAGACACACCCGGTCGTTCTTGCAGCGGAACGGTCTGTTGGGGGGACACTGGAATTTCACTGCACCAGCAAACAGAAACAAACGGTGACGGTGAAAGGAGACGCCGTAGCCAGGCTGTCACACTTGTCACGAGCTGCTGCTCGGCCTCTGCCCGCTCTCCGGCTGTCCCACGCGGGCGAGCGGGCTCCGGAGGCTGAAGCAAAGAGACTGAAGCAAAGACAATCGCCCGGCTGCTGTGAGCCCTCTCCTCGCCCGGCCCCGGCCAGCCCCCCAAGCCCCCTCCCCACCGCCAGCCCCTCGCCCCTCTCAGCCCCGCTGCGACTCCTTTCCCTCGATCGGAGCCACCTCCAGCCCCCGCACCGGCCACCCCCGAGAGGAGCTGCCAGAGGTCCCCCCAGACCGCCCGGTCCCCGCAGCGGTGCCCGAGCCCCGGGACTGCCCCGCCGTGTACGGGAGGGCTCGGGGCAGAGGCACCGCGGGGTCACTCACAGCACTCCTCGGGATTCTCGTCCGAGTTGTCCCCACAATCGTCCTCCCCGTCGCACTTCCAGGCCAGGGGCTTGCACAGGGTGTTGTTGCACTGGAACTCGTCCAGGGGACACGTGCGAACTGCGGCAGCGCGGGAGGGGACAGGTCAGCTCGTGCTGCCCGGCTGCCAAAACCCCGGCCTGGGGCCGCAATCCCAATTTCCAGCATGGACGGGGGATCTCCAGGGCTGAGGGGGGTTTCCAGGGCTCGGATGCGTGACCGTGCATGCGCAAGGGTGAGGCAGAGAGGGGTGGACACACACAGAGGGGAGCGCTCCCGCCCTCAGTGGGGACGCCGGTGACACGAGGGCAGGGAGGGGGGGACACGAGCAGCCCTGAGGGGACACGCAGCTCTGCCATTACCCCCGGTGCCGCAGTTCTCCTCGTCGGTGCCGTCCATGCAGTCGGCGTCGGCGTCGCAGCGCCAGCGCATGGGGATGCAGTGCCCGTTCTTGCACTGGAACTGGTCAAACTCACAGCGAGGGGTGCAGTCTTTCTGCAGGGGACGGGCGAGGGACACGGTCAGCGGGGACAGTGTGGCCGGGGCAGCCCCCTGTCCCATTGCCACACCCGGGCTCTGAGCGCCAGGGCCGCTGGCAGGGGCAGAGGGGGGGGGATGTGTCCCCGTGTCCCCCTCCTGCTCCCTCGCCGCTGCCGTACCTCATCGGAGCCGTCGGCGCAGTCGTGGTCCCCGTCACACTTCCACCTGCCCGCGATGCAGCGGCCGTTGGCACACGAGAACTCGCTCTCGGAGCAGGGCCGGGGCGCTGGGGACAGAGAACACGGGGTGCGCCCTGAGCGTGGGGACGCGCAGGCTGCGAGGGCAGGGGGTGTCCCTGGGGGGGCACAGGCGGACACGGACACACGGCCGGTGGCACTGGGGACAGGGCGGGTACGGGCAGAGCTGCGGGAGCTGCCAGAGGGGCACGGCTGGCACCACCTCCCAGCCCCTTCCCACCCCACGCCAGGGCTCCCAGCTCCCTGCGGGGGTGTTGGGGGGCACTGCGGCTGCCCCCCAGGTCACTCACTCTCCACAGGGCAGCACCAGCCCCATTGCTGCCCACCCTGGCTGCCCCCCAGGCAGGAGGAACTGCAGCGGTGCCCTGGCAGAGCCTCGTCCCCGTCCCCCCTCACAGGGCACGGGGACAGACACCCCCTCACAGCTCTCTGGCACGGCCAGTGCCAAATCCAGGAGGACGGCACGTGGCACAGCCGCCCGCCTGGGAGGGCTCTCGGGACCCTTCCCCTCCTCACGGCCCCGGGGGTGTTGGGGCACAGGGACCCTCTGGTCACGGCACAGGGCTGTGGGGGAAGAGGGGGACAGGGGGTGTCCAGGAGGAGCAGGGAGAGTCATGGTGGGGATGGGTTTCGGAGCCAAGTCCAAGCCATGCACGGGCCCTGTGGAGCAGCAGGGTCGGACCCTCCCCACTGCAGCTCCGTGGAGGGAAATGCTGGTGCTGATGCTCAGGAAATCCACCTGGATTGTCCAGTCCCGACCCCTCTGCCCTCACCTAGAAATTGTTGTCTTCATTGATTTTAGAGAGACTGTACACGGAATTAAAAGATTTTGGCAGGAACCTACCTCTGAGCGCCCCATAACGACAGTGTGAAAATGGAGAAAAACATAAGATGAAGTGAAATGGCACAAACTCAAAAAACACGACAGGAAATCAACAGAAAAGAAAACAAAAGCTGCACCCTAAAGAGCTGCAGAGAGACAGAGGGACCCGGTGGGCACTGCGGGGTGGGAGAGGGTCAGGCAGCAGACCCTGGTGCCATCTCACGGGCAGCCTGGAACCCTCTGGGCGCTGTGGGGTGGGAGAGGGTCAGGCAGCAGACCCTGGTGCCATCCCACAGGCAGCCTGGACTCCTCCAGAGGGACAGAGCCACAGTGGGAATGGTCTTGTCCACGAGGACACTCGCGTTCCTTGGCCGCTCAGCGGGGCAGGTGCTGGTGCACGAGCGGGAGCTCATGAAGGGGCAGCACTGGACTCTCTGCCCCAGCTCTGGGGATCCCCACGCGCTGGCCCAGGCCTGGGGCTGTGACCCGGGTCCCTCCTGACAGCTCTGTGTGTCCCCACCACAGTCCCAGGTGCCACCGCCAGGCAGGGGGTGGCACACGGGGCGATGCTCGGTGGCAAAGCAGGACGAGGTGCCCGCGGGTGACTCCAGCCACGCTGCTGCGGGGAGCGTGTTGGGGTCACCTCTTCCCTGTCACCCATCACCCTTGGGGTGTCTCCTTGGCACAGCCCCCCCTCTGCAGGGCCAGGCTCTCCACACCCCTGGAGCCAGGGGTGTCCTGGCCGGGGGACACCGTGGCTCTCCCGGCCACCAGCCTGACACTGCCCGGCAGCAGCAGAGGGGCTGGGGGGGCCCAAACGTGTCCCCTCTCCACTGCTCGGCCCCGGGGACAGCACAGGCTCGGGGGTGGCACGTACTGCAGCTCTCCTCGTCCGAGTTGTCCCCGCAGTCGTTGTCGTAGTCGCATTGCCAGCGGCCCGGCACGCAGCGGTTGTTCTTGCAGCGGAACTGGTACGGCTCACACGTGCGCTCGTCTGGGAGGGACAGCAGGGACAGGGACGGGGTCAGCACTGCCCCAAATAGGGCAGGGATGGGACAGGGACAGGGACAGCACTGCCCCAAACAGGGCAGGGATGGGACAGGGACAGGGTCAGCACTGCCCCAAATGGGGGAAGGATGGGACAGAGACAGGGATCAGCACTGCCCCAAATAGGGGAGGGGCAGGGACAGGGTCAGCATTGACCCAAATGGGGGAAGGATGGGACAGAGACAGGGGTCAGCACAGCCCCAAATGAGGGCATGGATGGGACAGGAACAGGGTCGGCACTGCCCCAAATATGAGGAGGGACAGGGACAGGGTCAGCACTGCCCCAAACAGGGCAGGGATGGGACAGGGACAGGGACAGCACTGCCCCAAATGGAGGAGGGACAGGGACAGGGGCAGCACTGCCCCGCACGAGGGGGTGGGAGGGGNAGCACTGCCCTGCACGAGGGCATGAATGGGACAGGGACAGGGTCAGCACTGCCCCAAGCAGGGCAGGGATGGGACAGGGACAGGGTCAGCACTGCCCCAAACAGGGCAGGGATGGGACAGGGACAGGGACAGCACTGCCCCAAATGGAGGAGGGACAGGGACGGGGATTAGCACTGCCCTGCATGAAGGGAGGGACAGGGACAGGTGCCAGCACTGCCCTGCACGAGGGCATGAATGGGACAGGGCTCAGCACTGCCCCAAATCAGGGGAGGGACAAGACAGGGACAGGGATCGACAGGGATCAGCACTGCCCTGCACGAGGGGAGGGACAGGACAGGGACAGGTGCCAGCACTGCCCTGCACGAGGGCATGGATGGGGCAGGGACAGAGGTCAGCACCACCGCAAATAGGGGAGAGACAGGGACAGGGTCAGCACTGCCCCAAACAGGGCAAGGATGGGACAGAGACAGGGGTCAGCACTGCCCCAAATGGGGGAGGGACAGGACAGGGAGAGGGATCAGCACTGCCCTGCACGAGAGGAGGGACAGGGACAGGAGAGGGACAGGTCTCAGCAGCGCCCTGCAAGCTGAGAAGGGAAGGGAAGGGACAGGGATCAGCACTGCCCTGAATGAGGCGAGGGACATGACAGGGACAGGGACAGGGACAGGGGTCAGCACTGCCCAAAACAAGGGGAAGGAAGGGACAGGGATAGTGACAGGTGCCAGCACTGCCTCAAATCAGGAGAGGGACACGACAGGGACAGGAAAAGGGACAGGGACAGGGACAGGGACAGGTGTCAGCACCACCCCGCACAAGGCAGGACGGGGAAAGGTGTCAGCATTTCCCAAAGCAAGGGGAAGGAAGGGACGGGGACAGTGACAGGGGTCAGCACTGCCCCACACAATGGTAGAGATGGGACAGGGATGGGATCAGCAGTGCCCTGTGTGAGGGGACAGATGAGACAGGGACAGGGGTCAGCACTGCCCTGAACAAGAGGAGGGACAGGACCAGGACAGGGACAGGGGTCAGCACTGCTCCACACGATGGAAGGGACAGGACAGGGACAGGGGTCAGCACTGCCCTGCACCTCCCTCTGACCCAGCCCTGCCCACGCCACTCGGAAAAGGAGCAGCTGGAACTCCTGGGGCACCCCAGAGGAGACAGCCAGCGCCAGGCCAGCCTGTCCCTCGGGGAGCAGGGACATGAGATGACGCTGGCTCGTCCCCACAGCCCCTGCTCACCGCATTCCTCCTTGGGCTCGTCGGATCCATCCCCGCAGTCGTCCTCCCCGTCACACTTCCAGCGCGCCGGGATGCACCGGCCCGAGTCCTTGCACCGGAACTCGTCCACACCACAGGTCATTTGAGCTGGAGGGGACAAAGTGACACAAGCACAGGGCAGGGATCAGCACTGGTCAGGCGTGTGTTGTGCCCTGATGAACAGCCTGGAGCTGGGGGAGATCCCCCTCCCTTCCAAGCAGGTCTGCAGGGAGAAGTCAGGGGGAGGAGGTTCCCAGCGGGACAGATCCAGGCAGAGCCACCAACACCATCACCCACTGCCCACAGGGACTGGGCAGGGACCGAGGAGGGGCTGGGGTAGAATTGAGCAGGGGATGAGCAAGGAATGAGCAGGGAATGAGGAGGGACTGGGGTAGAACTGGGTAGGGACTGAGCACAGACAGAGCAGGGACCAAGGGAGGACCAAGGAGGGAGTGGGCAGGGACCGAGGTGGGGGCTGGGGTAGAACTGGGCAGGGATTGAGCAGGAAATGAGGAGGGACCAAAGTAGAACTGGGCAGGGACTGAGCAGGGAATGAGGAGGGACCAAAGTAGAACTGGGCAGGGACCGAGCAGGGAATGAGGAGGGACCAAGGAGAGACCAAGGAGGGACCAAGGAGGGACCAAGGAGGGTGTGAGCAGGGAACTGCCACCCCGCCGGCACACAGAGGTGACCAGTGGCAGTGAGGCCCCACTTCACACGTGGCCAGCCCTCCCTCTGCCCACGCAGGCCCCTTACTGCAGTTGGCAGGTTCATCGGAGCCGTCCACGCAGTCGTTGTCACGGTCGCAGACCCAGACGCGGGGGATGCAGCGCTTGGTGATGGCACACTGGAACTGGTTGGGGGCACAGGTCACCTCCGCTGCAGGAGGGAGGAAGGGTGTCAGGAGGGGCAGCAGGGCAGGCAGGGACCAGCCACCCCTTGCCCCAAAAACCAGCCGTGGGGCTGAGAGCTGTGTGGATGCTCCAGGGATCACAAGGGTCTGGTGTGCTCAGCAGAAGGGAGGGAGCAGAGCCATAAAGTGGCCCCAGAAGACTCCCAGGTGTGGGGAGGGGACAGGGCAGAGGCCACCAGATCCCTCAGCTGGGCAAGAGGCTCAGCGCAAATCCACTTCAAGGGATTTAAGGATTTCATTTCCTCTGGGAAACGGCAGCATCTGAGGGGCTGGGGGTGACGGGGACAGAGGGTCTGCAGAGAAAGCCCTGGGACACCCCAGGGAACCAAACACCCCAAGACACGGACCCGAGCCCCTCAGCCTGGCCCACGCTCGCTCCCACCCCACACCCCGAGCCCCCCACTCACGACAGTCCTTCTCGTCCTCGCCGTCCCCGCAGTTGTCCTGCCCGTTGCAGCGGAAGATGCCGGGGATGCAGCGGTTGGTGTTGGTGCACTTGAACTGGCTGGGCAGGCAGACGTGGATGTCTGGGGAGGAGGTGACACGGTCAGGGGGTGGCAGGCTGCAGCTGCACGCTGTGGGGGGGCCGGGGGGTCACAAGGGGACGCGGGGAACCCACCACAGTTGGCTTCGTCCGAGTTGTCCTGGCAGTCGTTGTCCCCGTCGCAGATGAAGGCGGGGTTGGTGCAGATCCCTGTGGAGCACTGGAACTGCCCCGGCCTGCACTTGAACTCAGCTGTGGGGTAACACAGGGCCACAGGTTTGCTCTGAGGAACGTTTTTAGGGCAAACCTCAACCTCCGACCCCCGCTGGACTCCTCTGAGGTTCTCTGCAGGGACCCAGCAACTCCGGGCTCGGGCGCTGCCCCACGGGACAATCCGGACGCAGGGACGGGTGTGTCCCACTGCTCCCTGAACCCCGTTATCGGACTGACCCTCCCCTCCACGGGGCTGTCCCAACAGCCCAGGGATGCTGGGACACGGGGGCTGTGTCATCCCCACCAGCACTCACGGCAATCCTCCGGCTCGTCAGACCGGTCCCCACAGTCGTCCTCGGTGTCGCATTTCCACCAGAAAGGGATGCACTTGTCGTTCTTGCAGACAAACTGGTGGAGAGAGGAGCTCGTGGGATGGTTCGGGATAAAGATTTCACCCCCAGCGAGCTCAGCCCAGGGCACTGATCCTGTGCAGTCCCCTCCAGGTATTCCCAAGTCCTGACCCAGAGCAAAGCCTTAACCCCACCCAGGCCCCGGGGTTTGAGGAGAGGGGCAAAAGAACATTCCAGAGCTGGAGGGTCTCTGGCTCCCCTGGACACCCCCAAACATGAAGTGCCACGGGAGGGAGGTCCTGTCTGCACCCACAGAAGACCCTGCTGCACCCCGGGGAGACCACGGCGGGAGGGACACGGGCATGGGGAACATCCAGGCAGGCAGGGGCAGGCAGGGGCAGGCAGGGGCAGGGACGAGCAGGCAGGGACTGGCAGGGACAGGCAGGGACAGGCAGGGACAGGGACGAGCAGGCAGGGACAGGCAGGGGCGGGCAGGGGCAGGCAGGGGCGGGCAGGGCGTTACCTGGCTGGCTGTGCAGTTGGACACGCAGGTTTTGCCGTCGCTGCCCAGGTAGAAGTTGGTGGGACAGGCACACTTGTGCCCCCCGCCCGGCGAGAGCAGGCAGAGGTTGCTGCAGCCGCCGTTGTTGGTCTTGCAGGGATGGTTGGGAACTGGGGGGAGCAGGGGGACAACGGTGAGTCAGACCCAGCTGGGGACCCTCAGGGTGGCACGGGAGCAGCAAGACCCTTGTCACCCTTCTGCTGCCCCCCTGCCCAAGCTGGCGTCCCTTTCCCAGGGTGGTTCCCCAGCACCGGGAGCCCCGGGCCGCGCTCACCGTCGGGCTGGCGGTAGGGGTGGTAGATGTGGATGTCCATGGGCCGGTGCAAGGTGCTGATCAGCAGCGTCTTGTTGGCTCCCGTCGTCTTGTGGGCCCGGTTGATGGACTTGGTCTCCCAGTCGGTCCAGTAGATGAAATCCTCGAAGAGGGTGAGCGCGAAGATGTGGGGGATGTCCTGGCTCAGCACTGCGAGGGGAGCGGGCGCTCAGCGAGGGGCTGTGCCACGTCCCCCTCCCACAAGGAAGCGGCCACTGGACGCAGAGGAGTGGCCAGAGCTGGGGACTGCCCCCGGCAGCCCCGGCTCCCACTCCAAGGCCTGACCCACAGCCTGGACATCCCCCAAAGCCCGCTGGCACTGCGAGAGCCCCGGCGCTCTCACCCGTGTGCCGGTTGGAGCCGTCCAGGCTGGCGAACTCGATGTAGTCCTCGCGGGCATCGGCCCAGTAGATCCGGCTGTTGATGTAGTCCAGGGTGAGGCCGTTGGGCCACGTGATCTTGGTGTCCACGATGACGCTGCGGTTGGTGCCGTCCATGCCGATCTTGCCGATCAGCGAGTGGTCCCCCCAGTCCGTCCAGTAGAGGTAGCTGGGGATGAAACAGGAGAGCAGGGAGAGGCTGAGTTGGGAATCCGCGGAAATTCCTCCCTGTGAGGGTGGGGAGGCCCTGGCACAGGGTGCCCAGAGAAGCTGTGGCTGCCCCATCCCTGGAAGTGTCCAAGGCTGGATGGGGCTTGGAGCAACCTGGGACAGTGGAAGGTGACTGCCCACAGCGGGCTTTAAGGTCCCTTCCACCCCAAACCACCCCGTGACTCTGTGACAAACGGGCACAGGGCAGGAAGAACCATCCCGGTGTCCCTGAGGCCAGGAGGGAAAGCTTCATCCCATCTCCTGACCTCTGGAACAAGATGACCACAGCCCCCTTCCCAGCACAGAGGGGCAGGCCCGTGTCCCCCAGGCTCTCACCCGTTCTGCACGTCCACCACCAGCGCGCGGGGCTCGCGCAGGCCCGAGTTGACCAGCACGGTGCGGTACGCGCCGTTGAGCTTCGACACCTCGATGGTGTCCCGGCCCTTGTCACACCAGTACAGGTTTCCTCCCACCCAGTCCACGGCCAGCCCGTCGGGGTTGCTGAGCCCCGTGCGGTGAAGGACCTGCCGGGAGGAATCAGAGGTGACGGGGCTGAGCAGGGAGAACCAAACCCTGATCTCCCGGGGGTGACAATGTCCGCCTGCCCAGCCCAGATCTCCTTCCTCACTGCCCTCTTAGGTTTAGATGGGATATTGGGAAGAAATTCCGCCCTGTGAGGGTGGGGAGGCCCTGGCACAGGGTGCCCAGAGAAGCTGTGGCTGCCCCTGGATCCCTGGAAGTGTCCAAGGCCAGGTTGGACGGGGCTTGGAGCAGCCTGGGACAGTGGAAGGTGTCCCTGCTCATGGCAGGGCAGTGAAACTGGATGAGCTTTAAGGTCCCTTCTGACCCAAATCATTCCATGACTCCATGACTCTTCCCCCAGCCCACCTTGTCCTGCACTTCAGAGCAGTGTGGAGCCTTGCTTGGGATGGGGCTGCAAAACATCCCACAGCAAGGGATTCTGCCGATTTTATGATTCCCAGAGCCCAGTGATGACCCCAGAGCAGGGCAGGAGGTGGGTGAGGCCCAGCTGCCTGGCCCAGGGGTGCCCCAGGGGCTGCCCCGTCCCCTCACCTGGACGTTGCTGCCGTTGATGTGCATGCGGCGGATCATGCTGCCCTGCGTGGTGACATCTGTCCAGTAGATCATCTGCTCCCGGTAGTCGAAATCCAGCGCCACGGCGTTGTTCAGCCCCTGGGGAGGAGGGAGGGAGAAGGGTTGCAGCAGCCTCAGAGGCTGGCACGGGCTTCTGGGGGGTTTTATAGACCCCACAGCCTCGCTGCCTGCTCCTTGCTCACAGCGACCTCCTGCCGTTTAGATGGATCTACCATTCCCCTGGGATGCCAAGAGCCCAAACTCCTCAGCTCGCAGCTCCCGTGTCCCTCAGGGCCCGCTCCATCCCCAAATCCCAGCCACACAGGGCTGGTGTCCCTCCTGCTCCCAGTCCAGCCCCGCACCTGCTTGAGCAGGGTGTAGTTGGAGCCGTCCAGGTTGAGCTTCCTCAGATAGTAGCGGTTGGCGAAGATGAGGAAAGGCTCTTCATCTGCGTGGGGAAAGAGGCAAAAGTGGCAGGGAAGCACTGCTGGGATGTGGGCAGAACCCTGCAGACCTGCCACCCTCCCTGCCCCACTCCCTCAAGAGCTGGGGGCAGCCACTTCACCCTGTGACCAACTCCAGCGCCAGGAGCACCCCAGGGTTACCAGGAACACCCAGCTCTCACCTGTGACAGCCTTGCAGCTGGTGGGGTTGTCAGGTCTGAGCTTGTAACCCTCGGTGCAGAGGCACTTGAAGCTGCCCAGGGTGTTGATGCACTTCTGGCTGCAGGGATAGGTGGTGGAGCACTCGTCGATGTCGATGCACGTCTTCCCGTCGTCCTTCAGCCGGAAGCCGGGACGGCATCTGCACTGCAGGAGCAACCCGGAGCTGTCAGACACCTCCAAGGCCCGCGCGCCGGGAGGTGGCAGGTGCTGGGAGGTGACAAGCGTCACCGTGGGACACGCGGACTCGGCAAGGACAGCTGAGGCGCACAAACAGCGCCTGAAGCGCCCGTGTCAACATCCCTGGCCCAGCTGGCACAGGACAGACACAACCCTCAGGTCTGCGGAGGAGGAAGGAGAGGGAACAGCAGGAGCTGTGCCAGGGGAGGTTTAGGCTGGATATCAGGAAAAGGTTCTTCCCCCAGAGGGTGGTCAGGCACTGGTGGTTGGCACAGCCCCAAGGCTGCCAGAGCTCCAGGAGCATTTGGACAACGCTCTCAGGCACAGGGCGGGATTGTTGAGGTCTCCTGTGCAGCGGNGGGGAGGTTTAGGCTGGATATCAGGAAAAGGTTCTTCCCCCAGAGGGTGGTCAGGCACTGGTGGTTGGCACAGCCCCAAGGCTGCCAGAGCTCCAGGAGCATTTGGACAACGCTCTCAGGCACAGGGCGGGATTGTTGAGGTCTCCTGTGCAGCGGCAGGAGTTGGACTTCGATGGTCCTTGTAGGTCCCTTCCAACTCAGGGCATTCCAGAATTCTACGAACCCCGCAGCCAGCCCCCCGCCCCGCGGCCCCCTACCTTGTACCCGATCTTGAGGTCCTCACACTCCTGGGAGCAGCCGCTCAGCTTCTTGTTGAGGCACTCGTTGATGAAGCAGTTGAGCTCGTCGGAGCCGTCGGCGCAGTCGTTGTTGTTGTCGCAGAGCAGCGCCTCGGAGATGCACTTCCCGTTCTTGCAGAGGAAGAAGGAGTCGTTGCACTTGTTCTCTGTGGAGAAGAGGTGGCAGTGGTCAGTGGGGGGTGGCTGGGACCCCACTGTTCCCCCCGGGACCCCACCGTGACCCTGGCAGGTACCTGGGCTGCTGCAGCGCGGGTTCTTGGGCGCCTCGTCCGAGTGGTCGTGGCAGTCGAACTCCCCATCACACTCCCACTGCCGGTTGCTGAGGCAGCGGCCGTTGTCGCAGCGGAACTCGTGGGGGCCACAGGTGGGATACTCTGAGGGAGGGCGAGGGGCTCAGCCTGCATCCCACCTTCCTGAACCTTCTGGAGGCACCGCGGAGCCACTCGGAGAGAGAGAGCGGCACCGCAGAGCCAAAGCTTCCCGAGCTGCCGGGAGCAACAGGGACACCACGGAGCGGCTGGCCTGGGACAGGGCTGCTCTGCACACACACGGATCTCTCCGTGGGTTTGGATCTCTCTGTGGGTTGGGGTCTCTCTGTGGGTTTGGGTCTCTCTGTGGGTTTGGACCCCTCTGTGGGTTTAGATCCCTCTGTGGGTTTGGATCTCTCTGTGGGTTTGGATCTCTCTGTGGGTTTGGATCCATCTGTGGGTTTGGATCCCTCCGTGGGTTTGGGTCTCTCCGTGGGTTTGGATCCATCTGTGGGTTTGGATCCATCTGTGGGTTTGGA
>VZTE01000887.1:68392-81783 GCA_013397775.1 Eulacestoma nigropectus | reverse complement strand
CCACCCCCGGCCCCCCGCCCTCGGGCACTCACAGCAGCCGGCAGCGAGGGTCTCGTCGGCCCCGTCCGCGCAGTCCTTGTCCCCGTCACAGAGCCAGCGCTCCGGCACGCACACGTAGGTGCCCGGGCACTGGAAGGATCCTGAGCTGCAGGTGGTCAGCCCTGGGGAAAGGGAGGAGCAGGATGGAGTCCGGTCACTCCGCTGCTGGAGGCTCTGGGGAGCCCCAAGATACAGAGCCCAGGAGAGCGGTGAGACCGCGGGTGGGAGAAGGGATGGGCAGAGGTAGGAACGCAGAGGCAGGAACACGGTGCTGGAGCAGGCAGGGACTGAGGCAGGGGAGAGGGGCTGGAGCAGACTCACGGCAGCGACTGTCCTCGTCAGAGCCGTCCCCGCAGTCGTCAGCCCCGTCACACACCCAGAGCTTGGAGATGCAGCGGTGGTTGTTGCACTCGAACTGCACGGGGTAGCAGAACTTGTCTGGGAGAGGAGAAGAGGAGGAGATGGGGGTCAGAGCGAGGTGAGAAGGGGAGGAGACATCAGCAGAGCACGGCCAGGCTGGGCCAGCCAGGCTCCAGGAGCCCAGGGGGGTGTTGGGGATACCACTCGTGGTGATGGGCACCACGGGG
Source organism: Eulacestoma nigropectus (assembly GCA_013397775.1). Taxonomy (NCBI): domain Eukaryota; kingdom Metazoa; phylum Chordata; class Aves; order Passeriformes; genus Eulacestoma; species Eulacestoma nigropectus. The sequence goes on along the minus strand of VZTE01000887.1, from coordinate 81,157 downwards.
CTGGTGAGGGACTCCTTATTCCTGGAGCTTTGGGAAGATCCCCAGCTCCTGAGCACTGTTTGGGGCTTGTTCCAGGAGGTTAGAACCAAATATGGAGCTGAAGGAAGCCAAAAGTGGCCGCGTTCAAAAGGGCCACGGACATGTGTGCATGTGCTGAGCAAACCAGCACCCGAGGACATTTATACTGGCCACAGCTAAAAGCCCGAGAGTGTGGAGTAAAACCACAGAGGGGGAAGAATCTTGGGGTGTGGCCCTTGGCAAAGGGATGTCGGGGAGAGAAGAGGGCCCTGCCCACCCTCCAGCACCGCCCCGTGCCCCGGCCCAGATCCTGACTGTCCCCACCCTGCCGCTCACTGCACTGGGTCTCGTCTTCGCCGTTCTCGCAGTCGTCCTCCTTGTCGCAGGTCCAGGTCATGGGGATGCACCTCCCGCTCGGGCAGGCGAAGTAATTGGACGGGCATTTAGGCTTCCTCCCACCTGCTTTGTGAAGGAAATATCAGTGAGGACGACGGCCCGGCCACATCCTGCCTCCTCCCAGCCCAGAACTGAAAGATTCCTCCCCAAAATCCCCCCAAGGTCCCGCACCCCCGGTCCCTGCAGCACCGCCTGTGCTGGAGCCACGCGGGCAGAGGACAACAGTCCCAGCGGGCAAACAGAGCACCCACAGCCCAGGCAGACCCCAAAGGGGTATCCCCACCCCCAGAGCCCCCTCTGCCCTCCCGCTCTCACCGGGGCAGTTGCGCTCGTCCGAGTAATCGCCGCAGTCGTTGGCGCCGTCGCACACCCAGCCGGGCGCGTAGCACAGGGACGTGTGCTCGCACTTCTGGAACGTGATGCCCTTCACCCCCAGCTTGAAGTAGCTGCTGCAGTCGGTGGCGGCTGCGAGGAATCACAGCAGGAGCCCCGGTGACACAGCAGGAACCACGGCAGAAGCTCCCTGGTCTGGCTCCCACCACGCGGCACCGGCCCCTGCCCGGCTGCCAGAGGCCGGCACACCCCAAACACCCCCAGATGCGCCCCACACGTGCCCTGCACATGCCCAGAGCTGCAGGGACCCATTGGGTGGTGGGTGTGCATGGCACTGGGGGGCTGCAGGGGTGGGCTGGGGCTGCCTCCTCCAGCAGGTGCCCTAAAGCTGCGGGACAGGAACAGGACCCTCCTCCCTCCCCGATCCAGCACAAATCCCAAAGCACAAATCCCAAAGACCAGGACCCTGCCGCCGGCACCGAGGGCAGGAGCGTCTCCAGAGCTGAGGAGGGGCCAGGGGTGGCAGCCGGGCACTCACTGCAGTTCATTTCATCCGAGGCATCCTCGCAGTCGATGAACTGGTTGCAGCGGCTGGAATTCCCGATGCAGCTCCCGTCTCGGCAGCGGAACTCGGTGGCGGCACAGCTGGTTTCTGCCAGGGGGAAGAAGCCCCCGCAGTGGATGAGGCAGGGTGAGGGGACCCCACGTGCACACCCACCCCATGGCACCCACTGGTGCTGCGGAGGGGCACCCACACCCGCCCACTGCCCACTCTGGGCTGCCCAGAGTGCTCCCAGACCCCATCCCCTTCCGGATGAGACCCGGTGCCTCCCGGCTCACGCTCTGCCTGGCAGCCTAAGCCCCTCTCCCTGCCACAACCAGGCCTGGAGAGGACTCTGAGAAGCTCCCGACCGCCCCTGTCAGTTTGGGACCGAGCAGACCCATCCTGCAGCCCCCTAAGGGGATGCTGCCTTTGGGAATGCTTGGGAGCCACGAGGAGCAGTGACACTGCGCCCCGTGCCCCTCCTGGGTGTCAAACCCATCTCGCTGGGAGGCTCTGGGCGCTGCATGCCCATGCCCAGGAGTTTTTCCTCTCAGCTGTCACTTCGTGAGCTTTACAAAGCAGCACAAGCTTGACCTTGACTCTCCATTAAGCCCTGCTCCTGTCAAGCTGATGGTAACTCCCTCCTGAAGCCGCTGTCCCTGTCCCAGGCAGCTGGCAGGGCTGGCCGGGCGCCAGGCAGACACTCACTGTTGCAGGGCACCTCGTCCGAGTTGTCCCCGCAGTCGTCGACGCCGTTGCACCAGTAGCGACTGGCGACGCAGCGCCCGTTCATGCAGTGCAGGTACCCCTTCTTGCACTTGCGGCTGCCTGCCAGCGGGAGGAGGAGGGAGAGGAAGAGGAGGAGGTGAGTAGAGGGAGGGCAGGCACCCCCGAGGGTCTCAGATCCTCGGGGGACCCTTCAGCAGGGGAAGAAACCACAGAGCAGGATCAGGGAAGCCGATCCCTCGTGCAGAGGGGTGAGGGCTGGTGTCTGAGGGTGCTGCAGACCCCACCGGCTCAGCTCCAGGTGTCCTGCTCTCCAGCCTGTCCCTAGCACTGGAAAAGGTCTGGAGACCTTAAAGCCTGGCTCTGGGAGGGCAGGAGGGACTGCAAGAACCTGAGGGATGCAAGGACGCCCCGGAGTCCTGGTTCCCTTTGCTGAGCAACTCTGGCAATGTCCAAGGCCAGGCTGGACACTGGGGCTTGGAGCAACCTGGGCTAGTGGAAGGTGTCCCTGCCCATGGCAGAGGGTGGAATGAGATGAGCTTTAAGGTCCCTCCCAACCCAAACTGTTCCATGATTCCATGGTCTTGAACATAGGGAAAAGGATTGATTTACTGGAGCACTGTGAACCCTAAATCCTCATCTTCCATCCCCTTAAGTTTTCGCCTCCATCCTCTTTAAGTTTTAGTGGCAAATTTGAAGAGGTTCTAAGACTAATTAACGAGGGACAGACCTCACAAGGCTGCGTGGAGGCACCCGCCTCGTGTGTTCGGCTGCCTTGAAGGGGAAGCCCCAGATTTGGTCCCTTCCAACCCAAACCACTCCGTGACTCTCTGAGCGGAGCTGGCAGCCCGGGCAGGGTGTCTGGGGGTGCCAGGGTGTGTGTGTAGGTGAGCAAGGCAGCAAGAGGAGGAACCTTACTGCAGTAGGACTGCTTCTCGTCCGACTTGTCCTTGCAGTGCACGACGCCGTCGCAGGTGCGGCTGAAGTCGATGCAGTCGCCGTTGCCGCACTCGAACTCGTCGTGCACGTTGCAGGTGGAATTCACAGCTGGACAGAGCACGGCAGTGTCAGCTCTGCCAGGCTGAGATCGGCCTCACCCCCCGCCCCTTCCTCAGCCCCTCCCGCCCCCCTCACCTTTGCAGGTGAAATCCTCCTGCAGGACCCGCTCCCCACGGCAGGAGCAGTTGACGTGGCCCTTGGGGGTGAGCAGGCACAGGTCCTGGCAGCCGCCGTTGTTCACCCGGCACGGGGACAGCTCGCCTAGGACAGAGGGACGGCGGTCACACCAGGGATGGACCCAGCAGCCCCTGCTCCTCGTCCTCCCTGCTGGGCCAAAAATCCCTCCCCAGGCTCCTCCCATGGGGCTACAGAGGGGGTAGGGGGCTGGAGGCACCCGGTCTCCCCAGATTTTACAAGGAGGTGCCCTGGGAAGGGCAGGGACAGGGCAAATCCTCTCTGTCTTCAGCCTGCACAGGGTTCGGAGATGGACAACTCTGGCGTGAGGGTCCCGAGGGGGCAATGACAAGCTGGGAAGGATGGTGGGATGGGTTCCCAAAGGGCCAGGAAGGACAGAGAAATGGATTTCCAAAGGGCCAGGATGGACAGAGAGAGATGGATTCTCAAAGAGCCACAAAAGGATGGTGGGATGGGCTCCCAAAAGGCCAGGAAGGACTGTGGGATGGATTCCCAAAGGATCATGAAGGACAGAGAAATGGATTTCCAAAATGCCAGGAAGGACAAGTGGGATGGATTCCCAAAGTGCCAGGAAGGACAGTGGGACGGATTCCCAAAAGACCATGAGGGACGGTGGGATGGATTCCCAAAGTGCCAGGAAAGAACGGTGGGATGGATTCGTGAAGTGCCAGGAAGGACGGCGGGATGGATTCCCAAAGTGCCAGGAAGGACGGTGGGATGGATTCGTGAAGTGCCAGGAAGGACGGCGGGATGGATTCCCAAAGGACCATGACAGATGGTGGGATGGATTCCTGAAGTGCCAGGAAGGACAGTGGGACGGATTCCCAAAGGACCATGAGGGACGGTGGGACGGATTCCCCTTCCCCAGACCTGCAGACAGGGTGAGGGGCAGAGGGCAGGGACGCTGCAGTGACAGCAGAGGCTCCTTACAGCTGTCGGTGTCGTTGGCCACGGCGATGATGCCCATGGGCTGCTGGGGGATGTCCACGCGCAGCAGCTTCATGTCGGTGCCCACGTATTTGTTGGCGCGCTGCACGGCCCGGCGCACCCAGTCCGTCCAGAAGATGTAATCGCCGTACACGGCCAGGCCAAAGGGGTGCACGGGCTCCGACTTCAGGATCACCTGCCGGCCACGGAATCGTGGAACGGGTTGGGTTGGAAAGGATCTTAAAACTCATCCGGTTCCCACATCCCTGCCATGGGCAGGGGCACCTTCCAGGGTTGCTCCAAGCCCTGTCCAACCTGGCCTTGGACACTTCACAGAATCCTTGAGGTTGGAAAAGATCTCCAAGATCAAGTCCAACCTGTGACCGACCCCCTCCAGAGCACTCCGTGCCAGGTCCAGTTGTTCCTTGGACACCTCCAGGGATGGTGACCCCACCACCTCCCTGGGCAGCCCCTTCTAATAAGTTTAACAACCCTTTCCATTAAGAAATTCCTTCTCGTGTCCAACCTGAACCTCCTCTGGTGCAGCTTGAAGCCATGTCCTCACTTCTCAGGGACACAGGCAAACCGGGAGCAGGAGGAACCCGCTGTGGGATGCCCCAAACACAGAGTGCCCACCCCAGGGGGATGCCTGACCTCCCCAGTCCCAGGAACAGCTCTGCTTCCCTCTGACCACGCTGCAGCCCCAGCCTGGACGCTCTCCTCCCCATCTCGCTGGCCTCAGACTCACGTGGCGATGGGAGCCGTCGTATTCGCAGCGCTCGATCTTGTCCAGGGTGGCATCAGAGAAGTAAATCTTCTCAGCCTTGTGGTCGATGGCCAACCCGTTGGGCGTCCGTATGTCCTGGTCGATGATGATGAGGACGTTGGCACCGGAGAGGGTGGCTCGCATGATGCTGGGGTGCTGCTCGTTCCAGTTGGTCCAGAACATCAGGCTGGGAGGGGGGAGACACACGACGCCTTTGGAGCTCCAGCTCAGCCACATCCAGGCCGGCTCAGCCCATCCCTCCACGGCTGGGGGGGCTTCCAGAGACCAGGGGACGGATGGGACATCATTCCCACGTAAAAAGAGTGGGAAGGGGGTGAATGAGGCTGCTGGGACATGCAGCACCCCATGGATGGGAATGGGATGGGATGAGGCATCTGGAGCTGCTTTGGGGTGCTGAAGGATTTGTGGGGAGGGGGCTACAGGGTCTTTCCTCCCTGGGGGTCTGATCCTTTCTGTGCTGGGATCCAGAGCTTCCTCCCCAGTGGAGCGATGTCCACTGGGACCACGCGGACCCCTGGCCTGGAGCCTCAATGGCCACTCACTTCTGGCACTCGTCCAGCACGAAGGCGCGGGGGTGGTCGTCCCCTGACATGGTGATCACGGTCTCCCTCTCGAACGCCCCGAGCCGGCTCTGGTCCACGGTGTGCCGGGTGATGGTGGACGTGGTGTAGCTCGTCCAGTACAGCGTGTCCCAGCCGCGGTGGTACGCCAGCCCCTCCACCGAGCCCACGTCTGGGGGGACACGTAAGGGTCACACCCAGCCCGGACCCCCGCAAGGCTGCGGCTCACCCCGCACGGCCAGCGCTGACCCTGACACTGGGATGGTGAGGTTTTTGCTTTTAATTACAGCCCAAAAATCCCTCAGAGGCTTTGGCTGCCGGGTGGGGACTCGGCGGGGCTGGGAGCTGTGCTTAGGGGGGAGTGGAGACCCCTGAGACTCGGGAATCTCGTGGGCAGAGCTCTGCTGGAACGGCCCTCCCTTGCAGGAAGGCTGAGGGACGGACACCTACAAAGCACCAAGGACTTGAATTTGGCTCTCAAGCCCCACACCAGCCAGACCTTGCTCTGGGTCCACAGCAGCAGCGCTGGGGAGGGGAGGGTGTCCCTCTGCCAGGGGACAGCTGAGCCCCCGGGGCACAAAGTGACAAAGCAAAGCCCGGTGGGGATCAGGGAGCCCTTCCCAGCTGGGAACTTGAACCGTGCACCCATCCTCCCCCCTCGTTAACTCTCAGCAAAGGGTTTAATGAGGCGGCTGTGAGAGCTGGGCCGGGCTCTCCCCTCCCAGGGATAAAGCACCATGAGCGCCGCTGTGAATTCCCTCATTAGCAGCCCGTCCAAGGCCCTGGCCCGGGGAGCTCTTTGAAGCTGCTGCAGGTGCCAATAAACCCAACCAAGTGCAAGGCGAGGGCTGGAGGTGAGGCCAGGGCTGGGCACCCCGAGGGTCAAGGCGAGGGCTGGATGCGAGGCCAGGGCTGGGCACTCTGAGATCAGGGCTCAGGGCGCTGCCTCGGGAGGTGAGCGTGAGCACAGAGCCGATCCCAACTTTGCTGCAGTGCCTGTTTCCAGAGCCGTGCCCGCCCGAGCCTCGTGACACGCTCTCCGTGCCAGAACGAGCTCTGCAGGCTGCTCCCAGTGCCTGTGTCCGCTTCCAGAGGACCCTCAGAAACCTCACAGCTGAGGCTGTACCCACTGCCCCTCCAACAAAACACATTATCCAAGGACCAAAACCCTTTGGGGTGCGGGAGGAGGTGGGGGAGGACAGAGAGAGAGAGGTCTGAGGGCGAGCACAGAGGGCAGAACCCTGTGCCACTCACTCTCCACGATGGTCTTGCGCCCCGTGCCGTCGTCGTTGATCTGCTGGATGTTGCCGAAGTGGATGTCGCTGTAGAAGATGCGGTTGCTGCCCTTGGAGCCGTAGCGGTAATCGAAGGCCAGGGCGATGACGTTCTTCATGTGCTCCGCGTCCTCGAAGGGCTTGATGGGCGCGTTGAGGTTGTTCTCGTCCGAGAGGTGGATGCTCTTGAGGATGGTGCGCTCCGAGTAGAGCAGGTACCCGTCGTAGTCCCGGCAGCTCACGCCGTCCTCGGACAGCATCCCGTGGGCGCAGGCGCATGTCCTCTGCCCGCCGCCGCGGAACAGGCACAGCTGCTGGCAGCCCCCGTTGTTCTGGGCACAGATGTTGGTGCCTGGTGGGGGGGACAGGGGGGATTGGGCGAGGCACCGGGTGGGATGCACCCGCTCGGCCGCTTTCAGCTCTCGGCACTCCCGGAGGAAGGAACGGGCTCGGACCACGGCTCCGATGGGGATGCGGTGATTCGTTTGTTTCCGTCCCCGTCCCCCACATGAGGAGCCGCCCCCCACGCTCGGACCTACCCTTCTGCCGGGCCCGGTTGAAGACTTTGATGTCCTTGAGCTGCACGCCGATCCCGGTCCGCAGCGACACCGACTCGGTGGCGTTGTCCTTGTTGCCTCTTTTGATGGAGCCGTTGGCGTGAGTCCTGAAGGAGGACGGCGTCACCGAGTGACCAGCACAGGACCCTTCCCCACCTCGCCACAGCACCCACCGGCTCCCCCCCACCCTCCACACAGCCCCCAGCCCCCTCGGCACCGCACCTGTCGCTCCAGTAGATGTATTCCTCGAAGACCGACACGGAGAACATGTCCATGTTGTTGCTGGACAGGACGACCTCCCGGTTCTCGCCCGTCTCCAGGTCGATCCGTTCGATCTTGTCTGTCCGGGCGTCGCACCAGTACAGCTTCCCGTCCTGTGGGGATGGGAGAACGTCCCAGGTGGCGTGGGAGCAGCACCCTCTGCACCTCTGGCAGGATGTCCTGGGGTTCAGACCACCCTGGACAACCCTCCTGGAGCCCCAAGGAGGGCAACCATGTCCCCACCAGCAGCAGGACACAGCCACAGGGACCCTTGGGACTGGTACCAGATGCCAACTGTACCTCATAGTCCACGGAAATCCCGTTGGGCCAACTGATGCTGACGTTGACCAGCACCATCCGCTCGGTGCCGTCCAGGCGCGAGCGCTCGATGCGGGGGTACTGCCCCCACTCCGTCCAGAACAGGTACCTGAGGGGACAGCAGGGACATCACCGCAGGGATGTCACCACAGGGACATCACCACAGGGACGTCACCGCAGGGACGTCACCGGAGCAGCACTTTGGGGCCCTTTGGCCATCGCAGTAAAGGACAGACACCACCCCGTTCATCCCCCCACACCGGGGCCTCAGTCCAGACCCTGCCCGCTCGCAGACCTGGCATCACATCCCCTGCACCTCCATCCCTCCCCAGATCCAAACACCTCTCCTCCTCTCCCTGGGGCTCTGTCCAAAGCTGGAGCCAGTCTGGGGAGGCTCTGCTTGGATTTTCTGAGGTGCTGGCACCCACCAGGTCCCAAGGGGCACCCGGGGAGTTCAGCCCATCAGTGAAAGGAGGGTTAAATCCAGGGTTTGGACTCCTTGGTGTGGCAGGAGACCTGTGAGTCCTTCCCTGCTGCGTGCACACGCACGGCTCTGCCAGGAGCTGCGGGGGTCTCACCCTGTGCCCACCCCGCAGGTGATGCCCCTCTCTGGGGCGGTGTCTCACCCCTTCTCTGGATGGACCGTGATGGCCCGTGGCTTGTCCAGCCCCTGCGAGATGACCACGTAGCGGAAGGACCCGTTCAGCCTGGCCACCTCGATGACGTCGAAGCCCTGGTCCGTCCAGTAGATGTTTCCTGCAAGAGGGGATGGTAAAACCCCACAAAAGCCCCGATGCCCCCGCTGCCCCCGGCTCCGGAGCCCCATCCCACCAGCGATCCAGTCCACGGCGATGCCCTCCACGCGGCCAATGCCGTTGGTCACCACGTCCTCGCGCCACGTCTGGTCCCGCTTGGCTCGACTGATGGTGCTCAGGCCCATGTCCACCCAGTAAATGGTGTCATTCTCTGAGAGGGACAAGGAGGCAGGAGGGGACGAGTCAGTGACCACCTCTGGTCACTCCAGAATGCACCCCGGGGCCCCGAAATCCTGCCGAGGGGGAGTTCCAGGGCAAAGCGCTGCCAAAGGGGGTCTGGTGATGGCCCCCTCGTGCTCCCCATCCCCCGTCCTGTTCCCAGCCCCCGTCCTGTTCCCAGCCCCGCATCACCTGCATGGAAGTCGATTCCCACAGCCAGGGAGGTCCCTGACACCGGCACGAGCGCATCCGACTTGTCGTTGGGGTCCAGGGGAATGCCCCGGATCCCCTCGTGCACCGAGTACAGGAGGAAGGAGCCAACACCTGCGACAGGTGCGGGGACAGTCAGACACATCCCAAAACCCACAGGCTGTCCCTCCACCATGGAAAATGTGACAGGGGAGGAGCACGGGTCCTGCAGGCCCAGCACAGACCTCCCTGGGGGCTGCAACCCCCCTGGCACAGCCCGTTCCAGGGTCCTGCCCCACTCCGGGGGGGGGCACGAGCGAGGCCCCTTCCCACCACCCACCACCCCCACCCCGTGCTGGCAGAGGCTCCACGGCGCATCTGGGTCAGGGCAGCACTTGTTATTCAGCCCCTGCCCTGACCCAGATGGTGCAGAGCTCTGCCAACCCCCCACAAAACCGCCCGGAACACTTTGCACACAAACAGCCTTTGAGAGGCCCTGGCAGTGCCCGGGGGGACGGCGGTGGGGACGGGGGATCTGCAGAGCGAGCGCTGTGCCTGGCCCTGCTCCCCGTGAGCCAAACCCGCTGCCCACAGCGAGGGTCCCACCTCTCCCTGGGGGGGTCCCACTGCGCTGTCCCCCTCCCCTCCTCCCGTGACGCCCTCGGTGGCCGGGCAGTGCCCCCACGCTCATCGGGGACAGCCCATGCAAGGGTCTTGCTGCCACCTGAGCCCACAACCCCTCCGAGCCCCCCTGGTGTCCCTCCGGTCCCCAGCGTTCCCCCGCAGTGATGTGGGATGCAGAGCAGTGGGGAGGAGCCCACGTGCAGCCAGAGCGAGGGGTCACCAGCCAGAGTGACCACGGGGTGGCCACGGGGTCTCGCTGCTCCGAGGGGTGGCTCAGGGAGGGGACAGGGACAGGCACACACCTTCACAGGACTGCTGCCCGCTCTTGAGGCTGTAGCCGGCCGTGCACATGCAGGAGCGGGAGGTCTCCGAGGTGGGGAGGCAGAGCTGAGAGCAGTCCCCGTTGTTTTGGCTGCAGGGGTTGGTCCCGGCTGCGGCAGAGAGAAGGGGATGAGGGGCTACGGGGGGCCAGAGTGCACCCACCGGGGCTGGGGCAGCCGGGGCAGCACCCACATGGGGTGTGGGTGCCCTGCAGCAGCCAGCACGGACCTGGCACGAGGACAAGGGCCAGGCTTGGGCCAGCTGTCAGGGACAGAGCCACCACGGAGCGGCCGAGCTGCTGCCCAGCCCCGCGGGGTCTCTGCCCCAGGACCCCACACTGACCTTGCTGGATGCTCTCGTCGTACACCTTCATGTGCATCACCAGCGTGGTGCTGTTGCGCAGCACCGTCACCTCCGTCCCGTCCTTCTTGTTGCAGGTGCCCATCCTCTCAGAGGCCTGGTCAGCCCACCACAGCTTGTCCCCTGCGGGGAGAAGCCAGGAGCATGCGGCAGCGCTCCCCCAACCCCTCCCGCCCCAGCTGAGAGCTCGGGAAGGGCCAGGAGGCAGGGAAGGGTGTCCCCCTTCGCCAGCCCTCACCCATGATGGCCAGGGCGGTGGCCTTGCTCAGCTGGCTCCGCACGGACTCGATCACCTCCAGGTTGCTGCCGTCCAGGTCGCACCTGTTGATGGTGCCGTTGCCAGAGCTGATCCAGTAGAGTTTGCTCTCCGGGTAGTCGATGGCCAGGCCTGGAGAGGACGGGAACGTCACCACGCTGGTGGCACGCAGGGACCACCACAGAGTGGGAGGTGGGATGGGATGGGATGGGATCCATGGGATGGGATCCATGGGATGGGATGGGATGGGACGGGATGGGACAGGATAGGATGGGATGGGATCCATGGGATCCATGGGATGGGATCCATGGGATGGGATGGGATGGGATGGGATGGGATGGGATGGGATCCATGGGATCCATGGGATGGGATCCATGGGATGGGATGGGATGGGATGGGATGGGATGGGATGGGATCCATGGGATCCATGGGATGGGATCCATGGGATGGGATGGGATGGGATGGGATGGGATGGGATGGGATCCATGGGATCCATGGGATGGGATCCATGGGATGGGATGGGATGGGANATCCATGGGAGCCATGGGATGGGATCCATGGGATGGGATGGGATGGGATGGGACGGGATGGGATGAGATGGGATGGGACGGGACGGGATGGGATGGGATCCATGGGATGGGATGGGATGGGATGGAGAGAGCGGGAAGGTGAGGTCACAGTGACCCAGCACAGGACAGCTCCCACCCCCCCAAGGAGCCAGAGTGGGGACTTGAGGCTCTGCAGGACAGCACAGCGAGGTGGGGGACCCCAGGGGACACGGAGGGGTCCGTACCAACAGGTCCCTTCTGGTTGGTGAAGAGGAGCGTGCGGTTGCTGCCGTCCATGTTGGCCACGCTGATGTTGTCCCCATCTGTCCAGTACAGCTTCCTGCAAGGTGAGGGGACAATGGGTGAGGGGGGCACAGTGCCAGCACCCCCCTGCACCCTTCCCAGCCCTGCAGAGCCCCTCGCCTGCTCGTGGCACAGCCTGGGCAGCCCCACAGTCCCTCGTCCCCACCCAGGAGGGGCCTTGGGGGTTGCCAAAGCCCTGGATTGGCACACGCCGGTGGGGGCACACTTATCACAGCCTGTAGGGTCACACTTATCACAGCCTGTAGGGACACAGAGCACCCCAGATCCCCTGTCACACACCTCCTGCACGCTGAGACGCAGGGACAGCGCCCGTTCTGTCCCCCATCACACGCGTGCACCATCACACACACTCCTGTGCCTGCCCGCACGCCTCCTCCCCGTCAGCACCGCGCCCCGCCAGACTCACCCCCGCAGCGGGTGCACCACCAGGCAGTGGGGCTTGTCCAGCCCCTGGATCACGGCGTTCTTGAAGGAGCCGTCCAGCCGGGCCACGTTGATCTGCTTCTTGTTGGCGTCGTAGCTGGTCCAGAAGAGGTTTCTGGAAACCCAGTCCACGGAGAGGCCGTGAGCGTTGGGCAGGTCTGCAAGGCAACGGAGACGGGAGCTCGTCAGCTGTGAGGACGGGGCTGGGATGATGCTCAGATGGAGAGGAAAGGCCAATCTCAGGGAGCTGAAGGCTCTGGAGGTTCCCCGTTCTGGGAGCCCCACACACCCACCTGCAGAGACGACGGTCTCCACGCCGGTGCCGTTGATGAAGGCTCTCTTGATGGTCTGGGTGCGGACATCTGACCAGTAAATGCGCTGCTCCAAAGCGTCGTAGTCCACCACGGTGACGTTGTCGATGTCGGGCACGGTGAAGGAGATGATGTAGTTGTAGTAGGGGTTGTCGATGTCCACGCCCCGGATCTCCATCTGCCGCGCGTACAGCAGGAACTTCTTAAACTCTGCGGGAAGAAGAAGGGCAGCGGTGGGATCTCGGCTCCGGAGCACCTGCTCGTCCTCCCCCGGCCCCCCAGGCAGACCCCTACCATAGCAGGTGGTGTTGTCCTTGTCCAGCTTCATGAGGTGGGGGCAGGCACAGGACAGGGTGCGGTTGTAGTTGATGAGGCAGAGGTGGGAACACGGCCCTTTGCCCCCGTTGGCTTCGCAGGGATTGGGAGCTGCAAAGGGGACAGGACTCAGCGACATCCCAGCCCCACCTGGGAGGTCCCCAAGAGCTGCAGCCCCGCCAGGCCCCGCCTGCCCCATCAAGGAGTTCAGACCTCACCCTCATC
>VZTE01000887.1:45466-63046 GCA_013397775.1 Eulacestoma nigropectus | reverse complement strand
ACTGATGGGGACAGTGGCACTGACGGGGATGGTGGCACTGATGGGGACGATGGCACTGATGGGGACGATGGCACTGATGGGGATGGTGGCACTGATGGGGATGATGGCACTGATGGGGACAGTGGCACTGGTGAGGTGATGGCACTGATGGGGATGATGGCACTGATGGGGACGATGGCACTGATGGAGACGATGGCATTGCCAGCTGCCACGTGGCCTCACCAGCAGCTCGCCTCCTGCACCTGCAGCTCTCGACCTCTCCAGGCTCCCAGCAAGAGGAGCTTCCCAAGTGGCTCTGCTCGGTGAGCTGGGAGGAACAGCGGCTCCCTGGCACCTGGCACGTCCCTCCTGCTGTTCGAGAGCTGGGGGGCATTGCTGGAGAGCTGGGGGGCATCGCCAGAGGCACAGAGCCATGGCTGGAGAGGATGAGGGCATCGCCAGAGGCACCAGGGGCATTGCCAGAGGCACAGGGGGCAGTGCCAGAGGCACCAGGGGCATTGCCAGAGGCACAGGGGGCAGTGCCAGAGGCACCAGGGGCATTGCCAGAGGCACAGGGGGCAGTGCCAGAGAGGATGGGGGCATTGCTGGAGAGGATGGGGGCATTGCCGGAGGCACAGGGGGCATTGCCGGAGGCACAGGGGGCAGTGCCAGAGAGGATGGGGGCATTGCCAGTGTCTGGAGCAGCAGCAGCCCCCGGGGCTCGCAGCCCCCTGGAGGGGGCAGCTCTGGGGGCTCGGGGGGCCAGGTGGGGGTCTGGTGCATGTTGATCTATGCACTAACCGGTAGGCTTTGGACAGTTCTTTTCGTCAGAGCCATCCCCACAATCTTTTTCTGAAACACAGAACCACCAGACAGGAGCGTGGGCACAGTGACAAACACAACACACCACGGTGACAAACACGCACAGCGGGCGGCACAGAGACACCGGGACGTGGACACGGACACGGACACGGACACGCAGAGGCACCGGGCAGCCCGGGAGGTGAGACCAGAAGCAGCGCAGGGTGCTGGGGGAGCGGGGGGCAGCCGGGATGGGGGAGACCCTCGTGGTGCTGCAGCTCCTGCCCCGGGCACCCGGCGAGGCTCGGGGCTGCACGAGGGGCTCCACGCCGTGGCCTGGCTGCCACGGTGGGGGATCCCAGGAGAAGGGACCAGCCCTTGGCTGGGCCAGCTCCAAGGGAGCTCAGGAAAACTCCAGGGAGAGCCCTGCACCCACAGCTCTGCTCGGCCAGGCACCAGTGTCTCGCCTGCTCTGAAGCCACTAATTATTCCTAACAAGGCAGAGAGGCTCAAAGACTGAAATAAACTTGTGGGAAAGGAAAGGAAAGCAACCTTGGGGCAAAGCCTCTGTCCCAGGCCTGGCCCTGGAAAGATCCAAGGGCAGATGGGAGCTGGCTGGGAGAGCTCTCCTGCCTTCCCTGGGGGCTGCGGGGCCTGGCTCAGCCCCGCCAGCAGCTCTGGCCATGCCACGCTTGGTTCCAGCACCAGGGCAGAGTTTTGGAAACCTTTGGAAGGTCGGGAACAATCCCTGCCAGGTTATTCCTGCAGCTCTCACTGCCCCAGCACAGCCAAGGGAAATACGGGGCTGGGGGCTGCAGGGTGGGCTCAGCTTTGGCTCACGCCCGCTCCCCTCGGGGCCTGGGCTCTGCCCTTCAGCACGTGCTGAGAACTGGCCCAAATTGCCAAAATGGGGTCCCTGCCAGGCTGCACCCCCGCCTCGGGTCTCGCCGTCCCCTCGGGAGCACGGCGGGGCCGGGTCCTCACCGTTGTCACAGCGCCAGTTGATGTTGATGCAGCGCCCGTTGTTGCAGGTGAACTGCGTCAGGGGGAAGCAGGTCGGGTAGGCTGCGGAGGAGGCAGAGGCACCGTCAGCACGGGGGACACCTCACGTCCACCCCAACAGCCCTGTGGAGTGCCCCAGGGCCCCCGGTGCTCCCAGCCCCAGCTCACCACACGAGGCGGACTCGTCGGAGCGGTCCCCGCAGTCATCGTCCAGGTCACACGTCCAGGAGATGGGGATGCAGCGCCCGCTGGCGCAGGAGAACTGGTTGGGGGAGCAGGTCCGGGCTGGCCAGGAGGGACAGATGGGAGTGTTAATGGCCCTTGTTTTGCCAGGGGAAGGTGGGGAACAACCCCCTGGGCTCCTGCGAGGCCCAGGTGCGAAGCCAAGGTGGGTGCAGGCACATGCGAGACCCCAAAACCTCAGGCTGCAGCCAAGGTGGGTGCAGGCCCATGCGAGACACCAGAACCTCAGGCTGCAGCCAAGGTGGGTGCAGGCCCATGCGAGACCCCAAAACCTCAGGCTGTGGCTCAGCACGGGCTCTCCCGCGACTCCCTGAGGACGAGGCAGGTTCCTCACCTGAGCAGGTGGAGTTGGACTCGTCCTCATTGTTCCCGCAGTCGTTGTCCCCGTCGCAGAGCCAGCGGTTGGGGATGCAGCGGTTGTTCTTGCACTTGAAGCGGTCCGAAGGGCAGGTGTGCTGGTCTGTGGGGGGAAAACACACTCAGGACCTGCTCCTCATCCCACCCCATCCCTCATCCATGTCCAACAAAGAGAAAAACTGGGACAGAAAAGGGCTGGAGCCTCAAACGTGGGATCAGAATCTCCGTCAACACTGTCCTCCTATACCCCCTCCTCTCCTCGAGCTGGAGAGGGGACAGAGGGCTCCTGGCCGCCTGACCCTGCCCCAACCACTGCCCCCACATCTGGGGGAGCCTCAGCCCCAACCCCACCGCGCAGGAGGGGTCACGCACGGCAGAGCTCGGGGGCTTCGTCGCTGTTGTCCAGGCAGTCGTTGTCCCCGTCGCACTTCCAGCGCTCCTGGATGCAGCGGTTGTTCTTGCAGGCGAACTCCCCGGGCTGGCACTGCGGCGGGGGGATGTACGACGGGTTGGCTGCCAAGGGGAAAGCACAGGCAGGGTTTTATCCAGGTGACCAAGCGCAGCTCTCTGTGGGGAAAGAGGGTCCCCGAGAGGGTCTCAGCCTACCCTGGCAGGTGACAGAGTCCGG
Organism: Eulacestoma nigropectus; assembly: GCA_013397775.1. Lineage (NCBI taxonomy): Eukaryota > Metazoa > Chordata > Aves > Passeriformes > Eulacestoma > Eulacestoma nigropectus. Next base: position 60,036 of record VZTE01000887.1, on the reverse strand, counting down.
CGCCAGGATCTGGTCCTCGGCACAGGCGCACTGGCGGCCCCGGGGGGTGGCCAGGCACAGGCTGCTGCAGCCCCCGTTGTTGACGCGGCATTTGTTGGAGCCCACTGCGGAGGCAAAGGGGTGAGGAGAGGGTACCTCAGTGCCCAGGGACCCTCGCGGACCCACGGGGGTGCTGGGTGCCCCCGGCCCCCTGGACTCCCTCAGCAGGAGCCACAGTTGGAAGCCACGGGGACCCCTCAGGGGACACAGAGCCGGATGGAATCAGGGTGAGAAAAAGAGGGAAGGCTGGAAGGGCAGGGCACGAGCAACAGGAAAGCAAAACAAGGCGCACGGAGATGGCTGAAAGGAAGCAAAATGAGGCAGGGGGCTGCTTAGGCAGCTCAGACTCTCCCCCAGCCCCATCCCTCCAACCCCAGCCCCCCGTGCCCTCGCACCTTGCTGCTGCTGCGCGTCGTACATGCGGATCTCGAAGATGGGCGGGCGCTCGTTGCGGAGCAGGCTCACGGCCTTGGAGGCCTGGTCCAGCCGGTAGATGCTGCCGCTGCGGTACTCGGTCCAGAACAAGAAGTTGCTGTAGTGGCACAGCCCGAAGGCGTGGTTCAGCTCCGGGCCCTCGTACACGATCTGGGGAGGCGGAGAGGCTCCGTTAGCTGGGATGGGCACTCGGGGACAGGGACAGGGGTGATGGAAGGGGAAAGGAGAGAGGACGCGGCTCGGTGCTGCGGGTGGTCAGTGTCCCAGGGCCACGGGAGCCCCACTCGCCTTCCGCTCGGTGCCGTTGAGATAAACCATCTCGATGCGGTCGTAGAAAGCATCCACCCAGTACAGGATCTTGGCTGGGATGTCCAGGCTCAGCCCATTGGGCCACAGGACGGTCTTGGAGGTGATGAAGATGTTGCGGTTGGAACCATCCATCCAGGCCCTCTCGATCTTGCCCCTCTTGCTGTCTTTGGGATCCTCCTCCCAGTCCGTCCAGTACATCCACCTGCCACGGACACTAAGCTGAGCCCTGGCCTGGCCACCACAAGACCCAACCACATCCCCGTGGCCATGGCCCCGCCAGCCAGCCCTGCCCACCCGGGCACCCGCACCCGTTCAGGGGGTCCACCACGATGGCGCGGGGGTGCGTCATCTTCCCCTCGATCAGCGTCTTCCGCGTCTGGGCAGCCTTTTCCAGCCGTGCCACGCTGATGGTCTTCTTGGGGCCATCATCCGTCCAGTACAGGTTGTTCCCCATCCAGTCCACGGCGATCCCTTCCACGTTGTGGATGCCTTTAGGGGAAAAGCGGAACGGGTTTGTCACCAGACAGGAGGTGAGAAGTGGAAGCAACAGCCCCGAACGGTGCCCGATCCCGACCCAAACCGATCGGGGTGACGGGCGCCCAGCCCCGCGGACACAGGCCCGGCCCCTCGGCCACGCACCGTCCTTCAGGATGGTCTCCCGCTCCGTGCCGTCGATCTTCTGGCGCCCGATGAGGTAGCTGGTGGTGTCGGCGAAGTAGATGAAGCCGGTCTCGGCGTGGAAGTCCAGGGCCCGAGGGTTCATGAGGTTCTCAATGGGGATCATGTGCTCGTCCGGCACCTTGGCGCCCATGTCCATCCCGCGGATGATGCCGGGACGCCCCTTCCCGTACACCAGGAACAGCTCGTGCTCGGGCTCTGTGGAGACACAGGGACAGCCGTGGCCGCCAGCCAGGCCGGGGCAGTGCCACGGGGGTGGCACATGGCACTGGGGCTGTTGTGGGGTCAGAGAATGCAGAGCCCATGGCTCCAGCCCCTGGCCCCCCATATTTCCCCCAGGAAGGCCAGCACTCACTTTTGCAGGACTTCCCGTCGCTGCCCAGGCTGAACCCGGAGCGGCAGCGGCAGGTCCGGCTCTTGTGGCTGTTCCCGAGCAGGCAGATGTCCGAGCAGCCTCCCGGCTTCCCAAACTGATCCGGCTCGCAGGCGTGGCTCCGCACTGCAACACAGAGCGGGGCTGCAGCGCCCGGGGGCACCGGAGCAGCACAGGGAGCACGGGGGGACAGGGACACGGGGATGTGGGGGTGCTCTCATGGCTCCTCCCTGGGCTTTAGGGGGGCTCATTCCTCCCGGGAGCTCCCGGCTGGTCAGGGAAGGGCTGAGCACTGCACAGGGCAGCAGAGACAGGAGAGGATTTTCCCATGGGAAGGATCCCTGAGGAGAAGCCAGCATGTCCCGGCACAGCACCACAGCCACAGGGCCACACTGCCCCGTCCTGCTGCACCAGCGGGACAAGCCCTGGAGCGGGGACAGCCAGCACCACCCGGAGAGCCCCTTAATCACACTCCTTCCCCGCTCGGAAATCTCCTGATTAATTTTATATTCTGGAAAATGCCGAGCAGGCTGCAGACACTAAGAGGATTTTAAAGGAGTAAATTGATTAACCGCAGGAAGGTGCTGGTGGGGGTGGAGCGGGCAGGCAGGGATGGACGCAGGGAGGCGGCGGCGCAGCACCGGAGCCTTTCGACTCCCTGGAAATCCCTTGGTGCTTGGGAGCACCGAGGTGAACGTGCTGGCAGTGGGGACAGAGAATAAGAGGGACCATTAATATTTTAAGATGCCACATCTGCTCCCACATCTCTGCACTCTCCATGGTCCATCAGCCACGTGGCGCAGCTCTCACAGGAGGAGACGCAGCAATAGCAGGAAAGGGGAGCACCCCAGGATGTTCAGTAGCCCCCAGTGGCCGGGGGAGCAGGAATCTGAGAATCCTTGAGGTTGGAAAAGACCTCCAAGATCATCGAGTCCAACCTGTGACCAATCCCCACCTTGCCAACTCAACCAGAGCACTGAGCGCCACGTCCAGTCATTCCTTGGACACCCTCAGGGACGGGGACTCCACCACCTCCCAGGGCAGCCCCTCCAAAGCCTGACCACCCTTCCCATGGCAAAATTCTTCCTGAAATCCCACCCGAGCCCCTGGCTGAGGAACCAGGGAGCTGTTATTCCCAAGTCAGGGTCCCACCTGTGGGCTGGCGCCGCTGGTGGTAGATGTGCAGCGCTCCGCCCTTGTCCACCCGCGTCACCACCTGGTACTCAGTGCTGTTGAAGCGGTTGACGCGGATGACGCTGGTTTTCTGCTGGGCGTTGGCGTTGTCGGAGTTGGTGGCGTACAGGTAGTTCTCGAAGACCGTCAGCCCGTACAGGTGTTCGATCTGGAAGGGCGTCCACGAGGATTTAGGAGTTGTGAGAGCCCCTGATCCCACCCCGTGGCTCTTGCCCATCGGTGTGGTCTTGTCCATCACTGGCACAAGATCACCCTTGGCAGGACCGTGCTCAGTGCTCAGCACGTTCTTACCGGCCCAGTAAAGTCACAACTGCAGACTGGTGGCACCCAGGACACCGAGCTCCGACACCAACCCTCCCTCCCCCGACCCCACCCTACCCCAAACCCACTCACCAGGATGCCCTGGATGATGGTGTGCCTGTTCTTGCCCTCGTAGTCCACCACCTCGATGTAGTCCAGGTAGGCATCAGCCCAGTACACCAGCCGGTTCACCAGGTCCAGGGTGATGCCGTGCGGGAAGACGATCTTGCTGTCCACCAGCTTGGTGCGGTTCTGCCCGTCCATGTCGCAGCGCTCCACCTTGGGGATCTGCCCGTAGTCGGTGAAGAACACCTTGCTGTGAGAGAAGAGCAGAGGAGTGAGCTCAGAGCCGGGATGGCACTTTCACCCCTGGCAGAGGGAGGATATGGATGTGTGGATCCCCGCAGGGACGGCTGGGGGCCGGCACAGAGTACCCGGGAGCTTCAGATGTGTTGGTGTCGCTGGAGGGGGCCCACGTGGGGTTGTAGATGTTAAAACACAACCTGAGGCAGCTGCCTGCGCATCCCAGAGCTCCCGGCACGGCGCTTCCCAACACAGCACAGCAGAGCCAGGGATCAGCACCGCCACCACAGAGCCCAAGGGACTTAACTCAGTCACCTGTGGGGCTTGTCTGCACCAGCCCTGCTCAAGCCTGGAGTCTCTCTCCAGGATCCTCTGAGGTATTTGTTTACATGAAATATTCCCAATTTTCTGCTCAATAACACCAGCTTTTTCCATCCAAGCCAGGAGGGGAGTGCCCATCAGGAGAGCAGCTGGTGAGGGGGGAATTTTCCTCTTTGCTGGTTACTCTGCTCTGCCCAGCGCAGCCTCAGCCACAGCAGCTCGCAGCTCCCGGGGCCTGGCAGCTGCCACGTGTGCCCCGAGCTGCTCCCGTGATTCAGCATCCTGGCATCCCCACCCTCGGGGTTGTGCAGAAGGCAGCGGCCGGACCCACGGGCACCAGGGAGCTGCTCCGGCCGTGCACGGAGCCGGCTGCTCCAGGTCCCAAAAGCCGGAGCAGAGCCGTGACCGCGCTGTGTGGCACGAGCTGGAAGCAGCAGCTGATCCCGAGCTGGGCCAGGTGTGTCCCGCAGGACTGAGCCCTGCAGAGAGGGCTCACGGAGGCACAGGAAACTCCCCACCCCAGAGGGACAGGCCACCCTTGCCAACTGTCCCCAAGGGCAGTGAATTCCCAGGACTCACCCCATGGCCGGGTCCAGCGCAATTCCCTTGGGATTGTACAGCTCCAGGTCCAGCAGCGTGACGCAGGTGTCCCCGTTCTTGTTGCAGACAAAGATCCTGTCGTCAATGTCATCCACGAAGTAGAAGTTGCCCGTGAGCCAGTCGATGGCCATCTGCTCCACATCTGGGCCGGGAGAGGGAGGGAGGGAGGGTGAGGCAGGGAGGGAGAGAGCCGGGAGCCCCCCGGGATCACGAACACCAACGCAGCCAAGGAACGAGGCCGTGGGAGCCACGAGGGCACCGGGACCTGCACCCGGTACCGGGGACCTGCCCTGGTCACCCCGCGTGGAGCCACAGGGCACCTACGGCAACCCATCCCTTGCTCCCCAGGGACACGGGACCTGCTGCCCCCAGACAAGCCAGAGACATCGCACACAACCGGGAGAGCATCTGGTGTGAACACCGGGACAGCATCCTGCAGAAATACTGGGAATTATCCTGCAGAAACATGGGGAATTCATCTCGCAGAAACACTGGGAACTCTCCTGCAGAAACACTGGGAATTATCCCGGAGAAACACTGGGATCCCGTAGAAACACTGGGAATTCTCCTGCAGAAACACTGGGAATTATCCCACAGAAACACTGGGAATTATCCCGCAGAAACACTGGGAATTCATCCCACAGGAATACCAGCGGAGCAGGGGGAAGCTCTGCAAGGTGGCTGCTGGAGGAGGGAGTGGGCAGCAGGGAAGGGGCTCCAGCAGCGGCACCGGGACGGGACACGTGGCAGCGGGGGGACCTCGGGCAGATCCCGCTGGGCGAGGCGGGAGCAGAGCTAACCCAGAGCTGCGGGGACACCCCGGGGCCCGGAGCAGGTGAGAGACAGCACCTGGCACGCAGCGTGTGAGTATTTAATTAAACCACTGAAAGCCTGTTAAATCGGATAAACCCAGCGCAGCCGAATTCCTGCCTCGCCACCGGCTCAGTGCTCAGCGCTGCCCAGCCCCTCCTGCGCCTGCCAGGCCGGAGGCCGGGCTGAGGGGCTGCAGCTCCCGGGGATCCCAAGTGCTTTGGGGGGGCTGGCCTTTGGATTAGTGCCCCCCGAGACCCCCTGTCCCCAACGCTGCAGCACCACAGACAGCACAGAGCAGGGACAGGGGCAGAGCAGCGCTGGTCAGAAGGACCCAGAGGTCAGAGGGACCCAGAGAGCCCTGGAGGAAGGAGCAGGGATGGGGCACAGCAGCCTCTCAGCCTGGGCACCCCGAGGTCAGAGGGACCTGGAAAAGCCTTGGAGGAGCAGGGATGGGGCACAGCAGCCTCTCAGCCTGGGCACCCCGAGGTCAGAGGGACCTGGAAAAGCCTTGGAGGAGCAGGGATGGGGCACAGCAGCCCCCAGTCCCAGCACCCCAAGGTCAGCAGGACCCAGACAGCCCCAGAGGGGCAGGGATGGGGCACAGCAGCCCCCAGTCCCAGCACCTCAAGGTCAGCAGGACCCAGACAGCCCCAGAGGGGCAGGGATGGGGCACAGCAGCCCTCAGTCCCAGCACCCCAAGGCCAGTGAGACCCAGACAGCTCTGGAGGAGCAGGGATGGGGCACAGCAGCCCCCAGTCCCAGCACCCCAAGGCCAGTGAGACCCAGACAGCCTCGGCGGAGCAGGGCCAGACACCACTGAATTATTAACCAACGCAGGAGCTCGGGAGGGAAAACATGAATCAAGCCAGGAGGTTTTGCAATGCCCCCACCCCCCCTGCCCCCCCCGGCCATGCCGAGCCCATCTGCACTGCCGGGCTGGGAGGAGGCCACGGGATGAGCACGCAGAGAGTTCGGGGTGCACAAACCCCAACCCCCGGTGTCTGACTTATCCAGGCCAGCTCACCCAGCCCTCCGTGTCCCGGCCGTGGCCCTGGGGACGGGGATGGGGACACGCAGCCGGCGGTGATGCCGACAGTGACCCCCACCTCCGGAAGGGTGAGGCCGCAGCCACCACCCGGCGTGAGGCAGCTCGTAAAAACAAGTGGAAACAGCCCGAGCCAAGGAATGAGCATCAACCCCAAACCCAGGGCTCCCCGCCGCGCTGCCCAACGTGCCGGGGCTGGCACAGGGCTCGTGGGGCTCCTGCTCCCAGTCAGGACCCCCCATCCCAGCTCCAGCGGCGAGAGAGGGGTTTGTGATGAGCAAAAACCACCTCAAAATGTACCCTGGGGTGCCAAGGGCCGCGCTCTGCCCCCGAGACGGGGCTGCCGGAGTCCTGCTGTCACAACCAGCACCCACCGCCCTCCCCTGCTCCCCCTCCAGCATCCCCAAACCCCCCCTGTGACGCGGGGAGGGGGCGGCAGGGCCCTGCCGGGGCGAGAAACGCTTCAGCAAAGGGATGTGCAAGAATTCCCCAAAAAAAGCAGGTCTTGGCTGGCGCCTGCGTGGCTGAGTCAGAGTCACAGGACCGGGGGAGCGATCCAAGCAGGGGCGGGTGGGGAGCGTTGGCAGGACGGGCTCAGGGGCCCTCGCCCCCCACCCATGGCTGCAGACCCCCGGATTCTCCTCCTCGAGGGGCTCCAACCATCTCCGCCCCGTCGCCAGCGCCTCTTCCCCGTCGCTCTCCCGCATCCCTCCGAGCCGGAGCCGAGTCCAGCCCGACGCTCAGAAGAGGAATCCAAAGGGAAAACGGCCAAAACAAGCCGCAGGCTTCCAGCCCCACGCTCCCCTCACGCCCATCCTGCCACAGCCGCCTCTTCCCAGGGGAGCAGAGGGTCCCGGTCCAGCCGGGGGTCTCCGGACGGGCCCCAGCTCCGGGCAGGGCAGCGCAGGGCCGGGGGGCTGGGGGTGACGCAAGCAACTTGCTCCTCTCCCAGGCTGTATTTTTGCAGCTGGAAAGCATTACCCTCCTCAAAGGCTTTTGTTTTCCAGCTTTGCTCCTTCTCTCCCTGCTCACCACGTTCCCCTCTCCTTCGCAGGAATCACTTTTTATTTTTTTTTATTATTATCATCGTCGTCGTCATTGTTATTTTCATCATCATCATCATTATCATCATCATCCTCATCATCATCATTATTATTATTATTATTATTATTATTATTATTATTATTGTTTTCAGCTCTTTCTTGTAGCCTCAGCTAAACCTGGATTTCCTCTTGAACTTTTGGTGGAAGCTAATTTAGAAAACATCTATTTTTAACCCCTGGCGTTGGCCTGCAGAAACCTTACCCCCCCCTTCCTTCCCAGTCTTTGGAGAGGAGGGGAGTGGGGGGCGCAGAGCCTCCCCCTGCATCCCCCCACCCTGAATGGATGCCCGGGGACGGTGCCAGGGTGAAGACACACCTGGGACCCATCTGAGGGGACCAGCAGGGATGAACCCATCCCCTGGAGAGGTCCTGCCACGATTCCGCAGGAGAATCCAGGGGGCAGAGACCACCCCCCACCTCCCACAGCCCCCCGCGGGTGCCTCTCCCCACCAGTTCCCATCCTGGAATCAATCCTCCTCCTTGCTCAACCTCGGCGGGCGGGCGGCGCGTTGCGGGCGATTGCGACACGCCGAGCTCGTTTCCCAAGATTTATTTGTTTGAGAGTGTTTGGAAGGGAGCTGGTGGGGGCAGAGAGCGGGGAATGTCGGCTTCCCAAGGCTCTTCCTGGGAGAGGCGGCCAAAAAAAACCTCGCGGGGACGGGGTCCGCGCCGGCAGCCCCACACGGGGAGGGAGAGGGGATGGAGGGAGGACGAGGGAGCACCGAGAACTTCACCGAAGTTGCTCAATCACGGGCGGGTTGGCAACTTCAGCAAACCCCAAAACCCACCCGCACAGATGTTTCCTGGTTTCACACCCGCCACGGCCCGAGTGATCCCGGCCGAGCCGTTCCCGAGGTCCCTGCCACAAAATCCTGTGTGTCACTCCGGGCTTGGATTTTCCCTTTTCATAGAATCCCGGAATGGTTTGGGTCAGAAGGGACCTTAAAGCTCATCCAGTGCCACCCCCTGCCATGGGCAGGGACAACTTCCCCTATCCCAGGGTGCTCCAAGCCCCATCCAACCTGGCCTTGGACACTTCCAGGGATCCAGGGGCAGCCACAGCTTCTCTGGGCACCCTGTGCCAGGGCCGCCCCACCCTCATGGGGAGGAATTTCTTCCCAAAATCCCACCTAACCCTGCCCTCTGGCAGTGGGAAGCCATTCCCTGTGTCCTGTCCCTCCATCCCTTGTCCCCAGTCTCTCTCCAGCTCTCCTGGAGCCCCTTCAGGCCCTGGCAGGGGCTCTGAGGTCTCCCTGGAGCCTTCTCCTCTCCAGGTGAGCACCCCCAGCTCTCCCAGCCTGGCTCCAGAGGTGCTCCAGCCCTCGGAGCAGCTCCGTGGCCTCCTCTGGCCACGTTCTTCTTCTGCCGGGATCCCGGAGCTCCAGGTGGGACAGTCCCACTCAAAGAACTCCTCGACACGAGCGGGTCACCGACCCCACGCTTCCCACAGGCGCTGCAGCCCGAGGTTCTCCCTCCCTCAGCCCGAGCCGCCCGATTTATCCTGCTCCCAGCGAGGCACTGCAGGGCTGTGGGTTTTTTGGGGAAGGAGCTTTGCTGACCCAGCACATAACTTTGCTCTGCATGAATCAGTCGCTGTGCAGTCTGCAAACACATCAATTGTGGCCTGACAGGAGGAGGAAGGAAACACACAACCTCCCCTCGGATTTAAACCCAGGGATTTCGACAGTCCCCAAACAGCTGCGAGGGGGACGCAGCCACTCAGCAGCTCAGCCAGACTCCTGCACAGCTGAGTGAGGAAGAGGAGAAACCCCCTGTGTCCACAGAGATCCGAGAGGCTCAGCAAAAAATCCCTGAATTCCAGAATCCCTGAGGTTGGAAAAACCCTCCGGGATCATCGGGTCCAACCTGCGGCCGATCCCCACCAGAGCCCTGAGTGCCACATCCAGGCCTTCCTTGGACACCTCCAGGGATGGGCACTCCACCACCTCCCTGGGCAGCCCCTTCCAGCGCCTGACAACCCTTTCCACGGCAAAATTCCTCCTGGAATGTGTGGATGTGGCACTTGGGGACATGTTTCAGCCATGTCCTGGCGGCACCGGGTTAATGGTTGGACCCGAGGGTCTCAGGAGGGCTTTTCCAACCCTAGTAACTCCATGATTCCAAGCCTGGGAGAAGCTCCACTTCCCAGCTACCCCTCAAGGGAGCACTCCCAGGAGAACAGGACAGGGATGGTGGCCTGGAGAGGTCCCAGCTCTGCTTGAAGCAGCCGGAGACATCACCGGGCGCGGAGCTCCGACACCAAATCCTTGTTCCCATTCTGCCGAGGAGCATTCTCCCCCTTGGACCAACCTCCACTGCCAACATCTGGCTTGAAATAAAGAATAATAAAGAAATAAAGAATAAATAAAGAATATTTATGTCCGATAAACGCTCATCTACGGCAACAGCCAGTTCTTGCTTCCCCACTACGAACCAGCCCTGACACGAACCCCAAGCGCCTCAGGAGGCCTCATGGGGTCCGTGGTCCAAGCGACACCACACCAGAGCTGCACGTCCCCACCGCGTCCCCCCGCTCCCGGCACAACCCACCCCACGGGGCAAGGAGGAGCCGTGGCGAACTTGCCACCCAGTGAGACGCCCGGGCAGCCGCCCCACGAGCCCCCCGGAGCCGCCGGCACGCGGCCTGGGCGGAAAAGCGGCTTGGAAAAGTTGCCGAATGTTTCGGCTCAGAAACGCCGGCGGCGCAGGAACGGAGGCTCGTCAGGAATGCGGTCCCCAGGGCCGCCCGGATACGTCGGTTTCCCACTTTCCTTTTTATAGGGAATGATCCGTTCGATACATTTACATAATGCCATAATCTGGCGGAATTTCTGTCTCTTCCCTCCACAGACATCCTCTCCCCGGGAGAACAAGCCCGTCTCTGTGACGGCACCGCGCTCCGTGGATAAACACTGCTCCTGGGGACAATTTTCCCTAATTAGAAGTATGTTAACAGCACGGGCACAAAGACAAACTCCCGCCCCGAAGGGCGCCGGACGGCCGGACGGACACCCCATGCCCCCGAGGGTCCAGCACGGCCCCCCTGCTCCCAGGAACAGCCGACTCCTTGTGTCCGAGCCGGGCAGGAGGGGACGGCGGAGGGGACGGCCACCACCACACACGGCCACCGCCGTCACGTCAGCCTCATTCCCTCAGCAAACCAGGCTCGAAAATAAATAAATTCTTCCCCCTCTCTGCTAAGAAGTTTCGCTGCGAGGAGGAACCGCTGGGTGGAAGCCGGTGGCCCGCGGCCAGGACGTCTGACTCGGCGCTGGGATGGATCCCTGGGGCTCTGTGCGCACTCACGCCCGCCCTGCGCAAGTCAAACGTTCCTCGGGGGTAACACGGCCCCCCCGGGCTGTGCAGCCCCCACAGAGGGACATCCCAGCCCGATGAGCAGCAGATGCCGGAGCATCGCCCTTCTCCGGGGAGCTCTGGCACCCCCAAGCCATGTGGTCCCTGTGCCTCGTACCCCCGGTGCAGCACCAGGGCTGCATCTAAAGGGGAACCGCGTCCAAGCGGCCACCGGCACCTCTCCAGCCCCTCACTGGCACCCCTCCAGCCCCTCACCGGCACCTCTCCAGCCCCTCACTGGCACCTCTCCAGCCCCTCACCGGCACCTCTCCAGCCCCTCACTGGCACCTCTCCAGCCCCGCAGTGACACCATCTCCAGCTCCCCACGGTGGGGAAACCCCAAATTTGCCTCCTCTTCAGGCCATGTTCAGCCCCAGTGCAGCACCAGGGCTGCATCTGAAAGAGAACCATGTCCAGGAGGTCACCGGCACCTCTCCAGCCCCTCACTGGCACCGTCTCCAGCTCCCCAGGGTGGGGACACCCCAAACTTTCACTCCTCCCCATGTCCTGGCTCAACCCCGCAGCATCCCTGCAGAGCCCGGCTGAGGCACCGGAGGTGGGAAGAGCAGGAACAGGGATGGAACGAGCTCCGGGCTGCGTGGAGGGCAGCCAAGGGACTGCTAATTATTCGGCCTTAATGAGACCATTCCATGGGCACAAATATTCCGCAGAGGCCGAGGGAGGGAGGGGGCGCTTGGCTTCCTTCTGGGAGAGAGGAGAGAGACACAGGCTCGACGGGAACCCGGGGACCTTCACTGGGGTGATCCGGGGAGAAGGGATGAGAAAGCAGAAATGGGGCCAGCGTGGGCAGGAAGGGTCCCACGAGGCTCTCGCAGTGAGCCTGGCACGAGGCGGGACGGACAGACAGGTGTGTGCAGGGACAGACAGACAGACGCGTGCAGGGACAGACAGACAGACGCGTGCAGGGACAGACAGACAGACGCGTGCAGGGACAGACAGACAGACGCGTGCAGGGACAGACAGACAGACGCGTGCAGGGACAGACAGACAGACGCGTGCAGGGACAGACAGACAGACGCGTGCAGGGACAGACAGACAGACGCGTGCAGGGACAGACAGACAGACGCGTGCAGGGACAGACAGACAGACGCGTGCAGGGACAGACAGACAGACGCGTGCAGGGACAGACAGACAGACGCGTGCAGGGACAGACAGACAGACGCGTGCAGGGACAGACAGACAGACGCGTGCAGGGACAGACAGACAGACGCGTGCAGGGACAGACAGACAGACGCGTGCAGGGACAGACAGACAGACGCGTGCAGGGACAGACAGACAGACGCGTGCAGGGACAGACAGACAGACGCGTGCAGGGACAGACAGACAGACGCGTGCAGGGACAGACAGACAGACGCGTGCAGGGACAGACAGACAGACGCGTGCAGGGACAGACAGACAGACGCGTGCAGGGACAGACAGACAGACGCGTGCAGGGACAGACAGACAGACGCGTGCAGGGACAGACAGACAGACGCGTGCAGGGACAGACAGACAGACGCGTGCAGGGACAGACAGACAGACGCGTGCAGGGACAGACAGACAGACGCGTGCAGGGACAGACAGACAGACGCGTGCAGGGACAGACAGACAGACGCGTGCAGGGACAGACAGACAGACGCGTGCAGGGACAGACAGACAGACGCGTGCAGGGACAGACAGACAGACGCGTGCAGGGACAGACAGACAGACGCGTGCAGGGACAGACAGACAGACGCGTGCAGGGACAGACAGACAGACGCGTGCAGGGACAGACAGACAGACGCGTGCAGGGACAGACAGACAGACGCGTGCAGGGACAGACAGACAGACGCGTGCAGGGACAGACAGACAGACGCGTGCAGGGACAGACAGACAGACGCGTGCAGGGACAGACAGACAGACGCGTGCAGGGACAGACAGACAGACGCGTGCAGGGACAGACAGACAGACGCGTGCAGGGACAGACAGACAGACGTGTGCAGGGATGGACAGACGTGTGCAGGGACAGACGCTCCTGTCCATGTGAAGCCAAGCCCATCCCTGGCCCCCAGCCCCCCGGTGACTCCGGACATTCACGTCACCCTTCTGTCCCCAGCAGCGTGGGAGCGCAGCTCAGCCCGGCCACCACAGCCGGGGGGGTCTCGGTCCCCTCGGGGGATTTGCTTCTGTCCCGTGAGGGGAAACACCGGGTAATGGGAGTCAGAGGTGCTGGGCAGAGCCTCAGTGGGGTGCTGAGCGTCTCGGTGGCAGATCTTCGTTAACAGACTGATTAAAATCATCGCCGTGGTGTTGTGCCCTCCCACACAATGAGCTGGTGTGAGTGCACGGCTCCAGACGTGGCCCCCAGTCCCTGTTCCCCCATCCCCTGCTCTCCCCAAGCCCTGCTCCCACCCGATCCCTGCTTTCCCATCTGGCCCCTGCTCTCCCCTATCCCCTTCTCCCATCCGGTCCCTGCTCCCCTCATCCCCTGGTCTCCCTACTGCCTGTTCCCCCATCCCCTGCTCTCCCCTATTCCCTCCTCCCCTCTAGTCCCTGCTCCCCTCTAGTCCCTGCTCCCATTTATCCCCTGGTCCCATTTATCCCCTGCTCTCCCATCCAGTCCCTGCTCCCCTCTAGTCCCTGCTTCTCGCCAGCTTCTGCTTTCCCCCATCCTCTGCTCTGTCCAACCCCTGCTCCCCCAAGCCCTGCTCCCACCCATCCTGGTCTCTGCTCTTCCCTTTCCCCTTCTCCCCTTCAATCCCCTGCTCCCGTTTATTCCCTGCTCCCCTTTATCCCCTGCTCTCCCCAATCCCCTGCTCCCCTCCATACCCTGCTCCCATTTATCCCCTGCTCTCCTCAATCCCCTGCTCCCATTTATTCCCTGCTCCCATTTATCCCCTGCTCTCCCCAATCCCCTGCTCCCCTCCATACCCTGCTCCCATTTATCCCCTGCTCTCCCCAGTCCCCTGCTCCCATTTATTCCCTGCTCCCATTTATCCCCCGATCCCATTTATCCCCTGCTCTCCCCCAGCTCCCCCTTCCCTGCATCGCTGCAACAAGAACAGCCATAAACAGTTAAAAAGAAAAAACAACCACCCAACAGAAAGGAACCAGGAGATGAAGTTACCAATCATCCCCCCTCTCCTGCCAAGTGAGTTCACGTCGGAGCCTCTTTCTTGGCCAGGATGAGGCAGCAAGGAAGAAAAATAGCTTTCCATGCAAAGTGGGGGAAGAAATGTACTTGGATTCCTCTGCAGAGCAACATCGCCCTGAAATCAATCTGTCCCAGCGCCCACAGCTCCTGTGCCCGCTGGCACCGGGACAGCCCATTCCGAGTGACAGGGCTGAAATGGAGTCAATGAAAACACCCTGCGAGCCGGGCGGCTTGGGATTGATGCTGCCCAGGAAGGGATTTTAATGGTGGCCAGATTGCCGGCGTTTAGGGTTTATAATGCGCTCGGGATCAAATGTCCTGATATTTCAAACCCCTTCCCGGGGGCTTGTTCTATAAAGGAAAACAACAAACCTTAAACCGAGAAATAATAAATCACGGCACCTCCGCAGCCACTTCCCAGCAGCGCCACATGGATCCTGCCGAGCTGCAGAATTCCTGCCTGCTCCGACTGGGAGAGCAGTGCTGGGACTGGGAAGGAGCAGTGCTGGACTGGGAAGGAGCAGTGCTGGACTGGGAGAGCAGTGCTGGACTGGGATGAAGCAGTGCTGG
>VZTE01000887.1:34059-45355 GCA_013397775.1 Eulacestoma nigropectus | reverse complement strand
CGGGGACGAAGCAGGGCTGGGACTGGGAGAGCAGTGCTGGACTGGGAAGGAGCAGTGCTGGACTGGGAGAGCAGTGCTGGACTGGGAAGGAGCAGTGCTGGACTGGGAAGGAGCAGTGCTGGGACTGGGAAGGAGCAGTGCTGGACTGGGAAAGCAGTGCTGGGACTGGGAAGGAGCAGTGCTGGGACTGGGACTGGGAAGGAGCAGTGCTGGAGTGGGAAAGCGGTGCTGGGACTGGGAAAGTGGTGCTGGGACTAAGAGAGTAGTGTTGGGACTGGGAAGGACCAGTGCTGAACTGGGATGGAGCAGTGCTGAACTGGGATGGAGCAGTGCTGAACTGGGATGGAGCAGTGCTGAACTGGGATGGAGCAGTGCTGGCTCCAGCCACCTGCCAGCACAACAAATGCATTCCCTGGCATCACCGAGCTCCTGGTTCTGACCGTGCAAAAAGCCACAGAAAAGGGGAAAAAGAAAGCGAAAGAGCATGAGAAGGGGAGCGGAGGGGAAGGGGAAGGAAAGGGAGAGGAGAGCCACCCCGGGAGCCACAGAGCAGCCCAGTGCTCTGGCTCCTGACACGTGTTCCCCAGTATTTTTCCACAGTCCAAGCAAGGGACTCCTGCCTTCCCCCGAAGCCGAGTGTCACCCGATCACAGCGCACCGGAGACGGGGATTTAACGCCGCTGTCAACGCCGGCGTGGAGGCCGAGAGGCGACCGGCACAGGCTTGGGCTGCTGCCAGCTAAAGGTGGCCTCCTAAGGACGGTCCTGGCCTCTGTGCCTGCTCTAGGGAGGTGTTTTCACCTCCTGGTGTCACCGCTGGGGGACAGGGACACGAATCCCATGGAAGGAGGCACAAATCCCACCACAGCTGCTTCCCTCGCTGTCCCAGCCCTGGGCGTGTGGCTGAGCAATGAGGATTGCTCAAGGATGTGATCCCTGACCAACGGCCCCAGGATGGGGGGACAAGGCCAGCAGGATAAGCCTGGAGAGCCGGGGGAGCTGGAAGGGCAGAGGGCTCCGGCCGGGACACGGGAAGCAGCAGCACGAGAGCCCAGCAACAGATTTTAATTATTATTTTTTAGTGCTCTGTTTGGGTCTGAAATTCCTTGGAAGCCCGACTCCAAACAAACAAGGACATTGTCTGGGGAAACACGCGGAGGCTGGAATCTGCTTGAGAAAACCCACGGGATCACAAAGTCCCCGGAGGTCAAGGATCTGCCACGGAGCACAGAGGGTCCAAGGGGAGCGGTGACAGCCCCGCCCCGGTCCCCGGCTGTCCCCTGCCCCACGCCAGAGGGGCTCAGGGCTGACAGGGGGTTCACAGTGAAACCCCCCTGTGCCATCCCGATGCTCCAAGGGGTCGGAGCAGCCTCGGCACAGGCACGTGCCTCTGTCCTTGATGCCTGCCAGGATCCTCCCGGGCAGGAACACTGCTGGATTGTCACACAGAGCGGAGGAGAGGGACAGCGGGATGGGAGGAAGGATAAGACAAGTTCCCCTTGTTACAATTCAGTGCTGGCAGGAAGGACGAGCCCTTCCCGTGCCATCGCTCGTGCCTCATCCTCATCACGGGGCCGAGCACGGACGGACACCGGGATCCCGGGGCTGGCAGGACGGTGCCGCTTCCAAGGTCCCTGTGGACATGGGGACGACCTGGATCCTTGCCCAGTGAGGGACCAGGTCATCCCACCTGTCCTGGCCATTGGCACCAAGCCCCACGTGTCCCCCAGAGGTGCCCAGAGCCCCCCCAGCCCACTCCGACTGACAGCGGAGAGAAATGATCCAATTCCAACACGAAGCGGGATTTTGTGTAAGAGAAATGGACGGAAGGCTTCGCCAGCCCCGGATTTTTAGCCTGGCCCCGGAAAAAGACCTGGGGGTAGGGAACCAGCCAGCTCAGATCAACTGAGGAAATCAGTGCCCGTGACAAATATCCACGGGCAGCGAGGTGGGAGCCGAGGGGGCAGCGGCGCCGCGGGAAGCGCTGCGGCTCCGGAGCCTGCGGAGAGCAAAAGGCTTTGGGAGCGTAAGGAGCAGGGGAACAGCAAAGCTCCGGGGACAGCGGGTCGTGCCGAGGGCTGTTAACAGCCTTCGTTTAACACATCTCCCACAGCACAAGTGGCAGGGATCTCGGCAGGAGGGGAGCGGGACAGGGAGGCAGGGATGTGATCAGAGCCAGGCTGTGGCACCGCGCACCCCAGGCCTCCCCCGGCAGCTGGAGCTGCTGCTCTCCAGCCCCTCAGCATCAATCTCCCCCCAGTCAGATGCCAGCTCAAGCCCCATTAGCAGCAGACACCAGGGAGGCCCCGCTCCTGCTGGGAGCAGATAATGCCATGAAGAAGCAAATAAAGAGGGAAACCACTAATTGGATTCATGGGTCTCGCCAGTGTCCTGCCGCAGAGTGACATTATCTCTTCATCCCGACCCCCAGCACCCGGCGCTGGGGGAATTCACTCCTCCACTTCCTTTGTGCTGATGAACCAGCCTCACCCTGAGGGAGCCTTCGGAGAGGGGCACCGAAAGCAGAGACCCCCTAAATCCCAGAAACACCCCTAAATCCCGGGAGGGGAGCGGGAAGCCGAGCCCTGTCCTGCCCGACTCCACACTATCGCCTGCGAGAGCAAAGGGTGAGGCCTCTCCCTAAAAATACACCCTGCCCTAAAAATACACAGGGTGAGCTTAAATTAACCGTGCACACACACCCTCGGCAGCGCCCGCAGCCTGCCCGGCCCTGCCACACGCAGCCCCCGGGACCCCCGGGACCCCCAGGACCCCCGGGACCCCGGCTCACACCCCACTGCCCTCGGCAGGGAATCACTCTCGGCTCCCAGATCCACCCGGGACCTTCACTCGCTTGCAGAGATCCGTTCATCCAATCTGCTGGATGAGCCATTGCTCATCATCCAACAGCACAGTCGGTGGGATAAGGGGACCCCTCTCGCTTCAGGCCCCCCTGGAAGCCTCCCCAATTTCAGGAGGCAAGAGATACTCCTGGGTGGGTGACACCGGGGAAGCGAAACCTGACAGAGACCCACTGCAAACCCCAGATCCCCCAATTCCACCCCGACCGACTCGGTCTTGTGGTGTCAAGGGATAAAACCGGTGACCGGAGTGGTGTCCCACATCCCGGCTCTCC
This sequence comes from Eulacestoma nigropectus, assembly GCA_013397775.1. Classification (NCBI taxonomy): domain Eukaryota; kingdom Metazoa; phylum Chordata; class Aves; order Passeriformes; genus Eulacestoma; species Eulacestoma nigropectus. The sequence continues at coordinate 42,220 of VZTE01000887.1, read as the reverse complement.
AGCTGTGGCACCCACCCGCCTTCCCCACGGGGGGACCCCACCAGCCCCACTGCTCTGTGCAGGCAGGGAAGGTGCTGGAAGCCCACAGGGACCCCTCTCTTTGGCCTGACTCAGAGAGCACCAAAATCCCAACCAGTAACTCTCCCTCCCGTTCCAAATGCAGAACTGGGAGCAGCAAGCCCAAGCAGGACACGGGAGCTGTAACCGCACTCGTTCTGGCCACGGAGCCACCAGCAGCAGGGAACTGCCACCAGCCACTCACACCGTGACTCACGTGGCACCCACAGAGGCACCTCTGGGTTGGGAGTTTGCTCTTGGTCACTTTCTGGGGTGGGACTCGGTCACTTTTTTGGGGTGGGACTGAAGGAAGCAAGAACTGCCATCCCAAAACCTGCTGCACAGGTAGCAGCCCCGCTCCTCCCTGTACCCTTTTTCCTCATATCTGCACACCAAGAAACCACAAAACTTGCTAGAAATAACAATAAAAGGTAAGGAAATGACCTGGCCCTGTGGGAAGCTGCCTCCTTTCTCAATTTCACCCACCCTGGCCTGGGGACAGCGGGTCGGCCGCGAGGAACTGGGGATGGGGGAGCAGGATGGGGGTCCCGAGGGGAGCGGGCACTCACGGTGCAGGCTCAGGGAGATGTTGATGGACCGTTCTTCCACGAAGCCCTTCAGGTTGGGGATCTTGGCACACTTGAGGATGGTCTGCGAGGCACTGTCGCCCACGTGCACCCAGCACACCGTGTCCTCCACGTAGTTGAAGTCCATGGCCGTGGTCTGCTTGGCGCTGGTGGGGGTGATGTTGGGCACGGGGGCTCCGCTCAGGTACGTGGCCAGGATGTTCTGGGAGTTGGCGATGAGCAGCACGGGAGGGCGATCCACGGGCTCTGGGGGCAAGGAGGGGGCAAGGGGGTCAGGGCAGAGCTGAATCCCGTGGCTGTAACCCCAGGGAAGAGCCCGACGTGGAGAGCCCGGGGCAGGGCCCTGGTCTGCAGAGCTGCCCCGAAGCACCACGCTTCCCCCCTGCCCAGGCTCTCACCATTCTTGGCTTTGCAGGATCTGTTGTCCGGCTGCAGGAGATATCCCTCGACACAGCTGCACGTGTAGGAGCCCTCTGTGTTGGTGCACGTCTGGCTGCACGTCCCGTACACGGTGCATTCATCGAAGTCTGGGAAAGGCAGGAAAAAAACCAAGGTTTGGACCAGAAAATGCCCCTCCTTCGCTGCCTGGAGAGGGAATGAGGCTCCCCCTTTCTCCAAGGTGGAGCTGGAGAGGAGGGGATGATCCCTGAGTCAAAGGGACCCTCACAAAAGGTTCCCAAGGAATCCAAGGGACCCTCACATCAGCCTCCAGAGGAATCCAAGGGACCCTCATTTCCAAGGCCAGCCCATGACAGGGCAGGCAGCCCCCGGTTCCCTGCTCCAGCATCAGCTGCAGCAGGACAACCCCTGCCTGGCCACTGAGCCTCCCTCCAGCTCTGCACCTCCATTCCCACTCCAAATCCCTCTAATCTCCAGCTCCCAAACCCCTGGCTCGGCTGCTCTTTCTTCTGGCAGATGAAAGCCGTGCATCCCCCAGAGCTCCGTGCCAGAGCCAGGAACGCTCCCTGCCACCACATGAAAGGGATGGAGCCATCACAAATCTCTCACTTCCAGATCTGTTTCCATCACACCGATGCCATCAACCCTCACTGTGACCCTCTCCTATTTTCCCCATCCTCTCCGAGCCAGGGACACCAGGAGCTTGTGCCAGCCCCTGACCCCGTATACAAAGACAAAGCCTTTTCCTTGTTCCCAGTATTCCTCACTCAGGCTTTTGGGAGCCACATCCTCAGTGGAGGGAGTCCCATCCCATCCCATCCCATGGATCCTATTCCATGGATCCCATCCCATCCCATGGATCCTATCCTATGGATCCCATCCCATCCCATCCCATCCCATCCCATGGATCCCATCCCATGGATCCCATCCCATCCCATGGATCCTATTCCATGGATCCCATCCCATCCCATGGATCCTACCCCATGGATCCCATCCCATCCCATCCCATCCCATCCCATCCCATGGATCCCATCCCATCCCACCTTCCCAGTGTTGAGTCAAGGTCTGCCCAGCCCCTTCCCCACCCGGCCAAGCCCCGGCGCTGCTGCCAGACGGTGGCATTGGCCACATCCCCGAGGACCCACGGTCACCAGCATGGAGTGAGGGCTTTGCCCACCCCAGACCCACCTCTGCAGCTCCTCCGGTCCTCGGCCAGCTGGAAGGAGTGGTTGCAGTAGCAGACGGGGCCGGCCAGCGTCGGTGCACAGTGGTGCTGGCAGCCCAGCGCCGAGCAGTTGGCCAGTTGTTCTGCGGGGACAGGGAAGATGGAAGAGAGAGAAGATGTCACCCAGGGAGGAACAGGATGGACACCGGGGACCCAGGGTTGGGTGAGCAGGACCACCAGATACCCCACCAGAGTTTGCTGGGGAACGCCACACTGTTCCCACCTCCTCAGAGGGGAGAGAAGGACTGAGCCCCTCACCAGAGGGAGGGAGGGAGGATGTGTGGGACACAGGGCTGCTCCAGGGAGAGGGGTCTGAGCAGCCCCCGCTGTCCCCAGTGCTGCTGACTCCGTGCCACTTCCAGGGGTGGCCGAGACCTGGCACTCCTCGTGCAGGGGAGTGGCGTGGGATGCAGCTCCAGGGCATCCTGGGGGATGTGGACGCACCAGAGGGCCCAGAGCTCCCCTCCTGTCCAAGCCCATCACTGGAGTGCTCAGAGGGCACAATGTGGGGGTTCAGCACGGGGGCTCCACTGGCACTGCCACCCCCGGGATGGCTGCAAGGGCAGCAGAGAGTCCCCAGCTCCCTGAGGGGAGCGGGATGGGGGAGCAATGATCCAGCAGCCAGAGCGTGAACAGGGGCTGGGGTGACAATTTGGGGTGATGGCTCAGGGTGACAGCTCAGGGTGACAGCGCGGGGTGATCGCTCAGGGTGATCACTTGGGGTGACAGCTCGGGGTGATTGCTCGGGCTGACAGCTCGGGGTGATCGTTTAGGGTGACAGCTCACCTGCCCAAGCCTGGGGCAGTGGCAGGCTGGGACTCGCAAGCAGCTGCGAGGAAATGGAGGAAATGCCTCCCTGGGGCGGCACCGGCCACGGGCAGGGGGGACTCGGCATCCGGCTCAAGCACCACCGAGGGCTGGCGGCCCCAGCGTGCCCAAACCTGTGAGCACCAGGTGCCCAAAGCCCCGAGCACCAGGTGCCCAAAGCCCCGAGCACCAGGTGCCCAAAGCCCCGAGCACCAGGTGCCCAAAGCCCCGAGCAGCTGCCCCAACACAGCTCACGTGGCTCACGTGCTGCCCGGCCGTGAAAAATCAGATCCCACTTAAGTAACGAGAGCTGTTCCTGAAATATTAATTCCCAGCTCAGGCGCAGCTGCAGGAGCTGCCCCGGGCGGCTCCCATGGGATCCAGGCAGTGGAGAGGAGCTGGGTCCCAGCAGGGAGCCCTTTGGGGCCAGGGGTGCTGGTGGAGCGGGGCAGGAGCCCCCCACCCCAGGCGGGGAAGGGTTGGGGAGCAAAGAGGCTCCGGAGCGCGGGGTCAGCCCAGGACACGCGTTTCTGAGCGATTAATCTGCGCAGCAGCACGCTGGTTTAGGGAGTTTTCCAGCAGGATTAGCCACGGGGACAAACCAGGAGGGGGGACAAAGCTCCTGGAAATTAGGAAAAAACCACAGCGGTATCTCTTATCTGGACCAGAACCCCAGGCCTGGAGCTTTTAAACCCAGGAGACAATGCAGCTATTTCATGGCTGCAGGCTCAGGAATGATGGGCATTTCACTTCCAAGCGGCTCTGGATAATCTCTGGATCTGTGACCGTGCTGAGCTGAGCGTGGCGGGGCTCACACCCCGCAGGAGAAACCAGGGACCTCATCACTGCTGCATGGGAGCATCCCATGGGGCAGCCCCCCCTTTCCCGCAGCCCCCTGTGCCCCCCCAAAACCTACCCCGGCAGTGCGGGCCCTCGTCGGAGCCATCGAAGCAGTCGTGGAGGCCGTTGCAGAGTTTGCTCATGTGGATGCAGAGCTCGGTGCCCAGGCAGTTGTGCTCGTTGGGTTGGCAGCGGGACACTTTGCTCTGCGGACCTGCAAGGACACCAAAGGGTCAGCACAGGGGACCGTGACCCCCCCCCTCGGGTGCCAACACCCTCCTTGTCCCGAGGCCGTGGCACGGGCAGGTTCGTGGGGGGCCCCCCTCCGAGCCCGGCACAAGGAGACTTAATCTCCATTATTAACTGGAAAAATTACAAAGGAAGCCAGGCTTTGTTTTTAAGCTCCTCTGGAAAAGAAGCAAGGCATGGAGACAAACAACAAACACACCATAAATCCATTAATGGCCTGAAACCCCAGCAAAAGCTCCAGCACGGCTTCACCCCTGGCTGGAGGTGGCTGCAGGGGTGACAATGAGCCCTGGCACAGCCCCTGCAAATCCTGACCCGTTCCTTGGGGTCTCCTCCTCTCCCTGCCCCAAATCCACGTTTCGGGGCTGAGCACACAGCTTTTCACCAGAGCCCCCAACACATTTCTGCCCAGGCAAAACACTAAAATCCCATTTTCCAGGTGCTGTTCACGCCTCACCCTCCCCTCAGCAGGGCTGGCAGGGGGACGGTGGCAGAAATAGCTCCGTGGATCCCCCCCGGGCCCCCGGTGAGCAGCGAGAAGGGCACAGCACACACCGTGTCCAGGCACGATCCCGTTTTAGCCCAGTCACCTTCACCGGAGACTCCAACAGCGGAGTTTGCCCTAAATAAGCTCCAACTCTCCTTGGGGAGGAGCGTTACATCACACCCAGAGCTCCGTGTGCCGGCACATCCTCATCCTGGGCACTGCCAAGGGACACTGGATGCGATCCCACCGTGACCCCTGGGCTCCCAGGAGCTGCGGCTCCAGCGGGGGATAAAACCCTCGGCAACACACGGAGCTGTGGGACGGGGACCACAAAGCCCAGGGTTTGCCAACCCCCCGAGCACGGGAGCCCCACACCGCGCAGGGTCCCCAATCCATCCCAGCCAAAACTTCGCTCTGTCCTTCCTGGGCGCTCACACCCCTTCCTGCTCGAGGGATGCCTGAAAAAGGGGAATCTTAACAGGCTCCAGACGCCAGATCGCTGCCCTGAGTCTCAAACACATCCCAGTATGCTCCCAGCGAGCTGACTGGCCTGGCACTGGGGCGATGGGATCCTCCAGGAGGGGGTATACGGAGCTCAGGACACCCAGGCTCTGTCACGGCCAGCGGGGATTTGGGCTTCCCCTCTTTCCCAGCCCCAGGGCACCCAGCAGATGATTCCTGGGACAATTTCTTACCGGGTGCCACCGCACAGATTTATTTTTCGCAGAGGGTGGGCCCCCAGTAATTGCAAATTATGTGTTAATTAAGTAACGTCGATAATATGGACCAGAAGAATGAAGGGGCTGAAGTGAAGCGCCCAATTCATCAGCCAGAACTGCTCTGCCGTGTCCATTATTCCCTGCAAAGAGCCTGGATCAAACCACTTATCCCAAACAGGGCAGGATTAATCCACAAGCCACTTTGTTTGCTTTTGACCGTGCTGGCGCTAATAAATGAGCCAATTTATTACATGTGACAAGCTTGTGGTACACCCCAAGGAGCCGAATTAGATAGGAATGTTTAACCTCGAAAAACCACTCGGAAAAAAAAGAAGGGAAAGAAGAAAAGCAATTCTTCCTCCTGCAGTTGATTTGGCAACAGCCCAGGGAGACGCAGATGAGGGGAACGCAACGAGGGAAGAGGCTGGAGGAGCAGGAGTGGGATGGTCCCACTTGTCCCGTCAGGATGGCGGCAGTGAGGGTCCTGGTGCTGCCTCTGGGTCACTCCTGAATTCGTCAGGACCGTGCCAACAGCAGATCCAGCACGGCAAGACGAGGGATCCGAGGCCTCGGATCAATGGATGGGCCAACCAGGCGCCGGCCACAGCTGAGCCACGGCAAATTCCTTCCTCAGAGCCCCTCGTCTTTGATCTCCAACAGGATGGAGGCTCTTGTCCAAGTGTTTTCCTCCCAGGGAAGCTCCGTGGAGCGAAAAAACTGACCGTGCAAGGACCGTGTGTGAGCCGCTCGCACCGAACGAGCAGCACTGGGGACGGGAAGGGACTGGCCGCTGCTCAGCAAAGCCAGGGAATACTTCAAAGGGTTCCCCAGGGAGGAAAACCTGGCACGTGCCCGACGGCATTTCACGAGGGCTCCGGCAGGAGAACGTCGGTGCCACGCAAACGCCGCGGCACCGAAGGACTCCGGAGCGGCGGCGGGAGCTGCGCTCGCAGCCCGGCTCAAACACGGATTAAACGAGAGCAATAAAAGTCATCCTCTCCCTGCCAGGGAGATAAGGGGGATGAGAGGCTGCTGGAAGCCGCGGTGCCGGAGCGGCGTGAGAAAAGCCGGCCTGGCAATCCCGGAGATACCGGGGGCCTGTGCTGACAGGTCAGGAATGAGCCTGGGCTGGAGCAGGCGGGAGGCTCCGCTCATCCCCCGGCCCGTGGCAACGGCACAGATGTGCCCCGGCACCCCAATCTCCGCGTCCCGGGAGGCACGGCATCCCCCTGGCTCCCTCCCGGTGTCTAGGGGTGCAAAGTGGGAACTGGGGGAGGTCAGCAGAGCCCCTCAGGAAGGTCCAGCCCCTCCAGGTCCCCAGAGGTCGGCTGGGGAGGGAATTGCTTAGGAAGAACTGAGAGATTCCAAAGTTTGGGGTCTGTGGTGGTGATGGAAACAGACGGACTCAGTCCCACACGTGGTGCTGAGGAGAGAGGAGATGCCAGGCTTTGGTCTGTGCCTCACAGAGGCTCCCAGTTCCCTGTCCTGGAAGTGCCAAGCGCGTTCCGAGGGGCACAGGGGCAGCAGGGGTCCCGTGTCCTCCAGGGATGAGCCCTCAGGGGGCTTGGGCCAAACCCAAGAGTCTTCCAACATCCATGACCTCCACATGGATGGGACATGAGGTGCATCCACAGCACCAGAGGCTGCTCCTCACCAGCCCCAGGGAAGAGAGAGGAAGAAGGTGGAGAGGGAAGAGCATCCAAGGGGTCCGTGCTGCGGTCACCTGTCCGTACGGACCGAGCACGGGCGCGCGCAGCAAGCGGAACGCGCCAATCAGGACGGATTCCTTCCAGCCTCCGAGTCCTCCCGCTGTAATTTTCCAGGGCTGCTGATTGACTGGAGCCATCCCAGCCCCCCATCCCTCCCACGGAGGGGCCGTTGCATCATTTTGCCTTAAGGAATAAACAAACCCGGAGCCGAACCAGAAACTGCTCTGGAGGAGACGGTTCTGCCAAGCACAGAGTGAAGTGGGAATCCGGGAGGGACAGCTGGGACAGGGGACGAGGACATTCTACTGGGCCCCGTGGTGGCTGTCCTGTGGCCCGGAATCCTGGGACATGGGGACAGGTGGTTTCTTGCTCCAGCCCAGCTGGAGCAGAGCTCCCGGCACAGCGGGACCGGCACAGCCGCCATCCCTGGTGTCACCCAGCTCTGACCCCTGTGCAGACACCCCCCACATTCCCATTCCTACCCCCATCTAACCCATCCCAGTTCCCTGTTTCCTTCCAGAGACACTCCACCACCCCATCCGAGGCGGGAGCACCTCCAGAGCTGTGGCCACCAGTGTCCGAGCAGCTCCAACAGCTCAGACCGGTGAACCCAACCCAGCATCCTAATCCCAGAACACATCTGGGACAGCGATGTCGCCTTTCCAGCTGCTCCCCGGGACTCCCAGGAATGCCGAGGCACTGAGGATGGGGTGACACTGCCCCGGGGGAGCCGCTGCTGCAGACTCTTCCTTCCTCATGCACATCCATTTTGATGGGAACAAGAACAAACGAGTGATTCCCCGTTCCCAGGAGGCTGGTTTGGAACCACGGACGGATGGATGGACAGATGGAGGGATGGATGGATGAAGGGATGGATGGAGGGATGGATGGAGGGATGGATGGGTGGATGGATGGATGGATGGACGGATGGATGGAGGGATGGATGGGTGGATGGATGGATGGGGGATGGATGGATGGGTGGATGGACGGGTGGATGGATGGATGGGTGGATGGACGGGTGGATGGATGGATGGGTGGATGGATGGATGGATGGATGGATGGATGGATGGATGGATGGATGG
>VZTE01000886.1:479529-492599 GCA_013397775.1 Eulacestoma nigropectus | reverse complement strand
TAAAGAGGAGAGGGATGAGCTGCGGGAANGGATGAGCTGCGGGAAACTGAGGGGGAAAAACAAACTTTTTTGGACAGAACTGGGGTAAGGGATTTAGGAGAACGGTTTTTAGGGGTTGCCGGAGATGGGGCGCACAACCCATTCTGGCAAGGGCTAGGAGAAGCTCAAGGGGTGCCAGGGAGCAGGTGGCAACCCTGAGTATCTAGGCTGTCTGAAGCCCTCGAGCTGCCCTGCGAAGGACAAGGGGAATTAGGAGAGAGGGGGATGGACAAAGGGGTAGGGCAAACAACTTTAGGTTCAGTTTTCTGATGGTTTTTTATAACTTGTCGAATTAAAATTACCAAACTAAGAAGTTTAATAGCCAATTAGTCTTCTGTATTTTTTAATTCTGTGCACTTTCGCTCCACCTTCTTCCAAAATTGATACGACTGAGCGTCCTCCGAGCAAGTCTCTTCGAATTCTTTGAAAATAAATCGAACCAATTGTTTTAAATGATATTTAGAAAACTGAACCTGGTTAATCTGAAGGATAAACTTAACTTGGAGGTAAAACTCCCTTTGTTCCTTTGAAAACCTAATTCCCATTTTATTAATTAACTTAAAATTCAAAGGAACAGCCAGCTACCCAAGATTTCCTGTAAAACGAATAAAAATATAAAAAAGCGAATTGACTTAACTTAAATCACCCTTTACCGGGATTTTCTGCGTGCTTTAATCTTTCAAAATCTTTTAAATCTTTCTTTTCTCAAAATCTTCCTCAAAATATTTAAATTTCTTACCTTTTATCTCCGTAATCTGAAGTCATCACTAACTGAGGCTTTGGAAATCTTGGTCTCCTTTTCTGGTTAGAGACTTCCTGGGAGCACCACCCTTCCCTGTGGCATGCTACAACCAAGAACTGGTCCCAATGATGGTCTTTCAAGGATGTCCAGGGGTCCGAAGGAACACTCTTTTCGGGCGCCAATTGTCGTAGACTGGGTCTACTCGGGTTGCTCTGCCCAAGCCCAGGGGCGCTTGGAGAGCTATCTGAGGGCGGGCTGTACCCTTGGACTTGCTGGGTTCTCCAACCTCCGTCGGCCAAGCCAAACACACTGAGAGGGAGAACAGGCAGGACACCAATCTTTGGTGCTTGGAGGAGGTTGCTTTCCCTCAGGCGTCCTCCAGCGCAAGATGAACCACGCTAGGCGAGGAGCAAAGGGTGTGGGAGGGGGTCTCCCGAGCTCTCTTTATTCGGGGTGGAGGGAAGGGTCCGGGCAGGAACGAACAGGGAGAGATCTCAGCGGAGAGAGCCCCCGAGCACGTCTGTGCACGGGGTTTTAATTGGGGGGAAACTGGGAGGGGTTATGGGGTTACAGCCAATGAGGATGTGTCATGGGAGGGGTTCGGCAGAACAGGAACAAATCACAGGGTCTGGGGGGAGGATACAAAACACATCAACCAATAAACAACCGAATAACGCAGAACTTTCTAGAACCAGGGGCGGGTCTAACAAGATGTTGCCGCCCTTTCTCCGCCCATTGGGTGGGGTTAAACTGCTGTCTCGGAGTCCTCCTCCCAGGAGGAGTCATCTGAGAGGGCGGGGCTGGAGGCGGGGAGGGCCCGAATGTTTTGGGGCCGCCCCTCCACAGATGATCCACCTGAAAGTTTGCTCTTTAAGAGGTCCTCAGGGTAGGATATAGCTCTGAATCAGTTGCAAGTCCAAAGTTGACCATGATAAAGGAGATGCTGCATTTTCCTGACCAATCGTCTTTATATAGTCTTTGTATAGTCCCACAGCAGACAATCTGCCCTTTGGGCCTGGAACCTGAAATAATACTATTTTCACTTCAGCAGAGCTCTAAAATTAACTCACAATTCATACCAAAGGTAAAATACTATTGTCTTTCTTATGTTAGCTATTAAATAAGAATATTTTTCACTGGAGGTTTATTTTGCCAAAAAACCTTTGAAATTAATTGCATCAGTGAACTATAATATAGGTAAAGCTCCATATAAATTATTTGATACAGAACTAAAAAATAACAAGACAGCAAATCTGGAACAAATCACTCACTCTTTGATTGGATTTGAGAGCCCTCAGGTGACTCAACTGATTTGCCAGAAAATGTGAATTTTAAAACTGGGCCAACAAAAAGCAGAATACGCCCTCAACCTAAACCAAAAGCCATGCCTGAAAGCTTATCACACCAAGTTTTAGCATGTTCTCAGCTACGACTGATTGAGGTTTTTGCTATTCTGTACTGCTCAGGGGTCTCTTTTAATTAATATCAAACACTGTGGAACAGAAGGAAATACATTAAAAAGAAAACTATTAAATTTTCCTCCAGCCATTATTGCTAGATAACGCCATATTTTTGACTACTGATTATTAATAGAATTCTACACCAAAAGTCCGATGCTGCTCTATTACATATCTTAAGAGGCAGAAGTGGTCTGGAATGAGAGCTCAGGTCTGGGCTACTAGTTTATTCATCAATCTCTTCCACAGTGTGACCTTGGGAGGCTTCCTCAATTTCCCCATCCCTCAGTTAAGCTAATAACCTCTTGCTTTCCATGGCTGCCATGAGACTCGATCAATAACTCAGATCTGTTTCAGGTCTGCATGTACTTTTTTTTTGTGTTGTAGACTCAAGTGCACGACTCTCATCATACAATGTCTGGGAAGAGAGGTTTCAGCATCAGAAAGGAAATCTCCCCAGTCCATGAAGGCTTGGAGAGAGCAGGAGAAAAGACTGACTTTCAGACAAGATGTCTCCTATACAAAAAGCAGAACAGGGATGAGCATTGCCTGACAACTGCCCCTCTAGCTCAGCACCCTGTAAGAGCAGGTGTTGCAGTGTGGCAGCCCGTCCCTGGGCTGTCTAACACCAGCCAGAGGCTAGAAGTTAAGAGACTCCAGTAGTAGGACCTGGTTAATGGGCAAACTCCCCAGGGTTAGGGTGACAACAAAGAACCCTCCCAGCACCCCTTGCACCCACATGTAGGTGTCTCCCTGGGCATTGGATCCTGGTTCCCCCTCCCTTCTCCCCTATACTTGGTTATCTTCCAGAACCTTTTACCTTCCTCAGCAGCCCATTGGCTCTCTGCTCCCTCTCCCTACTTTCCTTGTTCCCCATTGGTCCTCAGTGTATTTCCCCACCTCTGTAACACCCCTTTGGCCCTCAGTTATTGGTTCCCTACGGTTTCCACGACCCTTCTCGTCTCTGGTTCTTAACCCCTTGTCCACCTCGGTTGGGGGCTCTCTTGGCACCCCGCTCTCGGACCCTCATCACCCCGTAATAAACCCTGTTCCCGTGGAGCTGTGTCAGAGCTCATCCGCTTCTTTGCTTCTTCCTGCGCCGTTGCCACCTGGGAGCTGCCGAGCCCTGTGTGACCCCCGGCTGCCCCCCCGCTGCGAACAGGTCCAGCAACTCAGGACAGCCCTCTGGGTAACTGGCACTGCCCCCAGAATCTGGGTCGGGGCGAGCGGCGTCAGTAGGAACCTGTCTGCCATGTGGGGACAGAGGCTTTTCTTTTGTGAAACTTCAGCAAGGCATACTGCAAAATATCCATACTGAAAGGACATGCATATGCAAAATGTATCATAGAGTGCAAAGTGTGAAAGAGAAAGGAGAAAGGTAAAGCGTATCTTTTTGGTTATGGGTAAATAATCAGCATTTTTATGAAACGTGTAGGTGGTGCTTGTGCATTCTCTGTGCCCTGTGTTCCCACAAACATGACAAAATTTACTCCTGAAAGCACTGCTGTCCTAAAACAGTAGTTACCAGTCTTTGGAAAAGACAGAAAGCAAAAATGGGTTTCTGAGATCCCATGTCGAGTTTTGAGGACAGAACCACACAGGAGACTGGAGTCATGGCCAGAATCCAAACACTTCATTATATAGTGACATTTCCTAAATAAAAAGCAGTTAAAATGCATGAACTTGTGGTGTTCCACTGCAGTGTAGCCATTAAGCTTCTCTTTGCATGTCAGGATACTATTTGGCAAACAGAATATTTGTGCTAGTTGTGCAAAAAGACACCACAAGACCATACACATGCCCATAATGTCCAGTGGGATACTTGGGAAAATCTGTGTCTGTTAAAATTGAGTTCTGGTGAGTTTATGAAGGTTATGTATCTATAAATACCATATTGAAATAAAAACCTGAGTAGTTTTTCTATGACATCTAGTCAGCAGACTAATTTTTTTTTTGCACACCAGTGTTGGCTGGGAACCATGGGTCTCAATGCCCTTGACTGAAAAAATCCAGTGAGCTAAAACGTGCAGGCTCAGTGAACATGGAACCACTGTCTCCAGATTTAGGTTGGAAAGACTGACACAAAAACCAGAGAGTCTTAACCTGGATAATCTATATTTCAAGGGCAAGCACTATAGAACAGTGGGAAAGATGCAGTACAAGAAAACAGCAGGGCTTCTAAGATTGCTCGTGTGAGATGGCATTAAGGCCATGGAAAAATCCTAGCAGAAAAGAAGGAATGAAGAAGCAATGTGCAAAAACTTTCTCTTACAGGGCAAGAATCTGGAAAAGTGACAGAACACATGCAGTTTAATCTAAGCAAAATAAAGGAAAGTTGGACAAGGTCTGAGAAGAGCTGACATGCCCATGAGAAACCTGAACTAGAGATACCAAGAAAAGGGACTTCCAGGGGAAAATTCTCAGGAATGCTCAAGACAGGTGAGGATGCTCTGGTAAGGATGTACATGAAGATTTTTCAGGCTGATCCTATATCTTATTTACTGGCAAAACCAGTTTGGAATTGTTTAGATTTTCTAGTCAAAGAGCATTCTAGTAGCTCCGCATGTAACCTAGTGCCATCCTTTTTCCTCTTTTCCTCTACATCAGGAAGGATTTCTTCATTGCAAAAGTTGTCAAGCATTGGAACGAGCTGCCCAGGAGGTGGTGGAGTCAGCATCCCTGGAAGTGTTCAAGAAGCAACTGGATGTGACACTTAGTGCTATGGTTTAATTGACATCATGGTGTTTGGTCAAAGGTTGGACTCAATGATCCTGGAGGTCTTTTCCAACCTTAATGATTCTATGATTCTTGATCTCACCCATGTCTATTTTTTGCAGAGGTACAGTCTGAACTTTGCAGCTTACTTTCTTCACTTAATGCCTTTTGCTGAAGAGTGAGATTAAAAATGAAGTGCAGGAAGGAGAGCTTTGAGTAATGGAGTTGAAGCAACGGGTTGAGACAGCAGTGATAAGACCAAGAGCCAGATGTCCTAACTCTCCTACCTCCTGCATAAGGCAGCAGTCAGGCTCTGCATGGAAGGGGTACACATTTGCAGCTGGTGTTTAGTCTTAGGAGAACAGTGAAATCCCTGTGTGCTCTGTGTTCAAAAGTAAGAGATCAGCCAATGCTGTAATATATAATGTCTGAGGCTCTTTATCATCCTCATTTTTTTTTCTGCTGTGCAGAAATATAGGGAATGTATTGGACTGGGATCTTTGTCTTACTTTGAACATCCAAAACTTTATCATCCTGTGAAACCAATCTGCAACAGGTCAGTTGCTCTTTAGTTTTATGATCCTCTATTAGATGTGAGAGTTTACATAGAATCGTAGAATCATTTAGGTTGGAAAAAACCTTTCAGATCATCAAGTCCATCTGTTAACAAAAGACAGTTCTTCACATCTCATATCATTACTGATGAATAGAATTTTCCAAATAATCTGCTCAAATGATCAAATGAAAAGCATTAATTTTTACAACTTGCTTATCATTTAAAGTGCTTTCTCTGTTTCCTTCTAGGGCTCCTGTGCCTAATGTATAGAGTGCTTGCAGATATTGGTTTATTTGCAGGCTGCATCTATGTTCACTAGAGACAGTGAAAAAACAAGAGGCTGTATGGATGTTATAACAGCAAGAGGGATAAGTCATATGTTAAAAAAAGCCCCAAAATTCTGCATAGCAGGAGGGAAAGAATTTGAAGATATAGCAGACATCTAAAAGCAGAAATCCCTAAGGCTTTCAATACTTGTAAAAGCTTGCAGTACTTTAAAAAAAAATCTACCCACTCCTTTACCACATCCAAAGAGAGGATCAGCAAGATGAAGATAGAGGATTTTATTCACTCTTACGTTAATCTAAACAGAAGAAAAGTGTATGACATCTAGGCTGTGTAAAGCCAAGTTTTAGGTCTGTCACTGATGTCTGTTCAAAGAGTTGTTGCTTCATTCCAGCACAGGAGATTACGTGGCACGTGGCAGCAGCTGTACCCTCCCAGTGCAATGCAGTCAGAAAATGCCCATGGTGATATTTAGTTAGCTATTAAATTCGATTTAATTTTCTTAGTGCTGCGTATTTGTGAGCTGGCTGTGCCCAGGGACATGAAGGAAATTGTGAGCATTGAGCAGAGTTTGAAAAGCTCAGAAGGGGAAGCTGGAGCAGCCTGTATCTGGGAAGGAACTGGACAGGGTGTCCCTCCCGGTGCTAAGCAGTGAGCAGTCTCACGAAGGGTACAGCCATCTTCCCAACCTTGTTGGGCTTAAGAACATGCAGTGGTTTAGATGAATCACTTCAGCAAAACACAAACTCAGAACCTTAATTTCAGACATCTCAAAAGTAAGCATTGGGAACCAGGGCTCAGGAAGAGTGGCAAGAGCCCATCTGAGATGCAGACGGCAGCGCTGGATAGCTGGAGACGGAAATCCTGGTGACATTGGTGTGGACAGCAGGACATATCTGTAAATTCAGTGAGAGGCAATTTCAGCCCAAACAAGGAACAAGGATGGTGGGTCCAGAAAGCGTGGAGCTGCCAGCAGAGCTGGGCAGTGTCAGGTGGGCAGGAGGAGAGCTGTGCTGCCGCAACTAGGCACCCAGCAGCTCTATCCTTGATAGCTGGATGTGCAGCATCGTGTCATACATCTATCTCTAAATTAATTCAATTGAATGGGCCTAATGATGCACAAATTGACATATGGCTCTATTTCTGTTTCTGTTCTCAGTCCAAGCAAAACATGTTACTACATTTCAGGGAAGGTTTTGACTTAAACCTCTAGAAATGAGAATTCTAATGATTTCCAGCAATTGTAGCCTTTTCTTTCTCAAGAGCTATACAGGAAGGTTGTCTGTGGATCAGGTTTAAGAAAAAGTACATGCAGGAACTGAGCAGCAGTGCTTGCACAGGAGACCTGTGGATGTCTGGGGACATGAGGAAGGCGACAAGTGCAACGAACACCTGTCATGGTGAACACATCTCTGCTTCCTAAATTTCAGAACTCCTCTCCTACTTAGAAATGAAGACATTTTTAGGAGTTTATTCTAGATATGACTGCAGGATAAGAGCAAGATCTTGCCTCCTCACTGAGACCAGGCAAATTCTGTCATTTTGCCATGATAACTATGTATTAGCTTGTGTTAGATGAAAGTCCAGCACTCAGCCTAGTAGGAAGGACATGATTTCTGACACTCCCATACATGAAGTTACATCCTTCAGCCTTCAAAAAACTATTTGTGTAAGCCTGGTGGAAGACTTGTTCAACTGGAGTGGAGATTGTAAATATTGTGTAAGGGAAAATTATGCTTAACTGAAAAATAGTGGAAGTGAAGAGTGAAAGTTAAAAAAATCCCATGTACACTTGTGTCATCCTGCTCTATTTTAACTGTGTCTGCCAGAGCTGTCTTTTTCAGCTGTCAGTCTGAACTCATCTCTGAACACTCTGTAACATTCAACTTTTTTCCATTTCACCAGTGCAGCACAGTTCTTCTCTGTGGATGCCTCCTATTCTACAGATATTCTTTGTAAGTAATGATATGCTGGTCTTGCTCTTCAGTTCCCTAGCTGCTGTCACCCCTTTTTGTCCATTTTGATGGAGAAAGACCTTAGAACTCCAGGTCGCAAAGTTGTTTGTGCCTCAGTTAGTCTTCCATAACACCAAACAAAAACCCATTTTAAAAGTCAGAGATGTTTTTATGTCTATGCTGAGATACATGTCTGCATCTAAATAGAACAAATCTTTCTCCCCCCAAACAAATGCATTTTATCTTTTGGACGTAAGCCACTTGGGGAAGAAAGTGCTATTGTGACACAGACCAGAGAGTGTTACTGATGGAAGATAAATCCTAAAGAATAGGTTAATAATAGAATAATGGAGAGATGAAATTGTGGTACCTGAAAAAGCCTTTTCTCCACCCAATGAATGCTTTTCCTCAAACACACACTAGTTATTTCTTTTAGACAAAAACAGGAAAATTGATTTGAAGTTGAATAGTGAAACCAGAATATTTTTCCTTACAGAGCACCCATAAACTAATTTGGAAAGTAAAATTATACAACTATATAACTCTGTAGCAATACATGTTAAATAGTCTAATGAAAATTGTTTAAATCTAAATTGTGAATGTACCTGGAAATAATTTTTTTTCTGGAAGAAAAGGTGCTAAACATAAATATGATGGAAACTCTGCCTTGTTCCCCTTATAATTAGAAATGCAAGATATCACCGAATCTCTCTTGATGATTTTTGAGCAGTCTTTGGAATCCGGAGAGGTCCCAGCTGATTGGAAGCTGGCAAACATTATCCCAATTTTCAAGAATCAAGGCAAGAAGGAGGAGCCCAGAAACTACAGGCCTATCAGATTCACTTCAGTGCCTGGCAAAGTTAAGGAGAAGATTATTCTGGGAGTATTGAAAAACACCCAAAACCAATGCAGTTGTAGGTCATATCCAGCAGGGTTTCATGAGAGGAAAGTCCTGGTATCAAACCTGATTTCCTTTCATGTCAAGGTAACCCACCTAGTTGATGCAGGGAAGCCAGCTGATGTAATCTTTTTGGATTCCAGTAAAGTTTCTGGATTCTGTCTCTCACAGGATCCTTCAGGATGGCATACAGCTGGATAAACGCATCACATGATGGGTGAGCAACTGGCTGGCGGGTTGGGCACAAAGGATTGTAGTGAATGGGGTGATATCAGACTGGCAACTTATCACTAGTGGGGTTCCGTAGGGCTTCGTCTTGGGCCCTGAGCTGCTCAACATCTTCATAAATGACTTGGACGCAGGACTGCAAGGGATACTGAGCAAGTTCACAGATGATACAAAACTGGGAAGAGCTGTCGACTCCCTTGAAAGCAGGGAGATCCTGCAGAGAGACCTCGAGAAATCAGAGGGCTGGGCACTCGCCAACTGTGTGAAGTTTAACAAGGGCAAGTGCTGGATTCTGTACCTGGGACGGGGCAACTCTGGGTGTACGGACAGGCTGGGAAATGAGAGGCTGGAAAGCTGCACTGTGAAAAGGGACCTGTGGGTCCTGGTCAGTGGAAAGATGAACATGAATCAGCAGTGCCCTGGCAGCCAGGAGGGCCAACCATGTCCTGGGGGGCATCAGCCACAGCATCGCCAGCTGGGCAAGGGAGAGGATTGTCTTGGTCTGCTCTGCACTGGGGTGATCTCGCTTTAAATACTGTGTGCAGTTCTGTATACAATATAAGAAAGATATTAAGCTATTAGAGAACATCCAAAGGAGAACAAAAAAAATGGTGAAAAAAATGGCCTTGAGGGGAAGCTGTATGAGGAACAGCTGAGGTCACTTGGTTTGTTAGAAAAGAGGAGACTGAGGAGAGACCTCATTGCAGTTACAACTTCCTTGCGAGGGGAAGAGGAGAAGAGAAGGGGCAGGCGCTGGTCTCTTCTCTGTGGTGACCAGTGACAGGACCCGAGGGAATGGCCTGAAGTTGTGTCAGGGGAAGTTTAGGTTGGACATTAGAGAAAGGTTCTTCACCTAGAGCGTGGTTGGGCACTGGAACAGGGTCCTCAGGGAAGTGGTCACAGCACCAGCCTGACAGAGCTCAAGAAGCATTTGGACAACGCTCTCAGGCACATGGTGTGACTCTCGGGACTCCTGTTGGTGGGGGTCCTTGTGGGTCCCTTCCAACTCAGCATATTCTATGATTCTGTTTGCTGGGGAAGTTGTTGAGTATGGCTGAGAGAATAATGAAGCACAGTTTCAATTTGTCTTGGGGTGACTTTATGATGTTGTATCCCATATCGTCCAGGCATGAATTTTGTGCCTTTCTGTACCTTTAAACTGAGCCTGAGAGGGGAGAGAAAGAAAAAGCCAGACAAACTTTTTCAAAACAGTTCTGTGTTTCAAGGTCACTACTTTTTTTCCTGCACTCGGCGGCTGCAGGGAGATTGCTGCTGCTGCAGCGGGGCAGAGGAAGCACCCTTCTTGTTTCTTCAGCCAGTTTTTTTCCGGCTCTGTTTCTTCAGAGAGAGACGGAGAGTTAAACTTTGTTCTGGGACTTCATTTTTTTGTTTTTTTTTTTTCCCCTTCTTCTCTTCTGGACTGTTTCAGCAACATCAGAACACATCAGGAGGGCTTTCCACCAAGGCCCCGGTGGTGGGCCCAGGCCGACCCCGCTCCGAAGAGGAGAGAGAGAGAGAGACCACACCCAAGGAAGGACTCTCAAATCTTCCCAGGTTTCCTCTCCCCAGCGAGAGGTTTTATTATTTAGCATTGTTGTTCTTTTCCTGTGTGTTTGTTAAATAAATAGTTTCTATTCCTCTTTCACTTTCCTCCGAGGAAATATTTCTTTCCCGAACCTGGTGGGGGAGGGGCGGCTGTAACCTGCCTTCTATCAAAGGACATTCAAATTCGGACATTCCTCCGAATTTGTCTCCAAACCAGGACACAACTGCAGTATCCAGTGGGAGCACAATAACTTCAGTGCTTTATCTCTCCATTCCCTGAAATTTATGGCATCTTGGGCAATTCAGCTTGTGCTGGGTGAAGAGGTTCAGCTGAGTTAATAAATGCTACCTTCACTTCCTTCAAACAGTGCATTAAAATTTACTTCCCCAAAGCACATCAGGTGTGATGAACAGCATCTGCTGTTTCTAATGACCTTGTTTAAAGGAATAAAATGGGTCTCAGAAAACGTACATTTTCCACGCTAGGCCTGTTGTGTGAAAAAGATCTCAGTACTAAAAGGAGACAGGCAAGGTGCAGGGCTAGTCCGCACAATTCAGTAGTGCTCTTGCCTCCATTGGTTGGAACTAACAAAACCATGACAAGCTGCCACTTTCATGAGACACTCCCTATTGTCCTGGTTAATGGGTCTTAAAACCTCCTTCCCTTTCAAAACCCCAGAACGTGTCTAGCTATGGTTGTGAGAGGAGATAGGACCCCTGTAAGGGAAATTCAAGAATGAAGATATTATGGGTGCATTGTTTGCCCATCCAGCTCATTTTCGTCTTTGCTACATTTAGAAAGTGTCCTAACTGGAGACCAGTGACAAATGTCATTCCTCGGGGGTTGGTATTGGGACTGGCACTGTTTGACATCTTTGTCAGTGACACGGACAGTGGGATCCAGTGCACCCTCAGCAAGTTTGCCATCAACACTGAGCTGTGTGGTGCAGTTGACACTCTGAAGAGAAGGGATGCCACCCAGAGGGGCCTGGGCAGGCTTGAGAGATGAGCCTGTGCAAACCTCATGATGTTCAACAAGGCCAAGTGCAAGGTCCTGCACCTGGGTTGGGACAATCCCAAGCACAAATACAGGCTGAGTGGAGCATGGATTGAAAGCAACCCTGGGGAGAAAGGCTTGGGAAAGTTTTTGGTCGACAAGAAGCTCAGCACGAGCTGGCAATGTGTGCTTGTGGCCCAGAAAGCCAAATGTGTCCTGGGCTGCATCAAAAGGAAAATGACCAGCAGGTCAAGGGAGGTGATTCTCTGCTACTTCAGCCCCACCTGGAATGGTGCATCCACTCTGTGGACCTTAAAATAATAAGGATATGGACCTGTTGGAACAAGTGCAGAGGAGGGTCATGAGGATAATGAGAGGGCTGGAGTATCCCTCCTGTGAAGACTGGAGAGGAGAAGGCTCTGAGCTGACCTTATAACAGCCTTGCGCTGCCTAAAGGGACCTGCAAAAAAGCTGGAGAAGGACTTTTGACTTTTAATAGGGGCATGCAGTGATAAGACAAGGGGCAATGGCTTTAAACTGAAAGTCAGTTTAGATTAGGTATAAGGAAGAAATTATTTACTGTGAGGGTGGTGAGACACTGGGACATGGTGCCTGGAGAAGTTGTGGATGCCCCATCCCTGGAAGTCTTCAAGACCAGGCCTGGATGGGGCTTTGAGCAACTTGGTTTAGTGAAAGGTGTGCCTGCTTATGGCAGGGGGGTTGGCACTAGCCGATCTTTAGGGTTCTTTCCAACTACATCCTGGGATTTTATGAATTTAGGATTCTAACAGTGGTTGTGCGTTCCCACTAAGTTTTGCTTTTGAGGCAGCAAATAGCTCAAAAAGGTAAAGCTCACCTTGTTCTCATGACAACAACCTTGAAGGTCCGTTCGTTTCATCCCCAAGGTCCCATGTTTGAGCCATTGACTCTGCTGCATCTTGAATCTCTGAGATCATGTTGGTGATGTTCTCTCTCACCATGGGCAAACCCTGTGTGCCTACTAACCCTGTACATACAGACACATGGAGACATCCACCTGTTGACTCCAGACATCACTCTTAAGAAGTGAGGTTTTTACCAGAGTCCATGAAAGTCTGACTTGTTGGTGAGAACTTTGAGTGGTCTCCAGGCTGACTTTACCCACTAGAATTTTGCACTTTTCTAGGAGCATTTCTGGGGATATGAAGCTGAGATGGTAGCTCCATTTCTAACCATTTTCCTTCTTCCCCCAGTCCCTTTGTGTGAGCTGCTCCCTGTGCACTAGCCAGTGCTGGTGAGGTGCAGGGAATGTCCCTCTGTGTCTGCAAGAGCTGGTTACCACTTGCACCAGCAGCAGACCTGCACTGCCATCACCTCAGCAACCAGACAGAGACCATTTCAACACCATCTCTGATGTAGAGAGATGTCTTATTACACCCAGGCATTCCTGCCCAGTGCTGGGAAAATAGACCCCCTTGAGAGGATTCTCTTTCTCCATGGCTCACAGAGGGTCTCTGGCAGGTATCTTGCTGAGTGGGGTGTTCCCAGTTCCATACTACATGGTGTGGGGCACCCCATCCTGCCTCAGGGTGCATCATGACTTCCCTTTCCTTACTGGGAGTCTTTTCAGTTTGTTAGGTTTTCAAGTCGAGGTTAAGTAAAATGAACAACCCC
>VZTE01000886.1:441171-470504 GCA_013397775.1 Eulacestoma nigropectus | reverse complement strand
TTTTTTTTTTTTTCTGAAGACAAATAAGTCTCTGGATAGGTTTCATGAAATATTTCTTGGTTTCTTATAGGAGCATCTGAAGAGTGAGTCACATATATTGATATTACAAGATATGTGTGTGGGAGGTAAGCCTGGCTCTTGACTCACACTCTGTGCTTTAATGTAAAGCATTATTCACCTGCAGTATAGTTTTTGCAGTCAGAGTATAGAGGGGAATTAACTGTGTGTGGGCATCCTCCCTGCACTCTGCTAACACAAAAAAATGTGAGAAAGCAGAACTGACCACTGATGGGGCTTGCTTTGGCCATCAGACATCACCTTTGTGGTATTATATGTTGCTGGTTTCCATCCCCAGATCACTGTCAGAGTTGGTGCAGACCTTAGATCTGGAGCCAACAGCCATGGTAGCTGTGAGTTTCTGTGTCAGTTATGAGCAATCAGCCAAATGGGTTATGAATTTAGGTACATATATTAGGGAGATTGGATCTCCCATTGGAAACCTGTGAAACTCCTTCCCCCCATGTGTGACAAGGAATTTGTGTGCTTCCTTCAAAGGACTAGTCCATTAAATCCACTAAAATAGACTAGTCTGTCAAAGTAATGGCTGGGGCCCATTAAGATTGATGGGATCGTGTTTGTACTCATTAATGCCAATCTGCTATGTGACTGTGAGTTCTCCAGACCTGAGTTTCCTGTTTCCTTTCCTCTTACTTTTAGAGGATGGAGCTAAATATTATGGCCTGTATTATAACACGGCTTAGTCTACCTCCTCTGGTGGCTCCTCTGGTCTCTTTGATGGGTCTCTAATGGGTTGGACTTTGACCTTTGTCCAGAGACCTCTGGCTTTCCCCCTCAGTGCTGCAGGGAAAGGCTGACTCCCACCTTCCCAGCCTCTTGGCTGCTTTGGAGTCCTACTTGTGTTCCTCTGAGGGGTCTCAGTGCACTATTCCCATCAGTTTCTCATCTTTCCAGCTTATCCACGCAAGCACAGAGTGTTATGACTATTATAGCCAAGCCTTTTGATGCTCAGTGAACATCCATGGGATGATACATCTGCGTAATCGAAGACTGAACTGGCTGTGCATATCAGATCCAATCATTTCTGTTTCCTGACTCTTCTTCTTCCTGTAGTATTCTCCAGTTGGTTCATTTTGCAAACATTGCAGCAGCTCTTGACTGGAAAAGTGAGTGGACCCTTGCCAGAAGTGATATTTTCTCCAGTGTCAAGCTGGGATTTCACAATGTTACAAAGAACCTGACAGTACTTTTCTGTTGCTGATTACATGACTCCACGTACACCTGACACTGGTCTGTGTGCACTCTTGGGCCATTCATTTCTGAACAGCAGCTGATCTCTGGTGTATCTCTGTGTGTTAAAATCAGGCTATAGTTCAACAAGCACTTAAAGCCAGCAGAGCTACTAAAAGAGATTTTATTGTCCCTTCTCATTGTCCCTCAGCTGTTTCTGCCTTCACATTTTCCTGGCCTATATCAGCAATAGCGTGTCCAGCAGGACTAGGGAAGTGATTCTTCTCCTGCACTTAGCACTGGTGCAGCCACACCTTGAGGACTGCATTCAGTTCTGGGCCCCTAATTTAGAAGGGGTGTTGAGGTGCAGGAGAGTGTCCAGACAAGGCTGGTGAAGGGTCTGGAACACAAATCCTACGAGGAGTGGCTGAGGGAGCTGGAGTTATTTAGCTGGAGAAGGCTCGGGAGACCTTACAATTTTCTACAACTCCCTGAAAGGGAAAGGAGGTTGCAGCCAGGTGAGGGTCAGTCTCTTCTCCCAGGCAATCAGCAATAGGACAAGAGGACACAGTCTTTAGCTGCACTGGGGGAGGTTTAGATTGCACATTAGAAGGAATTTCTTCACAGAAAGGGTAATTGGGTGTTGGAAGGGAGGTGGTAGAGTCACTGTCCATGGAGGTGTTTAAGAAAAGACTGAATGTGGCACTTAGTGCCATGGTTGACAAGGTGGTGTTCGGTCATAGGCTGGACTTCATGATATCAAAGGCCTTTTCCAACCTAGCTGAATCTGTAATTCTGTGATTATCTCCTTCCCTGTGTTCATTTCCAGCCCCAAGCCATCCAGCTGCATTCAGCTGTGCCTTTTGCTGTGTGTGATGAAGAGAATGACACAAGTAACCACAAGTGACTCTGTGGCATCCCAAAGAAACCAGCAAGTTACAGCTCTTGTGCCCTTTCTTCCAGCTACCAGGTTTGTTTTCTGAGGTGCTCCAGGCTATGTGTGTCTTGCTGAAGCACCTGGTGTCAGCTCTCCCTGTGCCGTGGGGACTTTTGGCATCCAGAGAGGGACCTTGCTTCTCTCCTTAAGGTGCTTTGAAAAGGACTTAGTCCAAAAAATAAGAAAAGTACAATATGCAAATGGGTTTTGATACTGTTCCAACCAAATAAGACCTGCAGCTCACTAATGCAGAGATATTTTAAAATATTGTGCTATTTCTCTTTTCTGGAGGAAGATATCTCAGTTTTCTGAGAGGAGACGAATAAAATCACCAGCTACACAGAGTGTGGGCAAACTACTTGAAACTCCCTTCAAGCTCTGGCACTGCACCCTTCTGATAAGGGGCTGCGTGTCACGGGGAGTTGGGGGACAGGTGGGCCATTGTCCCCATAAAATCATTTCAATCCACCTGTAGACCATAGACAATGAAGAAAACCAAGGGTTTCAAGAGTTCACCCAACTCGGAGCACATTTATTCTGAAAGTTCATCCCTAGGAGTATAACCTGAATTTTCTGCCAGGGTCATGTTGACTCTGAAGACATGGGACCTGTGCCACACGTTTTCAGGTTGCACAGTGGCTGCTGTCCATCACTGTTTTTTAATTCAGTAGACAGGCGAAGTGCCAAGGCTCCTCATCAGCCATATATACATGACCCTTGGAAAGCAGCAGCATGATCTCTTCCACACCATTACTTTTTATTGCATTCACTGTTATCTCTCTGTGAAACAGGGAGACAAAATACCCACAGAGCTATTTTCATTCTTTGACAGAACAAGTCTTTTGAGCCTCATGTGTGTGACGTGAAGAACATCAGTCATTTAGAGCCAAACTGCAGTTGAAAAGGTCACAGTCACTGTGACAGAGTAAATGAAATGTGTAATTCAAACAGAATATCAGTTACAGTTGCAGTGGTGCTCAAAGTCACTTGTGTTTTCTTTTCTCTTCCCTAAAGCTCAGCAGAGTATGATTCAGCATCAGCCATAGGCACCCTTGTGCTAAAGAGCCCTTCCAGAATGTACTTTCTTTTTATTTTAGAGGTTCTGTAAACTGAACAGCAGGTTCCATCTGCAGAGCCCTGCCTCATCTCCATGGGTTGCACAGGAAGAGAACTGGGAGAAAGGTGGAATGTATTTGTATTTTTTTTGTATATATAGTAGCACCAGTCACAGACCCAATTTTGGATTTTTTTTAGTGAAAACTAGGTTCTTTGGAAAATGTGAGGTTTTCAGAAAATATTTTTTTATGCAGGTTGTTTATGGGAAATAAAAAGTTTTGGCTGGAGATATCATCCCTGTCCTTCGGCTAGGCTCTATGCTCAAGGCCCTGGCCAGCACAGCTGGAGACTAGTCTGGCCCCAGTCCTGCCCCCCAGCAGGTGCTCTGGGGTGGACTTCACGCTTGCATGGACATGGACACTAAAGCCTCTCCTTTTCTCCATCTTTATTGTAAGGATTTCACTCTATCACAGCAAAATTCAGTAGCAGCAACTCTATTTATGTATTCATGTGATTGTCCACAGGAGTGGAGAATTTTGTCTTCCATGTTCATGAGGAACTCACCACTGTGACCTGTCTCAGCTGCGGCCACATCCTGCATTCAACTCAGGGCTTAAAACTGCCCTGGGCATCGGACTTAAGTGCTGAGTCTTCATCTTAGTTCTCAACCCAGCAAAACACATCATCCTAATATGTGAAACACCAGATAACACCAACAGGATACACTGTTTTTGTGAAAATTTATTAATTGCATCATGACTGTCAGCCTGACAAAAGAGGCCTGGGAAGGCTCAGCAGCACTAGTGCTTTCTTGACTTGTCAGAGCTTTAATTTAAATGGGAACTGGAAGAAGGTAAGAGGGTGACATTCCCTTGAACCAGGAAAAGTTCACTGCACTGGCCTTTGCAGTGGGCTTAGAGACCAGCCAAGCTACCACGTCTGTGGGTGATGCAAAGAGTCCACAGGCAAATGAAAATTATACCCAAAGGTGGGTGACCAAGGAAAAATGCCCAATAAAAAAATATGCCAATTTCATATGTGAATTAGGAGATGGTGAAGAAGAGATTGATGCTGCTGTCCATGTGATGTTTAGTAGTGACTTATAAAGCATCCAGAGCAGTGCTGGCTGCTTTAGAGCCAGTGTGGCTGTCCTGGCTCTTGTTGGCATGGACAGAGTCCAGTCTGGTTCAGTCACTCGCAGGTGCTCCAGCCTTTGCTCCAGCTCTACACAGCCCAACACTTTGCTGGTGGAGCTGAGCTGTGCTGGCTCATGCTCAGCAAGGGCTTGGGGAATGCAAACAAGCTGTAGCTCACCTGAGCCACAGCATCTCTGTGAGCCCTGGATATGAGGCGAGCCCTAGATATGAGGCCATGAGTTTCACCAAACTGCCCTGGAGCCTGAAGTTTGCTGCCTAAATCTGTAATGAAGCATGTGAGTGCACAGCCTGCGGTCCAGAGCCCGGTTCAAGAGGAGCATCCATGAAGAGGGCAGAAAGAAGGGCTCTGCTTCCCTGGGCTCTCTAATTTTTCTCAAATGGACTTTGCACCTCAGTATAAACCTCTGTCATTTTAACACTGGCTGGTTATCCATGCTTCTCATTTTTGACATGCTGAGGCTGTATATTTCCTGGAAAAAAAATGACTGAGGGAAGCAGAGTTGCAGAAGGCATTTGAAGGTTTAGTGATTTGCACACAAAAACCCTCTTCTCCCAGGCATGCCTGCCAATTTCCTATTTTCAACCTCTGATGCCTTTACTATTAAATTACAGCCACTGAAGCAGATCCTGAATTGGTGCTCCCAAAGACAACAGCAGTTCTTTGCTGAATGGCAGGAGTCCTAATAGCAGCCTCAGCAATCACAGGAACAGCAAGATCTCCGTTGCCTCTTTGTGGATATCTTCTTGGTTTAGGCTCCAAATGTCACTGCTGTGGAGGGTTCCTTGTTTGGTGTTTCTCCCTGCTGATATACTTATAAAACCAGTTCCTTTCCTTTCTCTTCATGCTACACCTATTTCACAACTTCCCAGTTATAATTAGATTTTGTGTGGCTTTTTTTACAGGGTGCTTGTTGGCTTGAGTATAAAAAGAGCTCGGGTGCAATTGCGAATGTTTACTGTGTGTTTTGCATGGGACCACTCAGAGCAGAGAATTTGGGTAAAGAGAGGGCTTAGATAAAGAACCTGTAGTGTGGGAGTATGTAAGGAGGTAGAAAGATCTTGTAATTAAACAGCACAAGGAAATCATCCAAACAGAGCTGGAGAGCACTTGGAGCAGGATGGGCTGGTGGGAGCTGCCTGGAGCCTCTGCAGTGCGGTGAGCTGCGGCTCTACCCCCTGAAAATCCCATCCCTGGAGCTCACAGGGGGCCTTCTGACATCAGCCCTGATTACTGCTCTCTGTGGTTTTCCTAGCCAAGATCAAACATTATTGGGGTCATGTGTAGTTCCATCCTCTCTATTCCTTCTTGCTTTGACAAGGCTGGAGGAAGGCTGAAAACCATTTCTTATGTGAAATATGACCTGTCTATGGGCTCCTGTATTCCTGGGGGGTATCTCCTGATTAGCAGCATCTGCTCAGTGTAAACATTTCTCGAAGTCCCTAAATGCTGTTTGGTTGCTGTCCCTCATTTTCCCAAGCATCTCTGTCACTGAACATTGTTGGGACACACTCATTGCCACAGCGTGCTGCAGCATACCTTATTTAGGAAATCCTTTTTGTGCCAGGTTCCTGTGTATACCTGCAGCTGTGTGTTAAAGAGGAGGGTCCCTGGGAATTTTATCCATAAATACAAAGCAAGACAAATATGAATATGCATTTGTTTCTTCTTGATGTGGCAAACACTTGGAAATGTTAATCCTTCTGCAGTTCTTACATGAGCGAAAAATGGACTGGCTGCAAATCACAGCTAGAAATAGAGCTGCAAGATATGCACTGAAGGCAAGGCCATGTTATGTGCTCACATGGCAAATATATTTGAGAGAAAGTTCATCACCCGACATTCAGCCCCTTTTAGCTGCTGTCCCACAGGAACGATACAGGTCAATACAGGAACTGGAAGGGACCTTCAAAACTTGTCTAGCTGCAGCCCTCCTGCAATGAGCAAGGACATCTTCAACTAGATCAGGTTACTCAGCCCAGTCCAGCCTGACCCAGAATGTTTCCAGGGATGGGGCTTCTACAGCCTCTCTGGGGAACCTGTGCCAGTGTTTTACCATCCTCATTGTACCAAATGTCTTCCTTGTATCTAGTCTGAGCCATCCCTGTTTTAGGTTAAAACCATTATCTCTTGTCCTAGGATAACAGGATCTGCTAAAAAGTTTCTGTCCATCTTTCTTATAACTCTCCTTTAAGTATTGAAATTGTGAGTTGTGATTAAATTGTAGGTTGTACATGAACAAATCCAAAACTGTCTTTGCATCAAAACTAAAACAAGTGTTGTGTAAAGTACACTATGAGTAACAGCAACATAGAAAGCAGAAGAAATCCATCTGTGGTGGGTATGTGCAAGCAGTCTGTCCTCAGGTAAATCTTTCTGAGGAAATTCTCTGACTCAGTAAAAGGCCAGAGCTCTGTCATCATGTTTTATCTAGTAAAAAAGATGTAAGTGCTGAACCCACAGCTTTGAAGTCTGTGAATCTAGTTTATGGACTTAAGGAAACCAAGTCCCGTAGATAGCATTTTTGTGTCCCAAATAATAAATCCACAGTTCTTTATGGGAACAACCTCTAAGGGATGGCATGGTTCTGTTGGACAAAATGCCAGTCTTTTGTAAATCTGCATCGTTTCCTTCCTTAGAGCAGGAACTTTGCTGTGTACCCAGGTAAAAACTATCTTCAGGGTGACACCCAATGACATTGTTCAGGAGCCTTCAGCCAAATAGCACCCTGAAAACAGTTCTAGATTTGCTTAAAAGCCGTTTGTACTTTCCTCAAAAAACACAATGCATTTCAGAGGTCGTTTTTATCACAGATCGGTATTTACTTACCTTAATCTTCCTGATGAAATTGAAGTCAGTGGTAAATGCCTACCTTTGTAGATCCTTCGAGCCCATCTATCTCCTGTGACAATGACGCTTTGTCTGAGTTACACCTGACCATGTAACTTCTGGATGCCAACATCAGGGCAGAACACCACCACACTCTACACCAGGAACACTGATGGGCAAAGTACTGAAATTGAATTCCAGCAAGGAATTCACTTTGAGGCTTGATTTATGTTGGCATTACTCAGAGAGTAGGACAAGCTATAAACCCTAAAATAGGCAATAGGGATGAAAACATCTGTATATACTAGATATGTTCTTAAATATTACTGCTTTGAGAATGTTGTCTACTTTTCCTAAACCATTTCAATTTTGTCCCCAGTTTCTCTCCAGTCATTGTCAGTGGTAGACCTGGATGAAAATCCATGGGTTTACTGTTGATCTCTAGGAAATAGTGACTTCTCTGTCATTACTGGCAATTCTAAATGAAAACTTAGAGCCAGCATGGTGAAACTTCCCATTCAGTAGAAGTTCAGATAAGTCAAAAACAACAAAAACTTTTCATTATGATAATGCTATGTATGAGAAAAAAGTTTCCTACAATGAACAATATCTA
This sequence comes from Eulacestoma nigropectus, assembly GCA_013397775.1. NCBI lineage: Eukaryota > Metazoa > Chordata > Aves > Passeriformes > Eulacestoma > Eulacestoma nigropectus. The sequence goes on along the minus strand of VZTE01000886.1, from coordinate 462,666 downwards.
ATTTATTGAATAAAATTGAAACATAAATACAAAAAGCATTTTGACATTGTCAGAACAAGCCAGCTGGACTGTTTCCCTCTGAAAAATGCAATCAAATTGTCCTCTAAAAATTTAGTACATCTGCATTTACCAATTGAAGAACTGATCCATCAGCTGGCTCTAGCTTAAGGAGTCTGATCCTGCAAATGGATATACTAAAAACTGTCAGCAATCTAAGCGGGTTAGAGTTGCAGAGCTTTGGTCGAACTCTTTCTCTGGGTTAAATTCTTGTAGGGTCATTAATCTCTGGTACAGGGCCCTGGCTGATGGAAGCCAGTAACCAGCCTGACTTCTTTGAGCCCTGTAATGGTAATGCCAGATTAGAGCTACCTATTTCCTCAGCTTTAGCTCTTGATCCAGAGAAGAGGAGTGTGCTGATCCACAAAAGCCTTGATGGTGTCCCACAGCAAAAACCTTGTCATAATTTGTCACTTTTCTGAACTGCAGCAAGAAGATGGTGAGAATCAGATTTCTTTTATTACTTGTGGAAACCAGGAGTGGAATAATTTACTCAGCAAAGCATTTCTTTTCTTGAAGAACTCTTGCAGTGATTTTTCATCCCAAATCCGATACGGTTTAAATCCATTCCTTGCTTGGCTGTATCCTCTTTTGTCCTCGACATTTTTGACAAGCCAAAGTAATTCGTAGAGTGATTTTTTTTTTCCTTAAAATGGCACAAGCTGGTTTTACACCTAGTCATACTTTCAGACCTAACACAGATTCCTCCTCTTTTTTTTTTTTTTGTTTTAGAGAAAGCATAGCAAAAAAAAAAAGGCAAAAACAAAAAGGCTCCTTTCTATTAATTCTCCTACATTTTCTGCTCTCCTTCTTCACTCTCTGAAGCAGGATTGATCCTCCCCTGCCCAGGATGCATAATGAGCTCAATGAACCTGCATCTCCTCTCAGCAAGTTCCTCCTGAAAAGACATGGCAGGTCAGTGTCCTTGTGCTGTTAATCCATTGAACTAACAAATGAAAATGGGAGGATTTTTAGCCAATTATAATGACCAAGTTCTTAATGATTAAAGTTACTCAAGCATGACTTTGTATTCCTCACCTCAACCCTGCTTCCTTTTAAATAGTGTCATCATCAGATAAAGAAAAACCCTGATATTGAAATGTTCTTGTATTCACATACTTTGACAGAAAGTTAACAAAAAATGTAATGCTTACTGACTCTCTGTTATGTAGAAGATGAATTGTTTTTAAAACAAATCGGTACCTGATAAATGAACCTCACCTGAGATGAATCCAGAGCCTTGCCTTGTTATTTTCCGGCATGCTGTTACAAACAAAGAGAAAATGAAATTCTTATCCTCAGAGGTGGATAAGCACAGCAAGGTCAAGGAGTTTACATTGCATTTCTCAACTAAAAAATATTATTGCTGTTCACTGAACTGCTTTAGACACCTTTTTGCAGCAATCGGGTCAGCCCTAAGTGGGAGATTGTTCCCAGTGTGATGTGACCTGAGTGATGCTCTCCTAACCCCTGAACATGGTACGCTGACCAGAAGGACACACCATCAGGGGACTACTGTTTTACTATCCTCTTTCTGGCATTTCATGGATTTTTCAGTTCTCACAAAGCTTGAGCAGCTTCACAGCCATTTTAACTATCATTTAAGCTCATGGTCTTACTTCATGGTGAATTAGATTTTAGGTTTTTCCAGCAGAAGGAAAGCAGCAATCATATATGATTACCTCACAGCTATTTCAGGCATGTAATAGCTGAAATGCACTTGAAAGAAGAGGTCTTGGTCAATGCAAGGAGTTTTAAGGCATATGATGTAAAAGAAAAATTCTTTTTGAGAGATCTGTATTATTGTGAATGAAAACATTATGAAAAACAACCTAAGACAGATAAATCACTACAAACCAGCACCCTAGCTAAGGATATCCTCCTGTCATTGCTCAAGATAGAGTGTGGGCACAAGTAGCACAGGTTTTCTTATTGCTGGTTTCTAGCTGATGGGTCTGCAAGGATTTTCATGAAATCATCCCACATCCTAAAGGAAATCTTGATGTTTCATTGGTATTGCAGAAACAAAATTCAACACCAAGCATAAATATTTTATGCTGAATTTTACCTGTGGCACATCGAAGTCCAGCCAAGCCAAGAAAAACAAAGCAGAACTACAGGGAAGCATCTGCCATTTCGTCGTTTTTCTGATGTGCCCCATAAGCAAATCCGATAAGTAACTTCTGCAAAATGTTGTTTGAAATATGACATTTTAATGAAAAGCCATAGAAAGTGGTAGAAGTAATTCCTAATGCACAGATCTCTTTTGTTCTATTATGCATTGATGAGGGAATTTGCATGATCATTAGGGGATGACTGAAGTCTGGAATCTTTTTAATGAATATTACATTCTCATCTATTAATGAGAGGAATAACAGTAAATTCCTCTTTTAGAAAATTCCTGCCATCTGTGTAACTTTTACCTGGAGCACTTGTAGGAACCAAGTCAAAGAAGGCACCTAAATAGTGCAAAGGAAGAAACTTCAGCAAAGTAAGACCTAGCCAGGTTTCCTTGTTGCTGGTCCCTTCTCTCTGTGGAACTTTGCTTTTTCTTTTCTTTATAGTCTTTCTTTCTCTTTTTTCTTTTTCATTTTGCAAATTGACCTATGCTCCATAAAGTTCAACTGACCTGTCCTCGTGCTCTTTTTGCGTGACGTTTTGAAATATCACCAGACATACAGACTTCTTTTATTATTTTCACTGAAACATATTTGGCAGAAAAGTTGGCATCAATAAGTAGACATAAAAAAACCCCAGTAAGTTTTGCACTAGTTTTCTACTTCTTAGACTACATTTTTCCATTATTTACAGTTTACTTCAAGGAAAGTCAGATGGACTACTTGCCTAGTTTTCAAGAGTATGGATTTATGTTCAATCAGAATTTCATGTATATGAAAGAAATACAGCGGTTTTTTTCTTAACTGTATATATATTTTTAAGAGATAAGTCTTGATTAAGAGGGGCCTGAGCAACAAGTACTTAATCATGTACTTAATCAGCTAATATGTACTAACTAGAACTGTTTAGAAAATGTTTCCCTCCCCTTTAATTATTTTGAGTCCTGAAATCAGCATAATTGATTCTCAGAATGCTTCTTAAAACAACTCCAAACACAGGAGGTGTGATTTGCTCAAACTCACCATAATCAAATCTGATTAATTCATACTTCGTTATACTTGTCTCTCCCTTTTTGTTGAGAAGCCATATATATCATGAGACCTTTTTGTAACAGACTATCATGAGAAATGTAATCTTCATGATAACAGGGCAACGTGCTAGTAAAAGCTGAACCACAAAGACATCAAACAGCATATTTGTACTGAAAAGAGATAGAAAACATCCACATTTCCGCAGAGAAAACTTTTTGTTTGCAAAGTCATTTATCTGGAAAACAAATGGAATTCCTCTATTTTCAATTATTTTAGCTGGCAGTTTAATTAATTCTTCAATTTATTTTCAAACTTCAGCCTCCAGCCATTCGATATTGTTGTTAAGGAATGACCTGCTATTTCTGTTAAAATCATGCTGTTATCTGATATCTTTCTCTTATAGACACTTTTAACCACTCTGCAGTATTCTTTAGCTTTCAAAAGCTGAGTAAGTTCACCTCCTTTGGTTTTCCCTCTTCAGGTCACAAATCCTTCCTACAGTTTCCCTCTGAATTCTTTTTAACTTTTAGAATTCCTTATGGACTGTTTTCTATGAAAGTTTTTAAAAACTTGTCTTTCTCTTTCAAGCACACTCCTAACACTCTTTCTTCTAATGTCACTGTGCAGGTTCAAGAAGACAGGAATACATCTGACTACTTACTTAAAATGTCTCACCACCCCCTCATGTACCAGAAGTAACTCTTCTCCTAAGGTCTGATATCAAAACCACACCAAGCCTGTCTTGGTGCTCTTGTCCCTTGGGCCTCTGAAAATATCTGAAGTTTCAAATCCTTCCTATTGAAAGGATGAGATCTAAGCAGGACCATGAAACAGGTTCACCAGGTCCCCATCAATACGTACAGTGGCAGGTGGACAGTGCTCCTCAGACAACAAAAGAGCTCCACAGCGTAGGTGCATGAAGATCACGTCAGTCATGCCATGGCCAAGAGACCTGTGAAGATTGCCTGAAAATGTGCTGCACACTCCCACACGTTTCTCATCTCTTTGGCTACTTTCCATCTTCTTGAGATGGAAGAGAAGGCAACGGGCTTTGTGTGACCTTGCTTTTCCTGTTTCATGGAGCAACCATGACTCCTACTGGAGATTTGCTACTTACGAAACCCAGAGTGCTTTCAGCACACATTGCATAAATGCACATATCAGCTCACCATACATTAAGGAGAAACATGCTTGTGTGAGAGACTCTCAGAAGAGAGGTCACTCCTTCTGGGAATTCGTTCATACATGGAGACAGATGACTGCTGAGATACGGGTTTCAATGCTCCTACCACAAAACCTCCTGGGGAAAAGGTACCTTTCCTTCAGATGTTCTTCGTGCCCTTGGTGTGGGAGAACTGGTCACCTTGGCCTCCTCATTCAGGCTGTGGTTACTCTTGGGAAACAAATGAAGCAGCGAGTTAAGTAAAGGAAATAATTGCTGTTGTCTCCTTTCTTTTGCTGGTGAAGAAAGCTGAAGCCACCAGGATGATTTCTGACTTGAGGCAAGACAATCTCAACAACCCAGTGGAGAGCTGGTCGACTGCAACTTCGCAGTTCTGGTGGAGAAAAGATCCTGGGTGAAGTCTGTAACCACAGCCAGGCTGAATCTTGGGTTCTGCTGTTGTTGGGGATGTACCAAGATTTAAAACAGAGCTCAGGAGAAGAAATCGATGTAAAGATGAGAAGATACTTAAAGCATTAAGAATGGTTTGACAATTCAACAGATTCAGTGCATTTCCTTGTCTATCTGAGCCATGACCCAGCAGAGGTTAAGTACTGAACTGTACTACCAAAATGTTTATTAATCAGAGTAATTGTCTATCTTGTCACTTCTAGGAATCCAAGACATGTCTTTCTTCTATTTCCACAGTAGTATTTTATGGAAACCAGTAAGGATAGAATAATTTCGGCTGAAGTACCTCAATCATATGTAGCCATCCAAGTCAATGAACTAATTTTCAGAGATGCTAATTATCTCTCAGTTCCTATGGAAAAAAAAAAAAAGAAGCCCACAGTTGTTTGGAATTTGAATAGACATTTTCTATTTTTATTCATTTTGCTCCAATAAACCTTTATTCACTAAGAATATGTGGGTTGCTAGCTGTTAATTATTATGCTAACAGTATTCTGCTAAAGGTGGTCTGAAAACCAGTTTTCCCACTTACTGATTCTTCTAATTTGAAAAAAAAAAAAGTATTAAGACTGTTTAAAATAACTGTGACATTGATATTTTATCTAATCCCCGGTTTAACAGAAGCAGTCAGTATCCTCTCTTTGCATGAGCAGATGAAACTGTATATTGCCACTCTAATTCTCCAGTTCTGTGATTGGATTTCTTTAGCCTCTTAACCTTAACAGCAGTGCTTTCCACGTAGAAAGATTTAGTATCCATAAAGGTCATCTCCATGATGTGGTGCTACAGGAGGAGTCCCTACCTCCCTCTGAGGAACATGTGATTTTTACAGACTTCTTCAGTGATTAAAGGTAACTCAGATTCAAAAGTCCTTTGCAGTGCAGGCATTTAGCTCAAGACTGAGACATCTAAATCAAGATGTCTAAATGTAAGATCTTGATTCAGGTGCCTAAACATAGGTGCCTAAACATAGGTGCCTAGTGCTTTTCAAGATGCCCTTGTGAATTTGTTGTGATGCTCGTTTGGCCTTCAGCTGCAATTCTAGAAGCGGATGGGTCTCCTGCAGGTCGTGGCTGTATCTGCCAGCTGTGTGGATGTCCTAGGTCATCTGAAATGGCACGGGGCACCTATGTTTACTAACTGAATAGAACCCTAAACACTATTAGAGTGAGGAACATAGAGAGAGTCAGTAGAGAGATTCAGCTCTCAGCAAGCTGGCAGCTGGATCTGCCTAATCTCCCCTGAGGGTACTGACTACAGCAGTGGTTTGGGCACTGAGCTCACATATAAATATTTACTTGCAAAGACCTAATTTTGGATGTCTTCATCCCAAACAAGACCAACCCATGATGTGTCTGTTATAAAAAAGGATGAATTCAGAAATGGAAGGCAGAATGTGTTGAAAGGAGGAAACTGCTGTGTTTTTGCCTTTGTGAGGGCTCAACAACTGATACAAATATCAGCTGGCACCAGTCCCTCTCCGAATGTTTCAGTGGATGCCATGTCTAGAACAAAGAGGACTACAAAAGGGCAAGTTTCTCTTTTTACCTTCCACTCTTTGAGGTTAAACAGTGCCTCTTCTATGGAAGACTTACATCAGTGAGCAGCTGTAGGCCAAATACAAGGACAGATTTTTATAATCATCCTGTTCTTTTTTTGACACAATTGGATTAAGCACCAACTACTGCATTAAAAATAATCTGAACTTGATTGTGCCCTTCTGTTTCAGTCAGGAGTATCTGCCATATGCTTGACAGAAAGGGACAATATTCAATGGTCGAATATTTGAAATGCTTCCAAAATTAACCTTACTGTTTCTTACACTATTAAAAACAGTTGTCTCCTGCTACTCAATGCAATTTACAGGAGGTGCTTGGAAGAAAACAACCTTGAATTTTCTTATGACACTAACTTCAATCATGATAAATCTCAAGGTGAGAGTAAACAGGAAGATATAAGCCTCTTTTACAATCATGCTTCTGAATGACATTATAGTCAGAGATGTTCTTTATAGTCTGTGCTGAAAAAAATGCACTGAATTTTATTGGCAGCATCTCTCTGACAGATGCCACTACTGTCCTTGTTTAAACCAGCATTAAAACATTAAATATAACTTGAAGAAAAAACCTGTTGTAAGAGTTTGCATTTAATGAAATACAAAAGTAAAAGAAACAAAATTACCCAGAAATTAAAAATGAAACTCAAATTTGCTAAAATAAAAATTCTGCATTAAACATATGTTGTGTGGGGTTCTGAATTGCAGAAATTAATACAAATATACATAAAATGGAATAGTTTGCAAAATTGACAAAAGTGCTAATTGTGCATGCCAAAACCCCACTTTCTGTCTTAACTACTCAATGAGTTTACCTTTTTTAATATTTACTTTTAGCACTGTTCTTTAGAAGCAGAGATAACTATTTAGAAACAGTTTTACAAGACCGTGCCATACCAATAACATGGAATATCACTTAATAGCTCCTTCCTAAGTATTAAAATGCTGCAAACAGAAAATATATTCTTCCTTTTAAGAGCAGAAAATTGTGTTCTATCTGATCTGTCATCTTTGCATTTATTGGGGTAATTATCAGAGGTTATTCTGTGGTTTGGAACAAAAATCCAGAAGTTCCCTGGTACATGTGTCCAGCCAAGCATTAATTAGTCTGAGTGCCTCAGAGTCTTACTTTCCTTTCTGTACTCACTCTTCCTAAGATAGCCTAAGTGAGATTTTCTGTGGTGATGTGCTGGACCCTCTAGAAGTCTGATTGTAGCTTTCAAGGCACCATCCTGCAGTCAGGACCTCTCACACAGATTGTTGCACCAGCAGCAGGACTGTGGGCATGTAGTGAGAAGCTCTGGAAATTTCTGTAGAGCTGCCACTGAGGAACTCGCTTTTATGAAAGATAACAGCCTTCTAGAAATCCCAAGTCAGGGATCTGACTAGGAATGGCTTTAGGTATCAGAGGCAGTTCTTGCCTTATCTGATCTGATGGAAAATTCTGTAATGTTTGTTGGTGGAGTTTTGCAGTACAACAGGAGCCACTTGTGGCCATGAAAGTGCTTGTCCCATTTATAATGCTGCCAGTAACGCTGAATCCCAGCACTGAACACCATAGGCATAGAGTAGGGTATATTATTTGTGTAACATTTTTGTAGCACATTCAGTAGTGACATAACTTAGTGTACAGTAGTGACATAGCTTACTCATTATGTACAAAAACACACTTAGGGAACGGACCTGTAATTCTAAGTATTTTGACCTCCACCATCTCGGTAGGTATTCAGTAAATCTGTACTGAAGTAGAATCAAGAAAACTATGCCAGACCTTAGCTCTCACCAAGAAATATTTCTCCTGATAATGCATTAAAGAGCCATATATAAATACCTCTAGGGCAGTAAGAGATGGAAAGCAACTGCTTACATCAGTAAGTCATTAGCAGCAATTAGGACAGAACAAAATTGGCATCTGGCTATTCCAGATGATGATAGAAGAGATGTATAATTGTAAAAAACATGAAAATGTAAAAGAGGTATTGGAAATCCATACTCAGTGAACTAACACAGGCAGCCTGAGCACAAGCTGCAAAAGTCACTAGAATTTGACAAGCCTTTTTGAGCAACACAGTTCTGAAAGCAGAGAAAAGGCATATGAAGTGTGAAATAGTCTGTAAGTTAAGAGCTGATAGACTGCCTGGTCTTTTCCCAAGTTCCCTTATGAGGTCTAAATAATCAGCAGCAAAGTGAGTGCAAACACAGCATTTTTCCTCTTGCACTGGAGTTACTGCACTGATGTCAAGTGAGTAGCAGTTTGTTAGTAAGAGTAAAATTTGGTGTACAATAAGAAAATAAGGCACAGATGAAATGCCACTTGACAATGTACAGCAAAGCAAGTGACAGAGTGGTGTTGATACAGCTGACAAGTGCAAGCAGGTGGGAACTTCAGGAGATGGGACAGGTACCCTATTGCTGTGTGGGTGTCGATGGAGAACTGCTGCTCGTCCCACGGAGGAACCCCTAGCTAGGGAACCCCGGGCAGTGCTTCTTGACACCTCGCTAGTGAGCTCTCTGACCTGTGCGATGGAAACACGCAGCCACGCTCACACTGAGCTAGCGCTCAGGCGACACTAGAAGTAAATGAGTAAGAGGTGGCCCCCGCATGGGGCACCGAAGTTTATTTTACCTTGATGCTATCCAAGGCGAGAAGGGCAGACTTCCATTCGGAACACTTATAAAGGGGTACAGGAGGGAGGCGGGGTGTACAAGAACAACCAATGGGGATAAGGAGGGGGCGGAGTGGGGGCTGGATCACATCCTCTTAAGGGATACAAGGGGCGTCTGGCTGCTGGCCATTCAGACAGACCGAATCTCCATAGGGTCGCAGATCAATGGAGGAGGCCCTTCTCACTGAGACAGGGAGAGTCTTACACTTTGGAGCCTGTCCAGCATTGGGCCTTCTCTGTACCTGGGCTCTTAGGCCCCCCAGCCACAACAGCTGTTGGTTTGGCTGATGCAACAGTACCCAGCATACTTCAGTTCAAATATATAATGCTATTCACTACACTGCATTTGGGTACCCTCCTACTAGGAATCATCTGCAATAATTCAGGCTGAATCAGACACCCAGCCACGAGTGTGTGGGTCTCCTGCTGATGCCTTAGGTTTTAACTTTTATATTTTTAAATCCTGTACTGCCTAGTGTGTAACTCTGAAGTTTCTTGTAGCCTGTTAGCTACTGCTCTCTTATGCCAAATAGACATAACAAAGCCTCTCTGAGCTTGTTGTTCAAGGACACTTAGGCTGTCCTAGGCCCAAAAGGTGTAAACTAGGGCCTCCAGAGTGGTGGAGAAATTGAAGAAGTTACATCATTAGCTAAAGTTTTAATTGGCGAATTTATGCTGATAGGCAGATGAACCAAACCTATAAAAGTGTGAAGAACTCGTGACTCGTCATGCATCTTGGGGTCCATCTTTGATGTAGCCTTTGGCTCCCCAGGGTGTACCTTTGAAGGCCTTTCAAATAAATATCCACCTTTATTCCCTTACTCCTGTCTAGTCTCTGTTTCTAGGTTGCCCCATAAGGCATCACTGCATGTATCCTTCATGCATGAAGTGGCCAAAATCCTCCTTAAATCTGGAAATTTGGTTGTTATTCATGGAGTATTTATTCCCCTTTGCTAGCTGTGGAAAACAACATGGCTTTTTCCTGCTATGTAAATATCAACGCTGGTATTTTTGCACTTAAAAAAATCTAGCAGCTTTACATGTGCAGAAAATTTGCTGTATTTTTATATCTGGCATCCAAAACACTGTGAAAATCCACAGAGGTGGCTGCTAATGAATGTGGCTTTAAGAAGTCTAACATTTCAGCCTCTGTGTCTGTTTAGTACACAGTCCTTCTGCTGTGCCCAACCCTGATGGGTTGAAAGGCAGATGGCTGTGTGGCTGGAGGCACCTTCAGGTGCTATCCTGCAAGTCATTAACCCTTTTTCTGCCCACCCTTATTGAAACTACCAGCATCTATAAGTCACATACAGCAGCGATAGCACTACACACAGGTATTTTTTTTATTTATAGCATCATGTGAGGCATAAAGCACTGTCAATTCAATGTGAGGATCAAACAATAGTGTAACAAAAGAGGAATGTGCTTCAGCTCAAGCAGCCTATGCCCCTATGGTCTTATTTGAAGGCCACTGAAATAGCTGGAATGAGTATAGTCATTGCCAGTGGGCTTTGGAGCTCTCTTCTGGTTGTGTCTGTGAAGTCTGAGTGTGAATCAGAGTGGTATTTGTGGGGTTCTTTGTGTTTATGATTATAAATATAATCCTTCATTCAGATGCTGTGGTGCTGAAAGCTGTAGAAATCCCCTAGGCTCATATAAAGAGTAAGGCTGTTTGGTAAAAAGGAGATTCTTTTTCCTTCAAAATACTGCAAAAATGTGTTATTTCCATTTATTTAAAAGCAGCTTCCCAGCAGCCAATGGATATTTATATTGATGGAGTATCCACTGAAGTATGGCAATTTCCTGATTCCAAATTGGTTTTTCTCCTACAATGCTATCAGGTTGCTTTTATCTCAAAATGTTTCCCTGAGAAGACCAGCGACATTTTTTGGCTTTTACAGCTAGAGAAACTCAAATCCTCAGAATTTCATCCCCATGAGCAGGGCCTACAATCTTTCAGTTCAAAAATTCTTAGCCATGCACCCTTGTGTCACTGCACTTCCCAGTGGATGAATATGAAATGAACTCCTTCAGGAATTAGCTCTTGTGAAGAGCTGTCACTGATGTTTCTGGAGATGTGATGTGACCAGCAGGTCAATGGAGGAGATTCTCCTCTCTACTCTGCCCTCGTGAGACCCAACCTGAAGTGCTGCATCCAGCTCTGTGGTCCCCAACATAGGAAGGACATCAAACTGCTGAAGTGAATACAGGTGAGGGCCATGAAGATGATCAGGGGAATGGAGCTCTTCTGCTATGAGGACAGGCTGAGAGAACTGGAGTTGTTCAGCCTGGAGAAGAGAAGGCTCTGGGAAGGCCTTATAGTATCTCCCAGTACCTAAAGGGTGCCAACAGGAGACATGTAGTGACAGGACAAGGGAAAATGGCTTCAAACAGAAAGAGGCAGGTTTAGATTAGGTGTCAGGAAGAAATTCTGTACTGTGAGGATGGTGAGACACTGGAACAGGTTGTCCAGAGATGTTGTGGATGCCCCATCCCTGGCAGTGTTCAAGGCCAGGTTGGATGTGGCTCTGAGCAACCTGGTCTGGTGGAAGGGAGGTTGGAACTAAATGATCTTCAAGTCTCCGTCCAACCCCAATGATTCTATGATTTATGATTATATGATGTCTGGCCTCAAACTATTAATACATTCACACTGTAATAGAGGGGACTTGTATTCTGGTTTGTAAATGAAAAATTAATTCCAGGAAAATTATACTCACTATTTAGCTTGCTGTCTAACTAGGAAAAAAAGAATGAAGAAATTAGCTGTCTTATTTTATGTACAAAGCAGAGCACTTGACCTTTAATTCTCTGAATTTTTCTCAGTGTGGATCTCTTTCCTTTTTTCAAAGCTTCCACTCTGTGTCTAGCCAAGAACTGGAGAATACATTGATCATAGACCCCAAAACCTATAATTACCTCCTTGGAGTAGACATTTCTTTATTTTCTCCCTCACCTTGAAATATCTTTCCTCTTATTTTTTCCCCATCCAGATCTCCAAACTAGAGTGTGGCCTTTTGTTTTGAAACTACCAGTCATGATGTGAAACCATTTCATGTGCAGGTAATTAAATTCATTTAACTTAATTGCACACATAATGCTAAGAGAAGTATCAAAGCTCTCACAAGGCAGGTGGAGTTGCAGAGCAGGAGTTGCAATGTTTTGAACTGAATTTTGTACCCTCGTTGTCCTACCTACACTACATGTGTAGGAAAAGTCATGGGGAAAGAACCTTCAAGGATGTAGTAAAGTGTACAGTTCCTCAGTCTGAGAAATGTGTACAAGCATTAAATACAAGTAGGACTTTGTGCTTGTTGCTGACAGACGTTGTTGGGCCAGGAAGTTTGGTTTGCATACAGGAGATTAAAGGTTTTATCTACCAACCCCGAAACAGTAATTCAAACTAAACATCTCTATTACTTGTGATGCAGGCAAGCCATTATTAATTTGATATCTCATCAGGCTTACGTGCTTCTAAATTTGTCCATCAAGTGAAGATTTTAACAAAGAGCTTCAGTTTTACAATGACAAGTAGTGAAAGCATAGAGAATGTGTTCTTCTGGGAAAGAGTAAAAGTACTGCCATGGGAATTAATGAGGTGATAATTGGTGCAGGGGACTCAGCAGACACAGGGCTCCACTCAAACTTTGCGTGTACCCTTTGCTCTGTGAGTATGCGTGGGGCAAAAGCCATGGAACTTCAGTCAAACGTGAGACCTAAGTTTGAAATTCAAGTTGTCCTACAGCTGTAAGTGTGACGTAGCTGGGGATCAGGGATTGGCCTGGGTGTGCAACACTTCACCCTTAATTCCTGGTCCCAGAGCTCTCTCAGCCAGCTGCTGCATGCATGAAACAAGGATTTTTCCAAGAGAAGACCCTGCCTTGTGAGGACGGCACTGCCTGAACTCCCAGCCACTACGCGGCAGAGCTGTTGGGCAAGTGTTGGGTTACACTGTGTGGTGACAGAGAGCTAAGCCCGGAAGGCCGGAGAGACAGCCTCTTTCCTGGGCCCAGAGGTGACCCTGGGACTGTATCCAGGTCACCGGGGATGGGCGGAGAGAGGTTTGTGGCTTGTGGACAAAACTGGACCTGTGAGAAGTGGTGATTGTAGTTTGTGACCTTATAGGGTATTGTTTACCTGTTACCATAATAGGCAATGTCTGAGTACTGCTCCAGGTGATAGGGAGACACTGCGGTGAACATCTTTCCTGTTTACATGATGTTGTATCCTGTTCTGTGGGGGTATTTAGGGATTTGGTACTGCACAATAAAGGGGATTTTTGACTTTGCACCTGATGGAGTGCAGAGTTTGCCCATGCGTGCTTACTGCAGGCAAGTGCTGCAGAAGTGTCATACTGGCCTGGAGATTCCCTGGGCACCTTCTGCTGTGCCCGGATGGACTGACAGGCAATACTTATGTGTTAGATGCGTTGATTAACCTGGTCGGGAACCTGGCCATCCAAATGACTCACCCAGGCAGTTTCTGCTACAGAACTGACCAGACTGTGCACAGGGAAGATACTTGTAAATAGTGGAAGCTGTGCAGATGCAGAAATGGGCACGTAGCGCAGCATTTGGTACACAGTCAAGATACATATTTTGTGCATTATTTAATACTCTCAGCAGAAACAGACCATACATATGCTGGAGTGGTCACGCAAGACCACTGCCCAAATGGATCATAAAACATGAACAGAAGTTTGGGGAGCCTCACAGGTCCAGCTGAAGATGCTGCTGAAAGGACCCTTACAACAGAGACTCCCGTCACCATCTGGACAGTAACCAACCATGCTGTTTGAGGGACTGGAGCATTACCCCATGGAAACAACCCCTCAAATCTGTTTAGTTTCAACAAATGCTCTGGGAGTGCCCATGCAACAGTGGCACAGTGTTCCTGGGGCACTGAGAGAATTTGCATAGAGCAGACCCCGACACACTCAACACAGAGAAAGAGAAACATGATTTCACCTCTATTTGAGCATCTGTCCTTTATCATAGAAAGCAAAGATAGCCTCCATCTTACTCCTGATACTCCTGATTTGGACTTCAGCTCTTGTGCTAGTGCATATTTAATTATTTTACTGGAAATGGGATCTGTAACAAATATTTTCTGCCATCTTATAGGTATCATGTGGTGATTAAACAGTCTCCTGACAGAGAGAATTGAATCAAATCTTATAATAGATGATTAAACATGGATCCTTCATATCTCAGGAGTCTATCTTGTAACTCTGAGTAAGATCTCTTGCAATCTCCTCTGCCATCTTGCATGGGACTCCTCTTACTTACTCACGAGAGTCTACTTAAGAGCTAGGAGCTCATGTTTCCCCTTATAGGGTGCATTTTGAAGGAGAAATTCATATCTGTTTTAAACATTTTTCAAAACTTTTGGTGATGGAAGGTTTGTGCCCTTGGTTACTTGGTCCATTGATTAACTGTTCCTCTAACTAGAAAGTTTCTTGCTCAGCTTTCTCTTTTCCTGCGAATTGTCCTAATCTGCTGCCTGTCCTTCTTGTTCTCTGCACACCCTTCTTCTGCCTTTCTGCCAGTCTGCTAAGTCAAACTTATTATATTTCAGTCATGCTCTACCGAAAATATTTTCAAAGTGCCACTTTTCTTAGCATCAAGCAGAAGGCCTTTATGTCTGTAGATACGTAACATCTAAACCAGGACATGGCACTCCTTGTCAAGCTTCAGAAGTGCTGATGAGAGGAGAATTGCTGTCCATTTTCCAGATTTGAAGGTGCCTTTCTGGCAACAGCATGACATCAGTTATGTTTAGAGTGCAACTCCCTATAGCCATCTTTTCTGCTGTATTGCTGCCCAGTTATTTTTCCTTTTTCATTTTTTTCTTCTTTCTAAGTGTAGCACTTTTTGCTCGTCTATGCCACGCTCCATCTTCCCGACTTCAGATCACTTCTCCAATGTATTGTTTTAAATTCTAACCCTCTCAAATGCTTTCAGTTCCCCTTTGTTCATTATTTTCATATTTGAGGACATCCATGCTTTTCTGTTATCCAGGTCATTAATGGGGGTAGGGCACAATATACCCAGCTGTGTAGGATACAGCCTGTGTGAGTTATTGAAAATTGAGTGCAGTCTTACAGCAATTACTATGTTCACCTCTATAGTGTTTGATTCCACTAAATTCATACTCATTTAATGAACTTCATTAAAAAAACAGAGCTATACAGGCTAGACAGTAAAAAACAAAGTGTGGTTGTGAGGAACCGGATGGCCAAAGTACCCATTTAGTCAGATTTTCAGCAATAAAACATTAATCAAGCTTTTTCTAGAAATCTCACCAAATCCTTGGCAAAACCTCAAGTTTCAGCGGTGCAAAATCTATCGGAAAATAGGGCTGACCTCTTCATACTTTACTAACAACACTTTGTGCCTGAAAAGCTATTACTTGCTATCACTGCTACAGTTGTATTTTGAACTCTCCAGAATGTCTTTTACTTTTCATCTATTTTCATAAGATCTATTACAATTGAGCATCTCTCTCGACATCAGTATAACAGAAAGAACTGTTATCCACGTACTTCTGTGAATAAGTCAGGAAAACTTGGCTCAGTAAAATCTGTGACTCTAGCTACTGTTAAAGTTATTGCTGGCTCAGGTTACTAAATTTTTTAACTCCTTGATAAGTCATTTGAAACATAAGCTTTCCAGACTATTTCAGTTTATTACTTTCTTTAAGTGAGCAGATCTAAATTAGGATCTCCTCAGATTAATAGCTCATTTTTATCACAGGACAATTGAACTGTACCATATAGATCAGATAAATCATCTTTCACTGCACTCCAAAGTTTTGAACTGCAGATCTGTGATGTAGAACTGCCGTAGATTGGGTGCTAGGAAAATGATATATTACAATTGTTTCTCCATACCTATGGCTCTTCCGAATAAGTGCCATGTTCCAGCACAGTGATTATTTTAATTGCAGATGTTTCCTCAAACTGCGTGATATATTTCTCTCTCTTAAAGCAGGCTGTTTACTTTTACATTACAACCAATGTTTCCTCACTGGGTGCTGCTCAGATTATTTACACCATGAAAAACACTAAGTAATGCATTTGATTCCATGCGATCCAGACCTAAAGGAATGAGGAGATTCAAAAGTGGAAGTTGTAATCACAACCGTGTCCTGGGCAGTGTACAAATTACAGGATAATGGAAAATTCATGCTAGAAGGGACCTCAGGAACTCTCTACCTCCTGCTCATATCCAGACAATTTATCTTTCTTTTTTTTCCATTTTATGCTTATTGTCTCTCATCCTTCCACCAGGCGCTCAGCTGTGAAAAGTCTGGCTCCATCTCCTTGATGACCAACTTGTGGGCACCGGGACCTACTTTTAGGAACACCCCCAAGTTGTCTCTTCCCCAGGATGAACCAGTGCTGCTCCCTCAGCCCATCCTCACATCCTCACAGGGCAAGTGCTTCCACCCTGAGCATCTTGGTGGCCCCTCAGCTGAACGCCCTTCTGTTCATTGATGCCTTCCTTGTGACACTTTGCCTTCCAAAGATGATTGCTGTTTGGTTTTGATACTGCTGCCCTTTATGTATTAAGCCATTATATGTTGTCTGCTGATCAAGAACTGCCACAGCAAAAGTCATTACAGGGATTTCAGAGGCAGATGACATGACATTGCATAGAAACACTTGAACTTTTTTTCTGAAACATTTCTTTTCTAAAGCAAAATAACCTTTTTCAAAGCAATTTTAATTTTTTTTCTTTTACTTCTTACAACAGAAAAAGTTCTTGAATGCATAGGAGATATTTTTTTCCTTTATTTTGCCTAATTCATGATATATAAAAATAAATAAAGGATTCCTAATCTCAGTTTAAAGTATAATTCTTTTGAAACAAATCAACTTCTTTGCAGACCCTGTAGATAAGGTGAAGAGCCCTGTGAGTTTCAGGGCAGAAGGAAGCCTGATATAAAGAGGGATCCTGCAGAGCCACACAAGCAGGAACATGTGCCCGCCACCCAGCAGGTTACTGGTGTGGAACTGCAGCCACCAAATCTCCACAATTAATCCACTCTCAAGGCCTTGACCTGAGCCTTTCCATGTGGCAAATGTGAAGGGCAAAGTCTCAGAAGAATAACAGATACAGACCAATATTCCCCCATGTTCTTGGGCACAGGTGTTAAAAATTAAGTCCTGAGGCCTTTTTCCAGGACACCACCTATTACCCTGGTCAAAACATGGTTCCAAGAAAACATTTATACTCCTGTTAAAAAATAAGGATAAAGTCCAAAGTTTCTTGCTGTGCTATCATTGCTTCTGTTGGACTTGCAGCTGTACATTACAGCATCACCACAGTGACCACAGGTGGGCATCCACATCTCTGAGTTCCATGCTAAATCAATTGCAAATTGTGTAACATGCACTTTAATTCATTAAGGCAGGGTTCTGTCCTTCACCAGCATTATTCAGTATTTTCATTATTGCTATGAACAGAGGCATAGAGGATGTGTTTATTAATTTTTCAGATGACCCCAATCTGGAAAGGGTTACCTGAAGGACTGAAAGATAGGATTGGAATTCAGAATACTTTTGACAAATTAAATAAATTATGGGGAAAAAAAAAAAAAGAAGATGCAGATAGATCCAGTGAAAAGTATTTATACACAGGTAGTGGCAATTGCCTACTCAAATATGCAATAGCCAAAGTGGAGTAAGCACTAGTATAACAGGTGAAGATCTGGCTAGGGGGAGAGGGCACTTACTAAATCACAAGATGAAACCAGGTAAGTAAGATTATACTGTTTCCAGAGCAGTATCCACTGCCATGAGAGATATAAATAGGATTTTGTCTACGTGACACATGGTGGAAATCTTTCTTCTTTCAGCACTGGCATGGCCCCAGCTGGAACATGTGCCCAGCTGTTGATGCTCAGAAGCAGTGCAGCCTCTGGAGAGTGTCCAGGAGAGAATGGTCCAAAACAACGGCCTGAAGGAACTGGAGCTGTTTGCTAAAGAAAAAGAAGAGAGAGGCACGACTGCGGCTCGTAAGACATAAAAGGTAGCTTTAGAGAGGGAAGGAATTAATTCTCCATTATGAATTAATGGCTTATATTACAGTGAGGTTTAATTTAGGCATTTGGAAAAGCTGTCTAATAGCAAAAGTAATTAAGCACAGAAATAGACTGCATGAGGAATATCCATCATTGGAGGCTTAAAGAGGAGGCTGTGTAAGCTGTACAGGAATGGGCAGCCCAGCCATGGGGTTGAAAAGGGGGAAGAGCTGTTCTGATTTGGGTGCTAGCAAGAGGAGAAGATTTACGTTTTCCAAATGCAAATCTCATGGCTGTAACACACTGCTGTCTGTATAGCGCTAGCACAAGATGAGCTGGAGCAATTAATTTATTGATGTGTGCAAACCCCAACAGAAGGCCTGTTTTTACAGATGGCACCTCAAAATGTTAAAACACATGGAACAGGGCATCAAAGCAAATCCTCTGATTCAGCCCTTGGTATGAGGTCAGCCCAGATACTCTGCAGGAATTGGGGTCCAGCTGACGCTGCAATGTTCTAGTATTGATATGCCAGACAGAGCCTAGCAGGTGAGTGCTACCAACCTTTGTAATAATCAGCATGCTCTTACTTAGATGCCTTCCTGATAGATTTTGCTTAGATCAAATTTTTATTGGTGTTTGAAAACCCCAGACAGTGGGAGACAGTGGAGAGAGACTGGTGAAGAAGTTTGTTTCTAGTAAGGAACACAAACTTGTATTTTACCAAATCAGCTCATATGTTGGTATCCTACAGATATCTAAAAAACCCAAACACTTTAAAAGAGAAAACTTGATCCAAATTTATCCATAGAGTTTTAATATTAGAAAAAAGCAAGAGCCAGAGTCTTTAAATGTATTAAATGCAAACTTATCCATATTCACCAGCTTGATGCTACCCCTGTTATCATCAGGTAGCTCAGGGACTAGATTACAGTCATCATGACAATGCTATAATAAAAGATTATGAATAGCTTGTTGCTGACTTGGGAGCAATCTGGAAATCTCATATCATAAAAACAGCATTCAGTCTCTTTAACTTTATTATATTAAAAAAGTTATAAAAACTCTCTGCATGATTTTTATTGTGCTCCATACACAAGAGAGCCATTATTTAACTCTTCATTTAATTTCCAGATGCTTCATATGCAGCATATAAAAGGTATCCAGAGAATCCAGGCAGGAAACAGACTTATGGTAGGCAGCTCAAAGGTATGCATGTGTGGAAAGTGCCATTAAAATTATAGCTTATCTAGTGTGCTTTGCTTCCCTAAACTAGAAGTGTTTCAACTATTTCCACAGGTTTAGCTTCAGGCTGCATGGTTGATGTCCCTTCAAATTGTCTGGGAGTCCAGGTGGGCACTACCTGGGGATCACATATGTGCTGCACCTCTGAGATGCCGGATCCAGAATCCCCGCGTGTTTTCTGCCTTGGAACACAGCCAGTGTGTCCCATTTGGATCCCTTACATCATGGTATACTGCTGCAGGCCATAACACGGTGCAAAGGTGGCAGTCTTTGAAGTCCCAGCCCTGGACTTCTCAGTTTTTCTTTAGCAGAAAAGAGAGAGAAAATATGTGGCTGCAAAGAAAATCTTACCCAGTAGCGATTCCCAGGAGACAGAGCAATGAAGGCTACCTCCCACCAGGAATTTTCAGGCATGCCATCCCTGTGCCATGGAAGAGATGTGGCTGGGAAACCCTCACACTGCAGCTGGGCTTAGCAAATAGATCCTGGTCCCTGAGTGCATTGCACATACTCAGAAACTAGGAAGGGAGTAAGCAAAAAAACCATCTCACTTCTTCAAAGTTTCAGTGTTCTTGAACATTTGAATTGTGAGCCCTGGTTTCCTCCCTCACAGTAATACACATTATTGCAAAGAAAATTTTAGAAGTCATGGAAGAAAGAAAAAGTGCTTGAGCAATGGCCAGTATGGCCCAGGCAGGAAGGATGTGAGCACTGTTTCAACACACACTGCAATTTTGACAGGCCTGAGAAATCCTGGTTGCTGGGAAGCAAAACACAAATTGTCCCTGCAAATGCTTTTACCAGGTCGCTCTGTCCTTTCTCCAATTCAAACTGCAATTATAGAGATGATAAAATGGAAAATAAATATATATACAGTAGCTGAGAAAAATCAATTAGTTTTGCACCGGTGAGAAATAATGCAGAACTCCTTGTGTTTTTAACAAACTGGCTCTCAATATATATTGTAATGTATCTTCATGACCCAAATATACTTAAGAAGAGCATGACAATGAAATGTATGTTGGAAGTGTAATAAAAGAACTAATGCAGTAAAGTTACTATATTTTATTAGTAGAAGAAAACAATTAAAATTATATCCAGGTAGTAACTTAGGAGCCAAATATCATAGCTGTCTCTTTTGCTGCCAAAATATGTGTACTCTCTTCCTAACAGTCTCTTTCCCCAAGGAAAAATAAATGTATCTAAGAAATACTTGTTAGCAATGCAATCACAGGCTTAATTCCCCAACCAGCTTCAGACATCATAAAAACAAAACCAAGCAGAAGCCCTTTGCAATTGCAATGCAAAAGAGACAGAAAACCACTAAGTGCTCAGAGAAAGGTAATATATTTTTATAACAAAAGCTGACAGTCTTTGACAATAACATTTGAGATGACATTAGCATTAGTTTTTCAAATGCATTGTCTTTTTCTTTTAAGCTACAGCCTAGAATGAAAAACTTCTTCTAAGGTTAGACTGTGCTACTCCTGGACATGACTTTTGGGACACTCAGACACCAAAGTAGCTTGTCAGACTCTCAGAAAAGCAAAGTAGCTTTGTATCAAAGTAACATTTCTTGGCACTACTTACTTCTGAAGGTATGGTCACTCCAAGGAACTTAATGACATCTGGGTTGTTTGTACATTGTGGGTTCAACCATGAGAACTGAGACATTGGGAAGCTAACTGAGAGCACCTCTGAAATGTTGGCCCTAAGAAAATGAGATCAAGATAAAAGTTTTGATAAATAAAAAGGACAAAAAAATGTTAAACCTTGCTTCCCCCCCCCCCCCCCCCCCCAATACAGATTAGACCCATATTCAATTTGCAGCTTGGAGAAAGAAAACCTTCAAGAGGCCTTGCATGGGCCATAGGAAGTTTGTAGCTGTGCAAGGCTCATGTTTGTGGCATCCTTCAGGATTCCCATGCTGGGGTCTAGATTCACCCCTATCTCCTCATCGATTTACCAGTGTGCTCCCTGCCCAGCCTGGGCACCGTGGGCTCTCTAACCATCCATAGCAAGGCCTTGAGGTCCTCCAGAGATACCTGTCTTGGGAGGGTGTAGTGGTTTGATCACATGTATTTCACTTTGTGAGATAAGGATTAGAAGAAATGCAAAGCAGGCCTAAACCTTTAAAGAATATAAGGAAGTTTATTACTAACA
>VZTE01000886.1:428254-440133 GCA_013397775.1 Eulacestoma nigropectus | reverse complement strand
GGCCCGGAGGCTGCCCGGGGCTCGGAGGCTCCCCTTCTCCCTCAGGAGACCGGGAACCAGAGAGGAACTTCCTGCCCTTGCATGGGGTTTAAATATGCAAAATTCACAAAAGCGCATTGGCTTAAAAGCTTGTCAATCAACTCAGTTTCAACCCATGACAGAGGGGCTGTCTCATATCCTTGGCTTCACCAGGCAAGACTCTGGACACTCTGGAAAGTCTGCTCACTTGAGGTGTAGATATCCTGCCCTGAGGCTCCAGGCTCTGTAGAAGGATTCCTGCTTGATTTGGTAGCAACATATGCTTTTACTGTTGGAAGTAAAGGTGTACACCCCAGAATAGTACCATGTTCCTTCTAGATCCCCACTCCCAATGCAAGCTTGAATTTCTTTGACAAGGGCCTCAAAAGTCTTTTTCTCTCCAATGACTTTGTGCAGTTTAAAATACCCATCTAAAACATTGCAGATGACTTCTACCCCTCAGTCAGTTACTATCAAAAGTCTCCATTCCTTTTGGAAAATTGACAGCAAACCCAAGATAAAAATATTGATGTTTAAAAATTTAGTATTTTAAAATATTGAACATTAACATTCTTCTAATGATTTTTAAATTGGATCTAAATCAGGGTAGATATGTTCCTCTTGACACTCACTTATAAAGGGTTACTGCACGGATAGGTTCACAAGAAGAGGCAAGTGAATTTTCTTTCAATTTGTCTTGCCTCCAGCCTTGGATCCCAAAATGCAGATGGCTGGAAGGCACTGGAGCTTCACTGAGTGAAAAAGCATATTCTCACTACAAATGTAAAAACAGTAATAACCAAGCCCCAGAAATCACAAATGCCTGGATCCCTAGGCTGCAGGTGATGTAGTGCAGAGCTACTGAAGCTGATGTCAGAGAAAGGTAGAGAAGAACTTTGCAGATGATCTTTAAGATGTCTCATGGCTCATAAAAATGATCGACTTCAGTGGCATTTTAAATTAATAGATGCACTGATTTTTCCTCTGTACATTCAAGCTGTCAGTATCTACTCCCATAATGACAGGATGAGAGGGATTGAATTTTTTTTCATATTTAAAGTGTAGCTGATTAAAGTTGAAATGGGATCAAGGATATGCTTTTTTACTAATGGAGATTTTGGATAATAGTGACAAGGAGCTTTCAATTGCAAAAGCCAGTGTGATGCCTCACGTCTGTATTGGATGCAAATCTTGAGAAATGTCCTTGACTAGGGTCATTAAAACTGGTATGATTGGATTTGTGGCATTTTTAATGTAGGCTCAGAAGCAAACTGCATTATTATTGAAAGCCTGAGATGAATTTATTGAGATGGTCTGAATAATTTTTCTGAAACAGAAATTCCACAGACAGCTGCTGTCTCTCTCTTAATGAGTTTCAGAGTCTGTATAAAGAGGAAACCCAAGTCTTTGTGGAAAGCTCAGAAGAGATTTCTTTCTATCCTGCCTCACAGCCTGTCTCCTGAGCAGCACAACCATCAGCACTGACAATAATAAACACAAAACAGAAGTCTAGATTAAATGCTGTGAATGATCTATGGCTTTGTTTTGCTGGTATGCACCTGAGGCTCAAGACCCTTTTGCAAAACGATGGAAACTCATCTATCTCACTAACAAAAGTTATGTGCCTACAGTGATTTGAAACAGAAACTGGCTTTATCTGTAATCTTCTGAGGTGGATTTTAAACTTTCCTTAAATTGAAGGTGCTTAGACCTGGTACTTTGGCTTAGCACTGTAGAAAAGCTGAGATCCACTGTAAATCAGGTTCCAGGTTAGGTTTATTTTTCTGACATTGCAGGTCTGCAACAGGGTGTTGCTATTTGGTAATTTCTAAAGGAAAGATTTGTCGAGATGCTCACAGAGACACTGCAATAATGGTGACATTTATGGGATGGGGAGCCAGCAGAATCTCTCACTGGGCATGAATTATAAGCCTGTGTCAGGTTCCAGGATACACAGCTGGAAAGGCCCCCTTCATCTTCCTCCCTTACTCCCTCTTGGCAGCGGAATAAACCTGCTTCTCAATGGCATTTCTGGGGTGGCAAGAAATGTGGTAGTTCTGTTTTGTAGGATTTCTGCAAATGCCCTGGGTCCATACTATGCATCCTTGGACCTGAGTCTATTCTTAAACTAGCCTTGCCAGACAACCACATTGTCAGGTCCAGTAAGTGGCATCAACTTTAAAAAATGTTAAAGAGCAACCTTTTACAGTTCAGAAGAAGACAGAAAGTTCCAGGAATGAGTCATAAAGTCAATCGTTTCCACCTAATAAGGGTGCATAGGTGGGCATAAGAACCTGGAAAAAGGCTCTTAAGAAAAGGGCATTAGAGAGGCAAAGGTGACAGCATATTGTGAAAAAAACATGCATTTCTGCTGTGGCTGTTCAGAAAAGTGCCTGAGATACAGTCATCTCCTTGACTGACAGGTTCCAGGGAAATGTTTGCACAGCTGACATGTGGGAGGCAACATGTGGATCTCTGATGGCATAAGCCCAATTGTTTGCATTTATATGTACAAATGTGCCACCTGTCCCCATGAATTTCAGACAGAGTATGTGCTCTGTGAGCTGAGGGAAGGAAGGGGCGATCCCAGTTCATCATATTCATATTAGAGCACCCATGGTAAAAAGACTGCAGAACTTAAGTGCAGCCCCCAACATTTGCTCGCTGCCTTGTTCTAGTCTCGCCCACAAAAGCAGTGCACAGGTAGGGTTCTCAGTCACAGCCTGCTTCTGCCAGTAATATGGTAAAACACAGACAGCACTGGTGCAAGGTTTCCCATTAGTGCTGAAGCAAATGTCTGAGGTCAGGCTGTGAGAGAGGTGAGGCTGGAGGACTTCTCCTCCCCTCCAGGGACTGCAGCCGTCGACAGAACTAACAAACTGAATAAAGCAGAAATAACAACCTGCAGTCCTTCCTGCTGAAATGAAGATTTCAATAACCTGTGCTGCAAATGGCAATAATAAGCAGCCTCTTCTGTTTCGAACCATTAGGATAGAACATGCCAGGGGTAGAAATCAGTCCTTAGAGTGATTGCTTAGATTAAAAGGCTTGCGCAAAGCTGGAGTGAGGGAGGTTTACTTTCCTCCTAAGCCAAGCAAGCAGAAAGGCAAACAGGGGTTTGACTGTTTCCACGCAAATCAGCCTATTTTAGTCACCCTCCTTCTCTTTTTCAGTGCATTCATGCGAGCTCCTTTGCGCACATCAGTGTGTGCTCTCCTGTGCTGGACCCTGGGCCCGTGACTGGGAGAGCACGCACTCCCCACATGACCAAAGAGCAGATCCAGCACCAAACATGGGGGAGAAAAAAACAAAAACAAGGAGGATGGCCCAAAACCTCCAATCTGACATGCTCAGAAAGTTACTGGTTGGCATGGAATGATGCCACTGGCACTAGGAAAGCGGCTTTCTCTCACAGTTTCTCTCAGGTTTATTGGGAAGATTATTAAAACATTTTCATTTAAAAATATTTGGCAGAGACTTCCGCATAAGTCAAGAGGACGTTTCTGCCCATATCGCTTCAGACAGACAAAACAGAATTTAAAGGGAAAAAACAAGCAAAACTCGATCGATTTTCCTCATGGCTACTAAAAAGGGTCTTGAAAGAGCCTGTCTTGTGAGCGAGAGGGACACCAAGAAGTACTCCTTGGCCTTAGACAGGTAACACAACTCTTTGTTTCCTTCACTGCCATTTCTGTATCAGAGCAATATGAGATCACCAATCTGCCAGCTGGCCGCAGGAGTAGAAGTCTGGAGAGTTTCACCATGCATACATTTTACTACTTTCAAAATGTTTTGTTCAATTTTTTCCTTCACGAATTTTCTTATTAGGTATTTGAAGCATTTACTAGAAAGCAGTCTGATGTTTCTGTGTCTGTGATGGATTGAACCAATCTACTGTTGAAGCAAGTGTCTCCTGCTATGTATTTTATAAGCTTAGTAGATTTATTGTAGGATGCAAAACCTCATGGATTATGCTGAAATTTTAGTCTGAATTATAATAGTGCTATTGACACCATGTTTGACTCAAGGGTCCTTCATGCTTGAATGTCTTAATTATCCATTTGGTTTGAAAGAAAGGTGATGCTTTATTCTTGTGGATAGTCGTTTGGACTTAGAGTTAAGGTACCTCTAGTGTGCCAGAGGTCCTGTGAGTAAGTGCTTGCTAGAGGGAGGAAAGATCCTCTGAAAACGTATGATATACTGTAGATAGGGTTAAAAAATGGGTATAAATGTCTATCACGGAATAGTTTTGCAGTTTAACTTATTTTCATTCTTCCTCTTGACTCAGACTAGCAACTATTTTTAAAAGAAAATAGCTGCTCAGTTACAGCTTAGCACCTCTTGACATTTCCATTATCTCATTGGTTTTCAGGTTATTTATTGCTTGGCTCTCTTAAAACATGTGGGACAGAATCTTGGCATAAACACTGTCAGTTCAAATGGAAATCTGTCTTTTCATGTTCTTATACTGGGGTCAGTGCCATCGTATTTTAGTCAATTGAATGTCTGGGTTATTATTTAAATATTATTACATGGCTCCATAAATATAGTTGGCACTGTCCAAAATGACTTCTGTGGTAATATTTATATTTCAAAAAGATCCCATATGATTCTGCAGTTCATTTTAGTTATTGAAGACACTCAGTGTTTTTCTGAAAGTTTGTAGTTTTGTGGGCACAGCTTCAGTGCTTGAGGTCCTTTGGTCCCTTGCAACCTCTGGACACAAAGGACAACTCTGGGCAAACCCATTATATGGTCCCCTGAGACAGGGGCAGTTGTTAGGCTGCCTTGTGAGGAAGCAATTTTTTCCCTGGATCACCAGTAATGTGAAATATCCCTGGTAAGAAGAGAGGTAGGACTCACACTGGGGGCAAGAATTCCTGGCAGCTGATCCTCCCATCTGAGAGCTGACTCATGTTCTGAAGAAGTAAATTTTTTTCTGATAATTATTTCTTAATTTAGGATTGAAATTAGTTGGGGTGAATTGCTGCAGCAATTGCAATTGTTGGGCTGATGCTGCAGCTACATGCAATAGCTCCTGAGCTGGAGGGCTCTACAGTGGTGGTCCTGAGGTGGCTGAGTGATGGAGGTGGTAACACAGCTCTCCAAAATGAAGAAGACTTGTCATCCAGCCATGTGGCTTTTGTGCTGCATCTTCATTTTGCTTTTTCTGCCAGATGAAATTTGATTAACTGCACTATCTATTTACTCTGTTCCAGAAATAACCAGAAATGGGGGCTGAAAGCCAGAGTCTCCCTCCTGTTGGAAAGAGCTGGTAGCACAGGGGAAGCCCTCACCCTGCTCCCCATTGCACCCAGCAGCTCGGGGTGCCAGCCCAGTGACCCAGCGTGCCAACCCGTGAGCCACAGCCAGCCCAGGAGGGGATGCAGCCCTCTGGGCCTGGGCTCACAGAGCAGCTGCCTGCACAGCTACAGGTGTCCTAAGCCCATAGTAGCAATAGGCTCATCTTAGCCTTTGGTATAAATTACCACATTTTTCTGTTCCCCTTGTGTAGCCTTAATGAACAGCTCCAATGCTTTCAACAGAATTTATTTTGTAAACAGATTGCCTATTTCTTTGCCATCCCCCAGCCTCTTTCTTTTTAATAAATGCCATCATTACAGTACACAGGGAACAAAACTGGTTTTATCTTGGCCATGTGAGTAGGAAGCCTGAAAGCTGACCCCTTTCCCTGCACTCGGGGCTATGGAGGAGAGTGTTTTGCACATGCCAGACCTGTCTGTAGCCACTAGAGGGTTTGGATGCATTAAAGTTTCCCATGTCAAACTTGAAATGCATACAAGGGGGTGAGCTTCTTCTCAATAGCCCCCTCAAGAATATTGGCAGGTTGCATCTAGGTGCTCACAAACTCACTTTTTCCCTGGACGAGAAGTCCAGTCCCCACAGAGGTGCTCCAGCCTTTAATCATTCTGGTCACTCTCTGCTGAACCTGCAGTGGTTTACTGATCTTTCCTGTACTAAGGACCCCAAAGATGGAAACAATATTGTAGATGTGGTATCACAAATCTGTCTGTCCCAGGTGCAGGACTTTACATTTGTTCTTGTGAAATTATAGATGGCTCCTGTTGAGCTCTTCCTCCAGACTCCTTATGGCAGCCTTGCCCTCCAATCTGTCAGCTGCACCTCCAGGTTGGCATCATCTGCCAATGTGATCAGGGTGCACTGCACCTCCTCCTCCAGGTAACAGAGGAAGGCATTACACAGGATGGGTCTCAGGACAGGACACCACTTCTCACCAGACTTGCGGAAGGTTATGAACCATAATAGTTACAGAGTCTGAAGCTGAGCACTCCGATCCTCCTGCTTCATGCAAAAATGTTGTCTCTAAGTCATATATCATCTATCTTTAAATTAGGTCTGAACTAGGTGTCTAAGATAGTTTTGTATGGTCTTTTCATAGTCAATGGTGGTATTAAGAGAGAATAAGTTCTTCTAATGATTAATAATTTATATCCTATTTTTTCTATTTGTTATCACCTGTATAATGATCTAGATAACCACTTATCACAGTCTAGGTAATGGCTTGACCACATTCCTCAAATTTCCGTGAATGAAGACAGGCGACATTATTTTAATTCTTGCTGGCAACAGGTCACTGTAATATTGACCAGAAATAGTCAATATCCCACTTCATAAATCAGTGGATTTGCATCTGATTGTGCCAGCTATGCTATGAGCTAGATTTTGGTTTGATCCAGCATGGATTTCTTATTATGTTCTTTATACATCTTTAGAGTGGGATTTTGAATACCATCACACAAGTGAAACTCAAGGCTTTAAGTCTCAAGGTTTTGTGTTCTATTTTGTTTCTGAGACAAGAGACAAAGCAGGGAAAAAACCCAGTGGTGGGCAATGCTGAAAGCGGAAAAATTGTGTGGAAATGTTGGGGTTTGTCTTCACGCAAAAGTTTTTAACACAGAACATTAACATGACCTGTAGATATTCCTGTCTATAGGCCTTAGACTCACAATTGGTTCCTGTCTGCCAGGCTCATACCAGCATGTAAAAAGTTTGAAGTGAACCTGGGAGATTATTTCTTCAGGTGAAGAGTGATTTTCTATAGAAAGCACATAAGGAATATTTTCTTTTTCTTCCTTCCTGCAGGCTATATGAAAACTCTTATGAGATCAAGGAGTCCTCATCAAATAAAGGCTTTCCACTATTCCTTATCCTTTACAGAATCAATGCTCAGGAAGGTTATAGGCGTTTCTTGTGATTTCTGGGCTGTTTTAGCTGAGGGCCCTGTGCTTATGTCTCCTTTGTACTGGCTTGCCAGCTGGTCCCAGTAGCACACAATACCTTAGCAGACTCAGCAAACCCAATCCCATTGCCTTTGCCCTCCTGCAGGTGATATAAGAACCTTGCAGAAAGGACTGTGTCTGCCCAGTACTGGCAATATGCCATCTTCATTATGCCCACTTCAGTTTTGGCCACTTTGTCTGAGAAAGAAAATTAGAACCAAGGTAGTAAGTGATATGAAACAGAAATTATATAGCTAGGGCATCAGGTCAAAAAATTGATGGTTCAGAGGTATAACAATGATACACAAAATCATGAATGATGTGAGGCAGGTAAACAGGGAATAGTCATTCATTATTTCTAACAGTATAAGAACTAATTAAAATAGCAGGCAGACAGCTTCAAAGTGACAAAAGACATTATTTTTACACACATCGTAATTAAATTGTGGAACTCAATACTTTCAAGTCAGCTGGGTTTGTGGAATAAAGATCTGAAAAGAGATGTTGGACAGGAGCTCTGGTTCAGAACTGGGGAGCAGTAACTCCCTGGGAATAGTCCTCTTTGGTACTTTGACCTTATTCCTTCATGCTTATGATAGAGTTTGGATACTTGGCTCCATGCACCTCTGGTCTGTCTTCAGGCAGCTATTGTTACGGTGTTATGGAGGAGGAAAATTATTGACAATACCTTTATGCATACAGGGCCAGGCCCTCAAAATGAGGCCAAATGAAATAACTAAGGTATCAATTCCTACCTACTAGAAACCTAAATGTACACAAATATATAAATATTTGCCTTTATTTTGTGCCCACAGTAAGGAAAATGAGAAACTGGACAGCCAGGCTATTAACATGGTCTTAAATGCCTTGGAAATATTCAAGATTGGTACATCAATTGAAATCGGAATGGTGCCAGCATAAGGGAGGTGACTATGGCTTTGATAAATTTTTCTCTAAAGGCAGTTTCATTATCCTTTCAGGCACCAGAAAATTACTATTTTCCCTCATGAAGGAGATGATCTCCTGTGGAAAGTGCAGTGATTCCACATTTTCCTCTTTTGACTGGGGAACTCATAATGGTCTAGGAGGATAGCAATTATTCCCATAAGCCTGCAGATCAAGGCACCCAGCAGATCAAGTGAAAAT
Organism: Eulacestoma nigropectus; assembly: GCA_013397775.1. NCBI lineage: Eukaryota > Metazoa > Chordata > Aves > Passeriformes > Eulacestoma > Eulacestoma nigropectus. The sequence goes on along the minus strand of VZTE01000886.1, from coordinate 431,707 downwards.
AAACAGAAAGGAAGTTGTAATAAAAAGCTATTGCTAATGATTTGTGTGGAAACTGCAATATGTATTAATATTTTCTGCTTCCCCCTTCCGGGCATGACTCAGTAGGAATCCTTCAGTGACATTTCCCTGACTATCTTTTTTACAAAGGAAAGAGAACTTGAAATGGAGAAAAGATTATTTTTTAATCTGTGACTCTGCACTATGCTGGCACAGAAATCTGGTGCTCCAAGGCTACATCTTGCTCTAAAACACTATGAAGGGCTTTCTCATCTAACAGAGCTGGTCTTTGCACCTTAAGCTTTTGATTCACGCTTTTATAAAACTGCCTCTTAGATTCTTAGATTCTTTTAATTAGTGGCAGGCAGCTTTTGAAAGAGAAAAATAATGGTTACGTACAGGAGCTGGCAGGAGTTTTCCCAACTCATCAGACCAGATGCTGTTCTGCAAGTTCAAAGGGAGCAGTGAATGCTTGCCACCTCTGGCAACCGGGGCACTTTTATTTAGGTACCCTTTAGACAGAAAAATACGACATTTGTGGGTTTATGCTGTCTCTGTTTGCTTTTGCATCTGTCCAGCAAGACCTGCGGACAGTGCTTTCCTGCCCCTCGGTGATGCTCCGAGGCTTTGTTAGTTGGCAGAGAGACTGGAAGACAAAAAACAAAAGGGAGTGAGATCACAGAGTGACCTATTTTGTTAACAGCAAGGAAAGGACTTGGTGGCTCAGAATCTGCAGAGGTAATTTTGGCAGTCCTGCCTGAGAGGCTGTTGAGCTGATCATGACTCATGTCATTAAGATGATTTTAATATTCAATGCTAGCTGATGAAAATTGAGGTAAGGGGAAATTAATTTTACATGTGAACTATATAAAAGCATTGGAAGTTAACTCCAGAGAGAGATCATGAGAAAGAAAATCTTGCCTGCCCTGATCTCCAGGGGAGAGTGAGAGAACTATAGCATTTTATTCAGCCATCTGGAAGGAATTAATTTGTGGTACCTTCTGTGTCTAATTCATCAGGAAAATATTGTACAAAAATGTTACAGTGCACATGAGGAACCTGATAAATGTAAAACTAAAGGACTGGAGAAGGACTGGCTGGTGGGAACCCCAGCTGCCAGATGAACAGCCCCTTCCCCAGACAATCCAGCTCCCATTTATTTGTTGTTGTGAGGAAAATAAAGGAAAATGCTGACAAAATGACTAACAAGACTCACTGTCTCCAAACATCATGCATTAAATTTGACCAGTTGCTCTTTCACACAAGCTTCTCACGTACAGGGGGAATCAGTCACCTCCGCTGAGCAAACAGAGACCACATGCTAACCTGGCTGGGAAACAGGCTGACTCAGGGGAACGTTGCACCTTTGGAACATCTCAATAATATTTACAGAACCAAATCCACATTGATTATCTACAGTTGCAGGGCTTGGCTGCAGAGGTGGACCTTCTTTCGCCAGTACCTCTGTGGTGTTGATGAACATAAAAGGCCAAGGCACCCACAGCTCTGCAGGTGCCTTTGCCCCTTGCCCACCAGTGTGGGGCATCTGGCAGGACTTCAGACCTGCTGAGCAGCTGCAGCCCCCTCAGGCTGCCCAAAAAAAGCAGCTGGAAAAAGCTTGTAATTTCAGTGCAGTTTTTTTCTTGACATTGACTACTGCAGGTTGGCAGCCACCAGCTGATTTCTTTCCAGCAAGATTTTGGGCATCTTGACACTTCTATAAACAGTGCAGAAACACTACAGAAAGTCACCGGGATTCTTGTTACTTCCTGAAGCACAGGTTTCCTTCACTCAGCTGAAGAAACAATTCTTCCTGGACCCAGAGAAAAGTCTGAAGTCAAAATGGGCAAAAGCCACTGGGGCAGCTAAGCCCAGTCCCACATCCTGCCCCCAGGCTAATTTCAGACTTGAAAAAAAAGCGGTGGAGTTTGCTGTGTTCCTGGGTAGCCCTGCACACACAGACCCCAAATAGCTGCAACATGTGGTTATATGGACGTTGTGTGTGTGCATCTTGGCAGAATTCATCTTCTGGTGCCACAGCCTCAGTACACTGTGATCACATTAGGAGTAGCTCTGGCAACAAGTGTTGTATTGGGAGACACAGAATGGTTTTAAGTCGAGCCTCCTGGGTGGAGGTTTAGGGGTGGGGGTGTTTGCCATTTGGGCTCTTTTCTGTTAAGAGATAAGGAGAAGGGAACATCCTTGCTCACCAAGCCACCTTGAGGCCTCTCCTGGGGGAGTCTCTGAGTTGCTCTACTGAGAGCACCAGATGTCGTGGTCATCCAGGATCTTCCACACTTGCAGCGCAATGTGCTTGGCCATGGAACTCTCTACCCCCACCCCGTATTTCCTGTGCAGGAACCCTGAGAGGGACAACATGGAGGTTTTGTGGCAGAGCAGACTTGGCTGAGAAATCACCTTGTGATGGAGCAATGCTCAAAGAGCCACTTCTGCTGGACTTCTCACCTTTCCACGAAATCAGAGGCACAAAGGGTTCAACAGACTATGGAGAATTTATTTCTTTGATTTTTTAAATACCTTTGAGATTTTTTGGCTTATATTTTCTATGCTCAGGCTCTGCTGGAATATTGGTAGATTCTGTACATATGTGGAAATTTGAGATAAAAGAGTTCTGTGTGCAAAGAGAGGAGAGAAATATCTTTAGCCAATTATATTTAAGAAAAAGAAGTTTGGGGTGGTTTTTTGACTAGTCTTCCTGACAAAGCTGTTGGGAAAAAAATCCAGAATTTTTTAGTAGAATTTTTTCCATGTTATGCTGAATTTGGTAGCTATTTGCATGAGGAACAACTTTTTCAAAGTCATGTGATGTGCATGAGATACACAGGTTAAGAAAGCCACCCTGCACTTCACAAACTGCTAAATGATGTAGGAGAGCCCAAAGAGCTGGGAAACACAACCAGGAAATCATTTCATGTGCCGCTCCCTCCCACAGAGCCTTGCTTGTGCGAGCAAGCCTCTTCTGTGACCTGCTCTGCTGTTCCCAGTGCTGCTTTTATCTTCTGAAAGCATTAATTACACAGTTTCTGGGGCTGTAGGGCTAGATGCCCTGGTTAAAGAATAACCAGGGTTTTTCTTTTTTAACCTTCTGTTTCTTTCTATCCCAAAGGATGAGTTGGCTTCAGAAGAATTCAAATGAAGAGAGGCAGCAGCAGGAAGCAGAAATTACAGAAGCTAATCCAGTGTATCACTGTCACAGCTACTCACAGGCCTATGAGAACAGAAAGAGGGAGCAGCATCAAGCCAGGAGGAAGCTCTGTGTAGCATCAGTAATTTGCACCTTCTTCATGATTGCTGAGATAACAGGGGAGTATGTGTGTTCAGAAAGAGCCCAGTCAGGTGCCAAGCACAGCCACATTCTTCCCCTCACTCAGACTGCAGGGGCCCATGGTGACAGGAGTGAACCCACCGGGCATTAAATAACTCTCCTTTGTCCCT
>VZTE01000886.1:408293-428137 GCA_013397775.1 Eulacestoma nigropectus | reverse complement strand
GGAGGGTTAAAGTGAAATTATCAGAATATTTTCATATATTCATTCAAGAATTGCATCTGGGTAGGAATACAAAGATCAGTTAATGATCTGAACTGTTCTTCCAGGTCTTTAAGCTTGACTAGAAGTGACTAGCATGTCTTTAACATCATGTCACAAAAGGTTTCTAATAAACTGGGTTACATTCTTCCTAAAAGATTAAAAGATTTTACTTTTTTATCCAGGCCAATGAGACCTTAGCACTGATGGAGGTTGCTAGGAGCAGGATCTGAAAATAAATGCAAGAATCTTTGCAAAATCCAGGGAAATCCAGGGCCAGATTCGCCATCTGTTTTTCTACAGTTAAATCAATGTATTTATATCAGGGCACATTTATCTTTTAAATTAGCCTGCTGGTGTGTCTCTGGATCAATGGAAGATTATTCCCCTACCTAATTAGCTTTCACTTCTGGACCCACCCTACAATATCCAATATAAGTACTTGGCTTGCTCATAGAGCATCAGCTTTCATTGTGTCTCACTGATCTGCTCTCTCCATGGATTCTGTGATATTTATACCCACCTGATAGTTCCTGGCTCTTTAATTTGCCCTTCTCTGCAGTGAGCCGAGGTAAGGGAAGGCATGAGGAATCCCACAGACTTTTGCCATATGTGTTCCAGCTGATGTAACAAAAATCAGCCAGGAAGGCCTCTGAAACCCATATTTTGCCAGCTCAGACATCTCTGGAGTCCCATGAAAATGAAACAGAAAGGCTTTGTCTTCCCCGCAGGTGAGAAGTGGAGGCACTGAAAGAGTTGCTGCATTTCTGCCTTCTCCCCTGGCTGCCAGACCCAGCAGGGACTTCTCTAACTTTTCCCTCCCACGTGCTCCCTCTGCATGAAGCCCCGTTGTTTGTAGGTCACGTGCATTTCCCCCATGAAAACCGGTGCATGCTGCTAATCCCCATGCAGTAATTTCCAGTGCCAGAAGTAATGCATTATTAACAAAACCATATAATAATTAGCTTAAGTTTGGTGAATGCGGCTATGCTGGAGGATAATTGGAAGGACAGATGATATGTTAACTAAATGTTTCATTTTGCTTAATGAATCATGCAGCTTTTTTGCAGTGACAGCTTAAGTAACAGGCTTGAAGATCGTTTTGTTTCAGACCATTAAACTTTGACAAACCAGTTATTAACTGCAGTTACAGACAGCTCTCTGTGGAGATTTTTGTAATTATGAACCATACATTTAATTTTTTTAATCATTAGGCAAGACTGCTGTGCCTGATGATTGACCATTGAGTGACTGACAATTTCCACTGCTTGTGGTCTATAAAGCTGTAAACATCCATTATAGGCAATGGTAGGCCTTAAAGGCCACTTGTTGGGAGTATTGATAAAACGCTGTGAAAGCCTTTAACTATTACACATGTTTTACTCCTGAAGATGAAGAATGTCTTCCCGTCCCCTCCTTGCCCTCTAAGGGCAAACAGCTTCTGTGGGCATTATTATGCTAAACAGAAGAAACAAAGCTGCATCACGCTCAGAGAGGTTGAGAAGTTCTGCTTCTTTGAATGCCTAGATCCTTCTGTGATATTTTTTCTCAAACCATCTGTACTGGCCATTACTGCTTTCCCAGATGGGGCACTGCTGGTCGAGCCTGATACACCACCAACTCTCTTTGAAAGACAATTATCTTCTGTTCTTCTAAGGTAGATCCATCACAATTTCCATAGACTTGGAAATATCAGGCAGACCAATATGACCCTGTGTGGAGCCCAGATATGAAAGTGCTTTCCAATGATTTTTGATGGTTAAGGACCAAATGTGGATTTCAAAGTACTTCACTTCCACTTGGGGAGTAGAAAGACAAACCCTGCATGTGGCCTCATGTCAGAGCAGAACATAAAAACTTGATCAGTGAGACAAGTTGCTAAGCTAAGCAGACTGAGATCTCTGAAACTCACCCGAGGCATTAGTTATGTGAGCAACACATAAAATAATAATTTGCTAACATTTTTTCAAAGTCAGCAGGCTAGAAGCAAGCCTTTGAGATGCTGTCCCACAGAACATGGAAATAGGGTATATAAAATGCAATAGGGTTTTCCCCATAGCTTGTGATCTACATACTTGTTTGCTGAAAGATACCTGGTGCCTGGCTTGTTAACATCTGGGCACTGCTAGACAAGCCTTCTTCCCCCTGCTATGCAAAACTGCCTCCCTCTTGAGATACGCTTAGCCTGCAAACAGTGAAAGCCTAAGAGATGTGCCATGACCAAAAAGTATATGTGCATTTATACTTGACCATGTGCTGGGAAATACTTATTCTGATGAATTTTTCATTTTGCTGCAAGGAATGAGATGCACCCAAATTCTGCAGCCGTGCTTTCTCCCTTTTGGGAAGTGACTTTGAGCAAAATTCTGTGCTGAAAAAACTTATGGTGTTAGTTATTCTAATCTAAAATATGCATACAGGAGGAAATTAAATAGACAGTCCATCCTGCTGGCCTGAAAATGCTCCAGCTATAAGGAAACAAGAGATATATCTACATGTCCTTTTGGCAGTGGTATGCTGCCAAAGATTTGAATGAGGCATTTTATGATGTTTTTCGGGATTCATTGGTTCTCATATGGGTTGTGGTCAGGAGAAATGAGTGAGCTGAAATTAATTAAATGACTGAAGAATGGAAATGTATTGCCAAATGCAGAAACTAGGTGTTTTGGTTCTATTATTTCACATGTCTACTTTTCTACATTTGCACTCTGATGAAAAGACTCCCCTGCTCTAATGAGTTGGAAGGACAGTGTCCTGCCTGGGATCCTTGTCTTCTCCTGCAGCCACCAGCAGCTGGGGCAGTTTAGAGCAAGCTCTTAGTTTATCTGGATTTGCATTTAGCCCTGAGACATGGTTAGAATAATTTGGCAAAATAATGATATTTGGCTTGTTGAGTAAAAGAAACGTGAATTAAAATAACCCAAAATGTTTTGAATTTGGTGGGTTTTTTTCCTTCAGAATCCACATAAATCCAAACCCTCAGAGAGTAAAATGATATTCAGCCACATTTTTTGAGCCCTGGCAGGAAAATTAAGTCATGCATTACAGATTCAAAATGATAGATTAGTCTTGAGAACAGAACATTTTTCTCTATGCCCTCACTAAAGTGGTTGATTACTTATCACAGTTTTACTGGGACCTTTCCATGTAATCCTCTTTTAGTGTTGTCTGTGACAAATAAAGAGTCAGGCAGCAGGAAGAACATGCATATTTTCCTGTAACAAATAGGAAATTAATCCCATAAGCTAGGTCTCTGAGCTGTTGTACATATATAGAAAAATATTGGTGTTCTGTGAAAAGATAGTGGGAGGATTCTGGAAATATGATTCCTAATATGGCTTTTCACAAAAAATCAGATATTAAAATAGTCAAACAGTCCAATAGTAATATAACTACAGAACTAATGTGTCACAACTCTTATTGTTCTTAGGTCTCTCTCTAACAAAGAAATCTGGCTTATGTATTTCTATTAATTCATACCTTTCACTTCATGAATGAGGTACAAAATGAAATTATCTTTGAAGAGGTTTGGGTCTTGTGTATGATGACTGAAAATTGAGTGTTCACTTTGATTCTTAGCAAAACAGGCCTTGAGTTTGATCTGGTTGGCTCAAACTTCTGACCAGAGCCGTGATCTGGATGCATGTTTCACACAGGTGGGCAGATCGCCGGGAGCCTGGCGGTGGTCACCGACGCGGCACACGTCCTGGTGGACCTGACAAGCTTCCTCATCAGCCTCTTCTCGCTGTGGCTCTCCTCCAAACGTCCTACCAAACAGTTAACTTTTGGGTGGCACCGAGCAGGTAGGAAACGTCACAGTATGAACATGTGGAATGGGAAAGGGAAGTTATCATAGCCAGGGACTGGAGAACATACTGATGTCCGACACAGTGGACACAGGCATTGAGAGACAGTGCACTAATGCTCCCACAGCTCTCAGGACACAAAACAGAATAAGACAGTGAATTTCAAAGAAATAAAGAGTCATCTCGTAGTTAAAAGCATGTCTTTCAGTTCATTGTTCACCATAGTTTTGGGCTGGTGCTAACTTTGGTTGAAATAACAGCAACTTCTTTCAGTGACTTGAGTGTGTGAAGGACTGAGCTCTCAATGTGTTATGAAACATGAATTTCTATAAAAGCAACAATGACCATAAAAATGAGAATTTGCTCCATTTCTAAAGCAAATTATTAAATTATTTTAAAAAGTCAAAAATGTTACATTCATAGAAAAGTGAGATCCTTTAACATTTACCCTTTTCTAGAATCTCTTCTTTCATATCTCTTTATCACTGTTGGTTTTTATCAGATGCAAACACAGGCAGGATTTTTAAGTACTCTGTCCTCAACCTAAAACAATCATTTTACAGATGGTACCTAATACCAAAAGCCTAACAATAAAACACAAGTGTTTTTACAGAAGACAAGGCACTAGCAAAATATTAACCATGAGAATCCTTTTCTGTGAGTATGAGTCTCTTCACGATTTAGACACATAAATATCAATGCCTACATGTACATGAGCACCTTCAAGCACAGGGTCCAGGTCTCTGATACATTCAACAGAAATCTTGACTCCATTCAGCCTCCTAAACATGGAAGTCCAATGTTACATCTCTAGGATGTTTGAGGCTTATCATGGGAATGGCAGCTGTTGCACAAGACCTATAGGAGACTGCACAGGGTGCCAAGCACAAGACCAGGGCATGTCAAATGTGACCAGACACTCACAGTTAAGAAACCAGTATTTGTTACCAGTCAGTCAATGGAGCAGGGAACTGTGTCAATCACCATTAATTTGATGTCCATTGTCCACAGGGGGAGCTTAGACACTTAACTAATGCCTACAGGAAGAAAATTTAGTTGTCTCTGTCTGAAAGTGAATCTCATGATGGATGTCTCAGGGCTCAGTTTTGTTGCTTATATGTAAATCATTTGTGCTGTTTGAAATCGAGTTGCCACTCTGGAAGTCTATGGGTCAATTATACACCTTGTGTCAAGCCATACATGGAGGTGTCAGTGGATCTCAAATGACTCTAGACACCTGTGCACCTGAACCAAGGACTCAGAAGATAAATGCTTCAAGGATGTTCAGTAGGAAGGTCCAGAAACAGCTTCGGACTCAGATGTCTGTAGGCCAAGGTTGGTTGTAGCTGCAAAAAGTACCAGGGGAGACATATGCCATACTCATCCAGTCTTTCTGTAGCTCCCTGAGTGTGTTCTACCAGCTCTGCTGGAAACAGGCTGCTGGGTGAGTGGGAACTTCAGTATGGCTCAAGCATGGCTGGCTTTATATAGACAACACACAGCTGAATTTTGCAGCCTTAGTGAACTACTACTTAACATCGGTTGAGCCACCATTACTTTTTATGTTTATGATCTCTTAGCCTGGGGGGGAAAAAAGTGAAGGAGAGACCTCTATTGCTGATGTAGGCAGGTTCAGCCGCTTCACGTAACTTCATCCTCAGCCTGAACAAGATTCTTTTTATTTTGTCATTGCAATGCAGAACTGCAAAACCAATCCTTTATTGCCTTTTTATCCTGGTAGCAAAGACAGCCTTGCATCAAATTTTAGAAGCTATTTAATAGCATTCCATGATTGTTATCCTGTTTCTTGCTTATTTTCCTGGCTATATTTTCAGTTTAATATGCAGGTGTTTACCTTAATAGAGTAGCCGAGGGCAGTCAGGTGGCAAAGTCACTCTTCACTGACTACCAAGGTCTTGCAGGTGCAGCCCTCCATGACACTGGAAGCTGTTTCTTCACTGCTTCTCTCAGACTGATAGATATTGTCGTGAAAAGACTCTGTATGGCAGTGCTCAGGTTTAGCAGAAGCCATCTGAATGCCTCCTGCCCTCCATGCCAAAGCAGTGCAGCTACTTTCAGCAACACAGAAACACAATATTGAATAAGATTGATAGTGTGAGCCAAACTATAGAAACACAATATTGAATAAGACTGATAGTGTGAGCCAAACTATTTCCAGGTACAAAAACTCTCTTGTGCCTTAATTTCCCTCAGCTGTGACTCAGAGATTCCCACACAATCCTACATTATTGTTTGCTGTGCTCTGTTAGTGCTAGTAGTTCTGAAAAAAAGTAACTGAGAACATCTCTAGTGAAGTATTTAGTGCTGCTGAACTGGTCTGTAAGCTTAACTAAACTTCTGCTAAGATACTCCATTGAAAAGTAATATGTAAAGATGACTGCTAATATGTTCTGTTGTGGAAGATACACATAAATCCACACAGGTGGGTACATGTGTTCACAAGAGCTCTTGGCTGCTTTCATGCCAATGATAGCGCAGCCATCAACACCTTCAGCTGGGCCAAGTTTACAGGGTTTCAACCTGCAACTTGCAAAAAAAAAAGTATTCTTTATGTTTGCCTCTATCTACTTTTAAGCAAAACTAGATTCCCCTGTTGGTGCACTTTCATTTATTATTTGCCAGTTTTAGGCAAAACAGTTACATGATAAGATTTTGCAGCCTGCAAAAGGGGTGATCCTCATAAAATTGTATTAAAAATCATAAGCTGTTGTAATGGATTGTCAGTGGAGGTCTGTGCAAATGCTTTCTGGCTGTCTACTGCCTTTCAATTTACTGTGAGCTTGCATTTTCTTTGGTATTGTCTCGGTTGTGCTCATTTACCCATTCAAGTCACATGGCAATTACTAGTCCCACATCCTATTAAAAGCATGCTGCACGTTCATATGCACTTCCCTGGACCTCTCGTATAACAATGCAATAAAAGGTGGCCTTGGGGACTGGATTTATTTGAGCCCAACTCAAAGCCAATAGAGACAAAATTAAATTTTGCTACCCCAGGGAAAAAATAACTTCTTCTGTTCTCATCACAGCTGGTGGCACAAAAATGATTTTGTGGCCTAGGCAGGATGAGTTCCAGGATAAGTTTTGCTGACAGGACCTTGTTGGGGGATGCTACTGTCTTTCTGAAGTGTGAAGTGGTGAGAGGTGTGCAGAAGCAGGGGAGGCTAATGGAGGGGGATTATGGATGACAATGGTTTTGGGTGAGCTGTGCCTCTCTCCTTCCTTCAGACCTCTGCTCCTGTGATGCAGATAATCTTGTTGAGGGAGGAGGGCTGGTCTGTGGGTTTCACACCCCACTGTCAGGGCCAGGCAAACTCCTTTTGCTCCTCTCAAAACTCTCCAAATGATCTTTTACATCTCTCCAATTTCTTAGAATGTTGCATGAACTCAGCACTGGAAAGGGCACAATAGTAGGAGCAGGTAGAACAGGGTTAGGCCACCAAATGCATAAGGCTACCCTGGATAGCCACTGGATTTGCTATGATCAGAAAGGAGGTTGACCCATTCTTTGTGAGCATCAAGACTGCCAGCATACAAGAAGCAGCTCTCCTGGTGATAAAGCTCACAAACCTGGAACCATTATCATCAACCTCTTAAAATTTTTTGCATTCCTATTCTGACTGTTAAAATCAGATTGTTTTAATTCCTAGAAATTCTGGGAGCCTTGATGTCCATGATAATTGTTTGGATGGTGACTGGTGTGTTGACATATTTGGCTTGCATGAGGCTGCTACACCCAGATTACGATATTGATGCTACAGTGATGCTCATTACCTCTGCTTGTGCTGTGCTCGCCAACATCCTGTAAGTTATTCTGTTCTCCTCTCATATGACATCTGAACCTTGAACCTGCTGCTGTACTTCAATAAAAAAACTATAGAGAGATAATGGCCTCAAAAATATTAAGTGTTTATGAGTTCCATGAGGATATGGAAAGGGGTCAAAATGAGAGGTCTTGCTTCTCATTGAAAGTTGCAGTTGCTCTCCTCCTTTCTGTTAGCTGCCACACTGGGAAGGCAAATTATGAATGTACAAACCCCAGGAAAAGATTATTCTCCATCTCACTTTTTGTTAGATGTCAGAATATTCAAGAACTCTATAGAAAATGAGGCCTCATTAATTACCCCATTCACAGACTTTCTTGATTATGCAAACCACTGAAAACCTAGGAATTATCTGCTCAGCCACTCTGCATTTCTACTTAATGTGTCAGATTTTACTGTTCAGCATTCAGAAGTGAGAGGGGTGAGGATGTGTATGACCTCACTGCTTTCAGGGATGCAATATATCCACTCATATTTGCACCTTTACCTCTCTTGCAGACTAAGCCTGATTCTGCACCAGACTGGCCACGGGCACAGCCATGGGGCACAAACCAGGGAACGCGTGTCAGCCCCTCTGGAAAAGCCAGCTCTGAGCAATGCCAGCCTGCGGGCAGCCTTTGTGCATGCCATTGGAGATCTATTCCAGAGTATTAGTGTGCTAATTAGTGCACTTATAATCTTCTTTAAGGTTGGTTTTATTAGTTCATGTGCCTTCCTTGCAATCAAGGATAAGTGCTATTTTCACAGTGTTGTGACACTAGGTACTATGTAAATATTTCTTCTGTCTTAATCATATACATTGTAACTGTGTCAAAGAGAATTATACTTTTTATTGGGAACTGAAATAACTGTTGAGAGTGTAACCCTTGCTTCTTGGTGTTTCAACTGGATGCTTTGGTGTGTCTCCCTTTCTTCATCTGTAGCACCTTCATTTCCTGTGCTGAGACTCTCTAACTGGCAAAGGAGGCCAGCTAGATGAATGGAATATATTATTCCTCCATGTTAACTAATTAAAAATGACAAGAACGAAAAATAATGAAATTAACAAAGTGGTGTGTTCGTATTTTTCTAGCCACAGTACAAAATAGCTGACCCAATCTGCACATTTGTGTTTTCCATCGTTGTTTTGGCAACTACCATCCCAATTTTAAGGGATATTTTGACTGTATTAATGGAAGGTAAGACCTGATTCCAGAATCAATACACTTATATCATGTTTTTTTTTCTGTTGCTTTCTCCATAATGCTTATATATGCTGAAAAAAAGTGTAATAGCACATTTCTGCATCAGTTTCTGATATCCTCATGATTCTGATCATACTTTAAACCTACTTCCAATTTTAATCAAAACTGTTTTCTACCATTACATTAGGTTTACACATATGCCAGTTTTTGTAAAAATCAGTGGACTGGTGTTTTGCTAACGAGCTCTGAGTTTCTTTTGTTTGTCATATGTGTAGCATTTCTTTCTATCACCTCTTTGGCATATCAGATGCCTACTCACCTTGTTTATTGTGTATTTCCTTTACCCGTGTGAAATACAAGTCTTTGCCAAGAAAAAGTGCTTTGACTGTGCTTTGAACTCTGTCTGTGAAATAGGCTGAGTGCAAGAAACAGAAATTTAAAAGATTTTTAGTTGCACCAGTCCAGAAAAACAAGCTATTGGAGCTTTCCAGTTGTGTTCAAGTGCATGGGAATAGACAATTCTCAGCACAGCAGCAGCAAGAAGACCCAGGCTTAGCAATATTTAATCCTGGCAGCTATGGGCCTGAATATTTGATTTGCAAGGCTAAATGACTTGAACAGTCACAGATGCATGTTTTTGCCTTCCTCACATAGAATAATATAATGCAACTTCTTTCTCAGCTATGAAGACATGAGGATTAAAGGGAAAAGTAGCTCTAACAGTGCAGGTTTTGAATGGCTACTCAGTGTAACTGCCTGAGTGGCTATTTCTTCTCTGTTTCACTTCCACCTACTGCTATTTCAAGAAATAAAATATCCAATATTGTTACAGTAGTCTCATTCTAGGGTTGGTTTGCTTTCAGTGATTGTGAGATAGAGATACTTCCATGTAGAAGTGTACCTAGACAAGAGTGCGGCAACTGACTGCATTTTGGCTGCCAAAATATCAAATCTCTTGATTACTGGAAAAAAAAAAATCAAACTACCAGGGAGGGGGAGCAACCCTTGACACTCAGGAGTCTCTTTCTCAAAGCAGTTACTCCCAGCTTCTGTAAGCAGCGCTGACATGCCAAAGTCAGCAGTGCTCTGTTCCCCTCTGCATCAAGCCCACTGTCCTCCTGAGCAGCTCTCTGGGGATTCTCCTAAGTAGCATATTCTGCCCTGAACTTTCTGAAAAGAAATTGGAGGCTGGAACTGCTGTTTCAGTTTACAGATCCAAGTGGATTATGATGAGTATAGCTGTTCACATAGGCATAGAGATGCACTCACGAAAGATGTTGGTGCAAAACCAGAACGTGGTCTGGCTAAATAGCTCACTACCCCATGTAAACTGGACACGCAGATTGTCCCCTAAAACATGCATGAGTCTCAACCTTCCACTGAGAAGTTAAAAACAAGGGATAGGATTAAATAGCACAGTGAACTCTGAAATAGATGGGCTTTCCAAAGCATTGGATACTTTTATAAAAATGATACATCTAAGTGAATAAAAGTTCATGATTCATTTTCCTCTATTGATCATCATTCTTTTCCCTTAAAAATACTGTTTTCCTATCAATGTCTCCTTTTCAGGTACATCAAAAGAATTTGCTTATGATGCTGTAAAAGCAAGAATTTTAGCAGTTGAAAAAGTGGAGTCCATTCACAACCTTCATCTTTGGTCTCTGACAATGAATCAAACTGCTCTCTCTGCTCACATTGCCACAGGTCAGTAAATTTCTGTAAGCAGGGAGTAACTATTCAGCTGCTGTCTAGTAAAGGTCAGTCTTTCTTGATTCAGATTAAACTGACTGTATATCTGTTGCTTGTTAAAAAAATTGTCATCATTTTGTTGGGAAAATAAAACCAACAATAATAACAAATAAAGCTCTCAGATCCTCCTCCCAGAAACCTTGTCTAAACAACAGGGACCTTTCCTTTGCCCAAAACTTGAAAACTGCAGAAGCTGTGGGACAAGGAAATAAATGGCAAGATATTTTAAATAAATTAAAATAATTAGACTCAAACTGGATTTTTCTCACAACTTTGTCAAACTTGAAAACTGTTGATCTCTACAAGAAAAACTTACAGGGCAAATCTGCATTCCTGATGTATCTCAAGCAGTAAAATAATCTTTAAAAATAGATGGTGTTTAGAAGTAGCTCCAATTCATCTTTTAAAATACTGTTTTAAATTGTTGCTCTTATCTCAGTTGACAAATTGTCCACTACCCAGGTCAATTTTCTTATTTGTCTGTCTGCTTTTTATGTATTAAAAAAAAAAAAAAAGTCACCTGTGTTTGGCCAAGGACAGGGCTAGAGGTGAAGTCCTCCATGGAGTCTCCACTTTCTGAAAACAGAGGGTCTATCAGCCACCCAAATCACTTGGCACTGCTGCTACTCCCTAACTGGATGAAGTAATCTTTATTAAGTATTTCTGCTTTCCTCCAGTCTTCTGCCAAGCTGAATTTCTATGGTGATTACTTTTAGCTTAACTCTTGCCAAAATTGCATATTCCAACCACATTAGAATGGGCAAACTTTTGCTACCATGGAGGTTCCTGAAAGGAGGATAAAAAGGACAAGAAAAACTTTTCAAACAAACTTCTTGTTGCAAGTTTCTGTCTATCCTAGAAGTATACAATATCTATATTAGATATCAATGTCTGTGTTAGAAGTATACAATACTTCTTTAAAGTATTATAAAAATGTATGTGTTTTGATTATTCTCTGCTTGCTATATGTAGCAGACACAACAGAAAGCCAGAAGATTTTGAGAGATATTACCCAAGCCTTGTTTGAGCACCACAGCTTCCACTCCGTCACCATTCAGATTGAATCTGGAGAGGATCAGAAACCAGACTGTGTCTTCTGCCGAGAGCCCAGGGATTAAAAGGGAGTGGTGTGCTATGCCAAATAAATATCACCCCTCTTACAGGTCAATGGAGACTATATGTACTGGTTGAATGTAATTGATTAACAACAAATGGTAATTAACTGAAATAACAAGCCCTGCCATTGCAAGCAGAGCATGCGCCTTTCTTTGTTGGTATCATCTTCCATGAGAGAACATGTATTAGATCCAGCCATCAGCCAGATTGCCTGTCCATCAGCAGTATCTTTCAATTACAAGAGAAATATCTAAATTATTCTTGACTAGACCAGCAGATTGGCAGTAAAGCAATATTTAGAGTGCCTGTCTATAATTCTAGGTAAAAAAACCTAATCAACCTTCAAATTACCAGCAGACAAATAATCACAGGTGTAATGAAATGTGAGTTTGGTGTCAGCAGAGCTCAACACTCACTCAGGATGAAAGAGAAAATTTAAATTACCATAGGAGTTGAAGAAATCTGGGAAGGAAAGTGATGGTGGCATGTGCTTTCCCTGCCTGTTGGCAGACACTCCACTTCCTGCCTATTAAGGGAAGTATCAGATATGTACCATACTCTGCTGCATGGATCACAAGAGAATTCATTCCATTCATATTTGGCAAATAGCTCTTTGGTTTTTAGCTAAGCCTATTTATTTTTCAGCCAGCCTTCAGGCAAACTCTTTCCTGTCAGACATGGGCAGTATTCTGTATTATTACAACAACTCATACCTCGAATAGTGCTGCACCATGATAAGGTATGAGAGAAGATTTGAGGTGGATTTCTGTGTGTCCATGTCACAAGGTACCACTGAGTCATGATAATAAAACAGGCCACATGCTCTTAGAAAATGAAAAAATAATTAGGGCAAGGAAAGACTGGGACCCATTGTGAACATCCTGTCTGGTGTCATAGTTCAGAGTTCACGCCTGTGGGGTGTTATTCAGTGACACTACTTCCCTGAAGGTATATCAGATAATTCAAAAAAGCCTTTGGCATATCACACAGCCATTCACCTTAAAGGGAAGGGGCATGCCTCTCCTTCAGGTAGCTAATTCCCATGTTTCCTAAGAAGATGTGAGTCATGGTTTCCCCAATTGAGTGTTCCCACAAAAACAGTCCAAACCACACAGTGCTCGCTCACTCGCACATTCCCCCTCCCCTTCCCCTGTGGTGGACTGGAGAGGAGAAGCAGAGGCACAAAAGGTAAAGATAATAGGTTGAGATAAGAACAATTTACTGGAAACAGCAATGAAATAAGAAAATGAACAGGAACAGCAGCAATACCAATGACAGAGTGTACAAGAGACGAATGATTCAGATGCGAGTGCTCACCCCTGACAATACCCCACCGTGCTGCCACACTACACGACCCCAAAGGGACCCTTTCCCGTTCCTGGGAAATGACAGAAGGTGGTATAGAATAACCTCCAGGTCCTGGCCATGCCCCCTCCTGGCTGCTACAAAAATTAACCGGCCAGAACCCAGACAGTCTGTTAAATCTTCCTCTTTTACAGACCTGGCAATGCTTGCAGCAGAACCGAGAACAAAGAGTCAGGTCTTGCTGCAATCCCTCTATTTTTGTCCAACCAACTGAATTAAACTCTCACCTGTTAGCAAAAGCAGGGGTTGCACTTCAAAATGCAAGCTCCAGTGCTCCAAAAAACAACTTCAATTCTGCCCCTGGCCGTAACAATGCTTACCATGCAGAATTAGATATAATGTTTGCCCACTCCACAGTTCTCTCTCCAACAGCTGTAGGGCTCACTTTACTAAAGGGTTTGTTAGAACAAAATAAATTATGTGATACCAAGTGGTACTGAGTTTCCAGACTGATAGATGGAAGGACCATTGTGTTATTAAGGTATAAATAGGCCTTGCTTTTTAGGGAATTCAGTTTTATTAGCAATAGATTCACGTTAGTTTTCTCCTTTATCATTCTAAGGAGATTAGAATTTTTTACTGGGGCTTTTGACTACAGATAATACATAACTATGTGATGATGGATTGATGTATTAAGCTGGCATTTGTTACCTGGTAGGGGGAACAGGAAATGATTCTGCTTAGTGGAAGATCTGTCAGGTAAACCTCCCACTGAAATCAGTGAGGTATTAAAACAAAACACCTGCTAGGAATTTCATGAGTATCTCATTATTTACCAGCTTGAAAGAGCTGAGGCCATAGCAGTGATATTCAGTACAGCAATAAAGACAATTCTTGCCCTTCACAGCTGAAACTCCAGAAGATAAGACAGAAATAAATCAAAGCACAGTAAGAAATTCAAAATGAAGAAGTTAAATTGTATTTCAGCCAGTTTCTCTGCTGGTACAATCTAGCATAGTTGCCTCCTATCAAAGGCAACTCAGCTGTGCTTGTCAGGCAACCTGAGTATTCTTTTCGTTACTTAGAGAGGACAAGTTAATAGTGTGGCCTTCATATGAAAGAAAATGTTTTTCCAAGTGTTTGGAACAAAATGAGGACACAGACCTGAATATAATACAGAATTCTGAGGAAGAGTTTTATGGTCAAGGACATTGTAAAAGATAGTGTGTGGGTGACAGAAACATTCATATAGGACACAGATTCAACTCTGAGATTAAGGCTGAGGTAGGGAAAAAGACCAGAATTTTAAGAGCAAGAGTGAATTTTGGAAATAATTTAAACAGGCAAGCAATATGGTCCACTATGAAAGTTATGTTCAGTAGTAGAGCTGTGAAAAAGCTGGATGGAAGCAGCAAAACAGGGGCTGGAAAAAAGAAGATTCAGAAGTTAGCACCAGGACTGCTGAGGCTATCATGCAAATTAGTTGAAATTAATTAATTTAAAATTAAAAGGAAAGTGGTAAAGTGTTTCATTATGTTTGGAAATTATCATTATTTGATAACTAATTATCACTAGTTGTCATTATTATTTGGAAAGAAGAGCAGTGAAATATAAAGTTGTAAGGAAAGAAGGAGTTAATCCAAAATAATGATCGGTAATGAAAAGGAGTGGGGGGAAAGTTGTAAAAAAGTTTTAAGAAGGAAGTGAGGCAGCAGCTTCCATCCACAGTAATGTAACCTGGGTATGTGAGTAGTAAAGGTCAGGGCAGGATTGGGGAGGTGGAGAAGATGTCTGGGTTTGTTAGCAGCAGTAAATGTATTTCAAGCAAAAAGAATTTAACCACATATCTTTAGAGAAAGCTAGAGACCTAAGGGAATTTTACCTAAATATGATAGATTGAAGATAAATTTAGAGAAAATATTTACTTGTTGTTATAAATATTGCTATAAGGAGCTGAATATTTAATGTTCCCGCTATGCATATGAATGTAAAATGTATGTTTGTTCTTCATTCCTGTCTAGTCTGATCCTCAGGGATATTATCTTGGTGCAAGGTTGTCTTCAGAATACTATCTGACTGACTGGGGAGGATTTCTGCAGAAATGCTACCTGCGATACGCAGAGGCCAGACACAATTTCTAGACTTGTCTGCTTTTATTAACTTTACATCCTTTTGGTTGTCTGAGGAATAACTACAAGAAAACTGACCAAAAATTGCTATCTCTAAATTATTCTTGGAACCACTTTGAAATGGAAAAGTATTTCTTGTGTAAGTGGTCTGTTTTCTATGCCTGACTGTTTTTTGACAGAGTTCAGTTCATGTGGGCAAGTACAGACTTTACTGGATAGCCCATACTGAAATTCTATGATCATGTATATACTCATTTTCCTCTAAATTTTAAAGTAGACATTATGCAGCTTGTAAATTATGTATTTCTCTGGTCCCCTAAAAGCAATGTCTCTTTTTCATTTTCCACAAGGATCAGGAGTTTGTAGAAACTCAAGACTTTTTGGAGGAGAAATCATGAAATTGGCAAATGCAAAGCTAAACTTTCCTCATTCAGCAGTGACAAAGAGCTTAAGCGCCAATAGTGTGCTGAGATGACCACTAAGCCCTGATGGAAGTATTTATAATTATTCAAACTGGGAACAGTTAAGGCACAAATCTGTTATTAACACCAATAGAATAGTCTCTTACTGTAACTAAAGTTACATAGACATAGTTCTGTGATCTCCTGAGATGTTATTATGAGAACTGCATATGAAATCAAGGATTATATTGCTCACTTAGTGTGAGAAATCACAACAGTAATTCATCATCTCCAGAGGAAGGCAAACAGATATCCCTGTCCATGGCAGCAAATGGTGGGCTAAGGAACAAGAACTGTGCAGGCCTGCAATATGTCTCTTTCCAATGTCAAGAGGTTATATCAATTTTGTCTCGGAGCATTTTCTCCTCTGCTTTAAAAGCTAGCATACCCCAACACACATTCCCCAGTGCCTTCACCTCAGCCACAGCAGATGTGTTCTCCTTCCTTTTTCATTCCTCTTGGCTATTGTTCCCTTCTTCTTTGCTCTTCTATTTTTCCCCATTTGTCTTTTTTCATCAATGCCTCTATTGCCCGCCTATTCAAATTTTAATGCCAACACATACTGAGTGCATATCCTTTCTGCTTGCAGCTCTTCCCATTCCTCTTCAACCTCTGTGGTTAGATAAAAGCTACTCAGAAAGAAACTGCCTTTTGCTCCATGTTTGTTGAAAATGTGGCATAATGACCCATCTTTTTTCATAACAGGAACTTAATAAAAACAAAGAGCAACAGCTATTCCAGACATCACATATTAACACATGTCCAGCAGTGCTATATATTTACTTTTTACTAAAGTTATTTAGAACTTTCATGGCCAAAAAATTATCTGAACTGTCTCCAGCTTAAGGTACTCTTTCATGTTCTCAAGCTTTCTGATAATCTCTTTCAGCTAAGAAAAATAAAATCCTTTCTTGCTTGAGTACACACAGTTTAAGCAAGAAAGAAATTATAGACTTCCAGTTGCTTAACTGCCTCCTTTGACTTCTCTTTGCTTGGACTTTGTGTCAGACAGTTGGTGTCTAGCAAGAGTGCACTGCAGCAAAGAAAGTTTTGGATTGCAGCCCGGTGAGAACAGTGTCTGGAATGGAAGCACAACAGAGGGTTTTTAACATGGTTACTGGTGCACATTCAGAATTTTCCATCCCAGGTGTTATGTTGATGAGAGACATGTCTGCTTTTCACTACAGTCTCAGGGTTTGACTTTCTATTTTTGAAAAAAGGGACAAAAAGAAATGAATGAACAGCAGCTAAAAGGGTTATATTGTGAAACGTTCCTGGTGGCAGCAGAGACATTTTACCCCATAACTTGCAGTCTAACAGCAGGGCTCTGTAGCTTTGCCTCCCAAACTGCACCACCACATGCTCTGCCAGCTGTGCTGTCTTTCCTACCACACACCACAGAAACTGCCATGGCATGCAATGAAAGGTGTCCTGCTGGGACACATGCCGTGGCACTCTTTGCATGCTATAGCTATGAGCTTCTCACCTACAGGGACTCCTCATGAATTGCAAGGGCAGAACCATCATCCAGGCTTTAGTGAAGCACTGACTTCTTTTTTCCTACTGTGTCATTATATTCTGTACTAATTTTTTTCTTGGAGACTGAAGCTGACTGGAACAGTTCATGTACCTTCTGTCTAAATAAGAAAGAGCAGAAATTCATTAATCATGGCACAACCTGCTAATCCACAAAGAGGCACAAGGCACTCTGGGCTAGCTCCTGGTCTAGGCAGTAATTCTGATATCAAAATGCTTGGAAACAGTGTGCTTCCCAGCAGCAACCTGCAGCCTGGGTCTTTAACTTTTGGCTCCTGCCCTGCTTTCTCATTTGCTGACAGGCAAGCATTAGCAGTGCTTTGAAAGGCATGCTGTGCTTTGAAGGATGTGGTGCACTTCGAAGGAGCAGCACAAACTGCTGATGAGCTTATAAGTGCATTGCATCCAGCCCTCCTCTACCATGCAGATGGTTTTTGCAAAAGCAGATCCTTTGTAGGATGGAAGAAAAAATTATGAGGGTATAGATGGGAAACCCCATGGGCTGCAATGTTATCACAGTACCAAGCACCTGGGAAATGGCTGGGAATGAGCTGCAGAGATGTACTCTGCCTGCAAAGGGGCACATTGCCCCTCAATATGCATGAGCAGCAGCAACAGTTCCACAGGAGTGCCGCCAGGAGAAGAGTGTGAATGTGAAATGAAATTTAACAACTCCCTTTGCCCTTTAAACTACACTCACAGAATTAAATGCAGAATCAGGGAGCATTAAAAAATGTTCTCTTAAGAAGAATAGTTTAGACTTTCTCTGAGTACTTTCTGCACTGTGAGTGTTTTCAAGAATTGATCAGGCACACTCATTTCTATGGTATATTAGCAGAAAATAGCTGGTCATCCATTAGTCCCCTGCTGAGTTTCAATTGCAAAGATATGACTGAAAGCTGGTATTAACTGTGACAGAGAGGCTTAAGAGCCATATAGGCTTCAATATTGTACAAAAGACTTGAGTCAATAAGGCTTTTCAATAGTAGTTTAATGTCATTAATTTGTATTCTCCTAGCACATGGAGTTTGTAGCAGGCATAGCTCAGGTTTCTGTGGTCAGAGATGGGCTCTGCTCTGCCAGGGCTGGAGAGACCGGGGACAAGAGAGGGAACATGATGAGGGAAATCAGAGTGATTTTTGTGAGGTCGTATTCAAGGTCTGTGGTGGAAGCTGTTATACAAACCAGCTTTCTCTGAGCGTGCTGCCCAGGAACAGACACATAACCACACACCTGTCAGCACTTACCTGTGCAGACTGGCTTGCATTAGACAGCTACATTCTTGAAGATTATAGGAAAAAAGAAAGGAAAGTCAGAGAGGACTTAACATCCTTAACAAAAAAAAGGGATACCAAACACAAGACACAAGGAGGAAAATAAACAACAAACCAAAAGCTTCTTTTAAAGGTGCTGCAGAAGGTGTATTGGAACACATCACGTCATACTACTTTATAGTTTATTTTTTAGCAATATGTCCACCTAAGCAGGCTGACTTTGAGGACAACCAATGGTGTGCCTTTTTGCCCTGGGAGAGTCTGCAGACTTATGGGAGGAGAGTTTTGTTCTCCATGAGCCCTATGTAACATCCCCTCCATACTGTCCAAGAAAGGGAATGAGACTTAATAGTGGCAACACAGTCAAGGAGACAGACAGCAATGAACACAGTACTTTTCTTCCTGCAAAAAATAGAAAAAACATTTTATATTTATCATGGATATGTCCCATCCTTTCTCTACCAAAAAAGCATTGAAGACCTACCCAGCCATGCACATCACTGAGCCTGGGTTGAAAGCATGAGTCACTTTTTTTACTAGAAAAATTAAGTTTTCTTTTTATGATCCACTAAATGGTGAGAGGAGACACCCTGTCACGGAACAATAAATTCAGGCTTAAATCCTGGGGCTGGAAAAAAAGATGTTATCTTTCCTTGTGTAATTCTTCAGGCAACTTTTAAGTTTCCAGAGAATATTTTAAGCCTCAGCTAACACAGTGTTTTTCCATTTGGTAGTTGCCTGCTGAATACTATATTTTGTTTCATCTTTTCACTTCTGTAATTTCAGTTCTTTCACAAGAAATAAATGCCTATTAATCAGGCTCAGGTTATTGTAATGGAGGTAATGTCCTACCTTGGTGTAAAAATCTACATGAAAAAACTCATGCGTGAAAAGGAAATATTGCCACCATTTTAGGGCAAGGACATGGAAGAAATTAGTCCTGGCTTTGCAGGCACTGTCTGTGCAAACCTGACACGTGAACAGGTCTCACTTCTTTAGCATTGCTGCATCCCTGAGGAACTCATCTGTAGCTGCTCAGTAGTGGAGAGTCCTCTGAGTGTCTGAAGTATGAACTTCAAATCCCCAGGGGTGTTGTATTTCCCTGTTGGTAGGTTATATATTTGGGAAGTCCCAAGGCTGAGACAGCTTTCATTCTTCCTGGTTACCCACTCCTTCTGTGGTGACCCAGCTTGGACACCAGTTATGCATCAGCCATGGGAACAAGATTTTTGTGTCTTGGAAAGCCACTCCCGGACCTGGTAAGGATTTACTCTCAAGCAGTTGTCATTTATGGCCAACCCCAGGGATCAAATACCTTCTGTACAGACACTGCACCACATCTCATTTACAGCTTTCCCTTCTTCAAAACACTGACCTGGGTTAAGTGAGCAATGAAATAG
>VZTE01000886.1:361443-408245 GCA_013397775.1 Eulacestoma nigropectus | reverse complement strand
AAAAAAAAAAAAAGTGGAATTATTAACTACTAAAAACCAGCAAAGCACTAGGAACCTTCTTGGATTATTTTTCAATGTATGTAACAAAACATTATTGAGAGGAAAGAATATAATCAATACTGAGTAGCATTATAGCTAGCTGTGCAGCATTTTAATGCTAGAAATGGATTAAGGTGACAGGAAAAGTCAATGCAGTCTTAAATTAAAGGTGAGGAAAGTCAATGAAAAGTTAAAGCTGGTTAGGAGTCCATCAAGTAAGAGAGGCTAAAGCTCTGGTAAGTACAAAGTGCCTCAGTAACCTTACCTTACCACCATAGCTCTGTGTTTTATGTGCTTGTTCAAAAGAGTAACTGAGTATGTGTTTGTTCTCAGTTTGAAACATTAAACCATTTGAATTCACTGGGCTATTTCAAAGAGGATTTGCAAAAGGGAAAAAGTCTGGAGTTTTATCTTCTTTGTTTAAGGAATAAAAATGTGGAATTTTCCCTCCGTGTTTTATTTTGCTTTAGCAAAGTCTTTTCCCCTGAAAGAACCTACAAACCAAACTCGCTGGAGAATAAACAGGATTATAACGTTGCTAGCACCAGAGGAGACAGCTTTGGTTAAATAAGGTAGGGATAATTTTTTACTTGCAGTTTTAGCTCAAACTGTGGCTTTGTTTTGTTATATGAAAACAAATGATAAGGAAAAAAATCTGCTGCATTCCAGCAACACCTCTGCCTTTAATTCTCTGGTGTTTAGAAGCCTTCTGGTAAACTGAGAAAGCCCAACCTAATATTTCTGTTATTTCTTAAACAACAACAACAACAACCAAACAAAAGCCCAAAGTCCCCCCAAACAAACACCACCCCACACCCCCCCAAGAAAAAGGCTGTGTCTCTAAATTTTGTTGTAATATTCAAAATCATGGATATTCAACAACCATGGTTGCTGTCAAAAGGCTCTGCTTATAAGTCCTTGACTTCTCATACTCCTACTGGAATACAAGGCTGACCAGAAGAAACTGAAAATGTAATGACCCGTGTGTTATGATTTATATGCTAATATCTTGCATAGCTGTGGAGATGTCAATATTTCTTAAGCTTTGACCAGTTCACAGCAGGAACTAGCACTGCTAATAATATGGAGAAAATATACTGATGAGGAGCATTGGATTCTAGGTCTTTGGTTGCTCAAAGTCATGTTTTTGTAGCTTCATTTCTGATGATGCTGAAGTTTCAAGTTATGTGTCAAGCTACCTGTTAGTGTTTAGTCAGAAGCAGCCTGGAAAATGTGTTTTGCCTGTCTTGCAATTGCCATTACCTGAGATGTCAGGCAGAGCTTTCTCTTGCTTTTAGCGTCTCCCAGGTGTGAAACAGAACGTGAAGGAACTTCCATCGCTTGCACCTATTGATGCCAGAAGACAGGCTGTTGGTCCAGTGCAGTCTTTGCTCTCTTGATGCTTAACACTTATCCCACTTACTAGAACAGCTATAGTAGTCACCAATTATTTGTTCTCTACTTAAAAAAAGCTGCTTTACCTAGACATAATCTGTAGCATAAATGCATGTGAATCTGCCTTTAAGCCAGGACCAACAGGTTATATTTTAAAACACAGCACTTTGTGCCATGAAATAGCAGTAAATCCACACTGAAGCATGCACCATGATTTTCCCCCTGTGCAGGTGACCAGATTTTCTGACAAGTAACAGAGATTGAAATCTCTGCCATCACAGAATATAGATAATGAGACAAAGCAGTTAGCATATTGGGAAGAAATTTTGGGGCTGCCAGTGTTCAACTCGTTTGCAAACAGTTCCTTGTACCGCAAAAGCAGGAGATAAAAAGAGTTATAACAGATCTAAAACTGTAGTCTTGTCAACTTTGCTGACTCCTCTGACTGGTGGGGTTGAAAGTGAAACGGCTTTTAGGTTGAAAGGCTTTTATTCCCACAGCTAAACAGCACAATGCAGTCTAGCTCCCACAGAAACCTGGAGAGTCTGTTTGACTAGTTCCCACAGAAACCTGGAGAAGAATATTTGCAAGGAGAAGACTTCAAGTCTCAGTTTGCTTGCTAAATGTTTTTCCATCATTCTGTTGATCATTAACAAGAGCACACACAAGAAAGGCAATGGGCCACAACAGGCCATAAGCATTGATTTATTTACTCACTTTTCTTATAGTGGAGTATGGAAGAGGTTTGAAGTCCATGTCAGTGGTCATGTTGCTCTCTAACAGAGAAATATATCTATATTTAGAAGTAAATACCTGCAGAAAGTCACTTAAGTTGCAACAACCAGCAGACTGGATTGATTCCGGTTATGTGAAAGTGTCTATTTGAAATGATTATCCATACCTTCTTCTTTTTACAGTGAAATCAAATCCAGACTTTTCTCTAAGTTTAGTCAGTTCATCAGCAGACTTGTGGGGAATTTAGGCTTAGGAGACCATGCCAGCTGACCTGTTTCTGCATCTGAAAACACCATGAAATATGGCGTGGCAGCCTCAATTACACTGCTCTCCTATATAGACCTGACATTTGGATGGGAAGTGTGTTTCACCCAGTCATCCATGCCCCATTCACAGCTAACACAAGTGGCCTCTTGATGCTCAGGACACCTTTAGGCTAGAGATGGCTGTGGGCAATAAATTTCATGGCAGATACATGACATTAAGTCTGTCCTTCCTGCCTTATGTTTTCTGACTGCTCCAAAGACAGAAAGAGTAGACAGGGGCTTGAGAGCATTTTCAGTGAGCTTCAGACTCACTGCTGCTGCACAGTCTCTTGCATCAGCATTTGTTTTTGCCATTTCCAGCCCGGACAGCAGAGCTTGGGGCACCCCGGGAAAAGTTTCAATGTGTCTCTATGGCAATGGTATCACTAACACCAAGCTGCAACATAAGTGAGGGCTTTTGTCTTGCTCTCTCTAGTCTTTCAAAGAGTGCACATTAACTCTTCTTGTGAGGGTGGCCAGAAGATTTGGCTTTGAGAAAAGTAAGTAGGGCTAGAAAGCTGATTACTGAAATATTTAGCAGTTTTAGTTGCTTAAGGGAAGAAATAGAAACTAATGAGGAAGGACATGCCAATTTTAATGTGATGTTGCTGTGCCAAACAAATGTTTGCAGAGATTTTAAAGTTCATGGGTTTTTGAAGAGTCATGCTTATACTTCTGCTAATATCGTTCATATTTAACCTTGCCTTCATAATCAAACTAAAACTGAATGAGTTTTCAGTCCACAAATCCATCACATACATATGCTGTTCTAATCTTACTCACACACCAAGAGAATTTGCTTCTCTAGCTAAATCCCTAACACAACATTATACAGATAACTTGACAGCTTATGTAACAAGCACAGTTTGGGTTGGTGAATGTGTGTGGGGAATGTGGAGAAAAGGAAAAAAATTAAAAGTAGGTTCATAAAGGAGGGGAAAGTGTGCTGTGAATTATCCTACTATATAAATATTTCCTTGACCTGCAAGCATCCCAGTGTGGAGGGAGATGAAGGACCAAGATTAACCTGAAAAACAGAGTAATGCTTAGTTCTTAGGGAAAAGCAAGGTGAAATGCTCTCAGGTCTAATCTACTTCCATTTACCTCATTTGACTTACTTCCCTCAGACTTCAGAAGAAGTAGGCTTGATCATAGAGGATTTTTTACATCTTTTTATTTTATTATAGTTATACCAAATGGCCTTAATCACTTTCTCTTGTCCTTCTAAGAGTCTGAACCAGCAGCTGCAGCTGAAACATGCAACATTTTACAAGATTTCCAAAGATCTTATCCTTCCACTTGAATAAAAACCCTTAAGGGGCATAGCACAGCAAAATGAACAAAGCTTTTATGCTCCAAATGCTGAATTTAGCTATCACCCATGGTGCTGTCATTCAGCCCTTTCCTTCTGCCTGAAGGTGGTCTGGTTATTGCTCCGGAGTGTGAAGATGCAAGCAGGTCATGCTAGTACCCACTGTAGCAGAAGCTGGGAGCAAGGTGTACCACTTTCCCACTGGGTTTTCACTCTGCCAACATTTCAGAAAGAGAGAATCTCCAAGTATTGAAACCAAAAGCCTTTGAATCAGCCAGTGAAAACATCCTGGTTTTCTGACTCTCAAACTCACAGAATAATAATCTTAATTGGAGGGGACTTGTGGAGGTTACCCAGTCCAACACACAGTTCAATGCAGGCCTAATTAGAGTAAGCTGCTCAACTCCAGCTGAGTTTTGTATCTCTCCGAGGATGGATATTCCACTCCTCTCATGGCCACTTATTCCAATATTTGATCGCTGTCATGATAAAAGTTTTCCTTCTATCAAGGAGGAATTTCCCAAATTTCATATTGAGTCTGTTGCCCTCTGATCCTGTCTCTACACACAGCTCTGAGAAGAGTATGTGTCTTCTCTGCCCCCTTCCATTAGCAGTTTCAGACAGCAGTAAGATCTCCCTGAGCTATCACTTCTCCAGGCTGAAAAAAATCCAGCCCTCTGCCTTTTCTCCTAGTCATGTGCTTGAGCCCCTGACCATCTTCGTGTCCTGTTTATTGACTTGCTCCAGTCTGTAAATGCCTTTCTTGTAGCAGGGAGCCTGAAATCATAATCACAAACAAGACTTTGAACAAAAAAATCAGCCATAAAAGAATGATGAAACCTCAGTAGGAACTTCGGGAACCTGTATCAAGGCTTTCCTTAGTCTTATATCAGGACATGCTTATCTTTGCACTAAGATCTTAACAGGTTAAGATGAGTCAGTCTGGAGTACAGACTTCCAAGAAGCACCAACCTTACCCATGAATTCTCATTGGAAGATGAAATTGAGGCCTTCATATAAAGTTTAATATAAAGATGAATGCAATCCACGTCAATTCACTGAAGTTGTTCTCTAATCCTCTTACGTGCATCAGCCCTTCTCCCTCAGGGGACAAAACACACACACAGTGCTTCATTATCTTTATTCTTCCAAGCTTAACTGAAGCAAGCTCTTCACAGATGAAGGCAGACCCTTTTCCAGCCACAAATTTACTGAAAAGACTAGAGGGGGCCTGATGCAATGGGGATGGTTTTTGTAAGGCAAAGGCTGATTTTGAAGGGTATTTGTTCAGAAGAAGCTATTTTGACTTTTCTCACTACTACTGTTAGCAATTTCATCAACATGCAGCTTACATGCAAGTAGCAAGGTCACTGTTATATCTTACAGCTTCAGAATCATAGAATTGGTTGGAAAAGACCTTTAAGATCCTTGGGTCCAGCCCTTAACCTGTCACTGCCTCATTCACCACTAAACCATGTTCCTGAGTGCTACATCTACACATATTTTAAATACCTCCAGGGATGGTAACTAAACCACTGAGCAGCCTGTTACAATGCTTGATAACCCTTTCCATGAAGAATTTTTTCCTGATATCCAATCTAAACCTTCCCTGGTGCAACTTAAGGCCATTTCCTCCTTTCCTGTCCTTTGTTACCTGGCAGAAGAGCCCGACGCCCACCTGGCTACAGCCTCCTTTCCAGGAGTTGTAGAGAGTGATAAGGTCTCCCTTGAGCCTCCTTTTCTCCAGGCTAAACACTCCCAGCTCCCTCAGCTGCTCCTCATCAGACTTGTTCTCCAGTCCCTTCACTATCTCCGTTGCCCTTCTCTGGACACACTCCAGCCCCTCAACAGCCTTCTTGTAGTGAGGGGTCTAAAACTGAAACAAGGATTTGAGGTGTGGCCTCACCACTGCTGAGTATAGGGAGAAAATCACTGCCCTGGTCCTGCTAGCCACTCTCTTTCTGATACAAGCCAGGACATTACTGGTCTTCTTGGCCATCTGAGCGCACTCTGGCTCATGTTCAGTCACTATTGGGCAGCACCCCCAAGTCCTTTTCCAAGGGCACCTTTCCAGCCACTGTTCCCCAGCCTGCAGCACTGCATGGGGTTGTTGTGGCCCAAGTTCAGGACCTGGCACTAGGCCTTGTTGAACCTCATACTCTTGGCCTTGTCCCATTGATCCAGCCTGTCCCGTTATAGACCCTCCCACTCTCTGGCAGATCTCAACACTCCTACCAAACTTGGTGTTGGCTGCAAACTTTCTGAAGTGGCACTCTATCCCCTTGTTCATATCATTGATAAAGATACTGAGCAGAATGACCCCAGTACTGAGCCCTGGGAACATTCAGGGCCCAGCTGACAACTGAGTTTGACTCCATTCCCCAACACTCTCTGGGCCCAGCCATCCAGCCAGTTTTTTACCCAGCAAACTGTTCACCTGTCCAAGCCATGAGCAGCCAGTTTCTCCAAGATAATGTTGTGGGAAATAGTGTCAAAGGCTTTACTGAAGTCCAGGTAAACACATCCACAGCCTTTCCCTGATCCAACAGGAGGGTCACCTTGTTATAGAAGGAGATCAGGTTGGACAAACAGGACCTGCCTTTCCAAACCCATGCTGACTGGGCCTGATTCCCTGGTTGTCCTGCATGTGCTGTGTGACGGCACTCAAGACAATCTGCTCCACAACCTTTCCCAGCATTAAGGTCAGACAGCCTGTAGTTCCCTGGATCCTCCTTCTGACCCTTCTTGTAGATGGGCATCACATTTGCTAACTTCCACTCAACTGTGACCTCCCCAGTTAGCCAGGACTGATGATAAATAATGGAGAGTGGCTTCTGCCACCTGTTTTGGTACCCTCATGTGAATCCCATCCAGCCCCATGGACCTGTGTGTGTCTAAGTGGTGCAGCAAGTCACTGGCCATTTCACCTTGCATTATGGCATCTTCTTTGTCTTCCAGCTCAGGGGTCTGCATACCTGGAGAACAACTGGTCTTACTGTTAAAGACTGAAGCAAAGAAGGCATTAAATAACTCAGGCTTTTCCTCATTCTTTTTCACCATGTTTCCCCCCACACATAATAAAGGATGGAGACTCTCCTTAGCCCTCCTTTTATTGCTTTTGAAACCTGAAAGGATGTAGGGATTGCCTCTCTGAGAGTCTTGGCACAGGCTGGAGCTGACCAAACATCTGATTCACCCTTGGTAAACTGTGCTTGTTAGTTTATATTTGGTTTTCACAACTTTTTCTTTTACACTGCATTCTGCAAATCTGGACAGTTTCAACATGCCGTTTGTCCCCTTCAATGTAAAAAACCCTCTCTACAAAAATACTTTTTTTGTTTAATTTTTAAGGGCACTTTTAAAGACTTCCCCTGAGCCACTCTAGACCACAGAAGTGCCCCAGGACAGCTGTAAGGTCTCTGTTTCCCTTTATGAAAATTTTTTTTAAAAAGGATTTTTATTCTAATTAAAAAATTTAAGCCACCAGTAACAAACAGTTATCAATCATGCTTCCCATTTCAGGGTGAAGTATGATTGACATGACCCAAAAGAATTTTATCCATTTCTTGCTCAAAATTTCTTTCTTTAATCTTTGTTTTTATTTTACGATAGTTTGTTTCTCCAATAGAAAAGATAGTTTCATCTGAGATAAAGCAGACAGAACTGGTTCCAATTTTCCATTTTTTAATAATTTGCCAGCTATATTCCGTAATTCCAGTGCTGCTCTCTGCACTGATCCCATGTCTATTGAGAATTTTCTGTGTACTTGTATTCAAAGGCAGGCTGATGGATTCAGTATGACTTTTGCTATTTTGGAGCTTTTCTTCTTCCTGGCATTAAGAGAAATTCCATCAGTTCAGAGTGTATGGATTTTAACTGCTAATACCTCAGGTAGCATGAGGGCTGACTCCATGGGTAACCAGAGTGGCTTAGCATCTGTGACGGAGAGGAGACAGAAATTACTTTTTTCACAGGATCAGAGCAGTATGTTTCCTTCTGCCTTGGATGCTTTCTGGGATTTTAAAAGCAGAACACTTAACAAAATACTATATACTTTATCACTGCATCTAAAGATCACTGATATGCACTGGCATATGGGAAATCTAGGGTTTTGCTGGGGCAAAACCATGTAGTTATCATGTGGTGGGAGTTTGTGACCTTAGCACCATGGAGAAATTTTGCTGATTTAACCAAATGCCTTTTGGAACATGCCCACTGGAGAAGAAAAAAGAAGCAATCTATAGGAGCCATTTATCAAGTATGGAAAAAGAAAAGGAGAGAAGGTCACAGGTGTGACCTTCTTAGATCTCTTCCACAGCCTGTGATGTAGTGGCACTAAACAACTCCTGTGCCTGATGCATAAGATCATGAAGATGACTTTGTGTAAAAGGAAACAGATGAGCCCACAACAGCCGTGGCAGAGAACCACAGCACCTGCACACCAGTGATTGATATATAACACACCACAATGATAAAAAGACTTTCTGATAATCTTTTCAACAGCAAACATTTGGGCATTTGGAATGTTCAGGAAGATGATTCAGTCTTCATTGATAACAAAATATAACTGTGTTGTGTTTGCTGACTACCTTGGCTAACTGCTGCGGAGATAAGCAGATACCCGTGCCCTGGCATGCTATTGACCAGACTGAATTATGCAAATCATTATCAATGTGTAATTTACATTGAAGAAAAACAGCAAATCCAGGGTCATCTTTGCCTTCCAACTATGCCTTTTACACTGATGAAATGAAGTCCTACTTGTGACTATGTAGTAGTGCTGAGAACCCAGAAAGTCTTCAGCTTCTGAAATGCGTTAGAATCTGGCTTAATGTTTGGGAAAGGAGAAGAGACTCCACACCAAATGCAGGGTGAACAAAGGTCTTCAAGTCTGTCAGGCTACAGACTGAACATTTTGAACAGTCTCAGGCCAATCACCATCTATGACTGTGTCAAAATTATAAGAGCAAGAAATTCACTTTGAAACAAACTGTGGGCAAAATACAGTTTGATCAACTCCGTCTTAGCTGAAGACAGAGGTAGGAACCTGAGCTGAATAACAGTGTGAGTGCCACATGAACACTGACATACTCATTCTCACCTCTAAGGAGTTATTATCCCTATTTCAGCATATAGAGAAATGAGAGACAGGGAGAATAAGTGATTTGCCCAAGGTCACAGTTAAAATCTATGGTATGGATAGAAAATAAATCCTGATCTATTGAAATCTGCATTTGAATTGCAAAATGACCCTTTCTTCATTTATTGGATAGGTATTCAGAGGACTTAGCAATGTGAAAATAGTTTAATAATCCTGGCAAACACAGCACAAATCCATAGCTGTTGTATATAAATACCTCTCAGATATCACTGCACATCCCAATCTGTCCTCCATTCCTTTTGCTGGCTCAGCAAGGTGTCACATAAAATTAGACTGAGACGTTAACACATTAAGCATTTATTGATCTCAATAAGTTACAGTCAAATATGCCCAGTGTCTTAACAAAGAGAAGTAAAAGGTCGTCTAAAATACTCATACAGTAACTGTGATGTGATAACAAAATATTAGTTATTTATTATAACAGAATAACTATTAAAGTCTTTAACTCTTACAATACCAAATTACAAGGGTTAAGGTCCAAGATTATCCTATTTGTCCGATCTACTTGTAAGACATCCCAAATAACTAGCATGTGCCTTGTTAACTCTATAAAAATCCTTGCCGAGAGTCACTTACTTCTAATAAAAGTTATTTCAGCTCTAACTTAGCAATATCAAACAGAAAGTAGTCACTGCTTTGCCCTTTCCATTGCAAGGGTATCAAACAGAAGATTAAATTAGCTTTTTAAACCAAAGTGGCTTTTTTTTTAAAGAAAAACCTTTCTTCACTTTGGTTCCCCAGGAATCCATCCTGCCCTCTCTGAACATATTAGCAGAGAAGAAAAGTCTCAAATTCTGAAGGTGAAATCTTTACTTTCCTCAAGGTGATGGCAAAACATCAATCAATTTAAGGCTGTAGTTTCACTGCTGCCACTTAGTGAGAAACAGGAGAAAAGGCCATAATGATCATCTCTGCCTTAGAAGTCCCAGTCTCTGACATCTGCATTTGGATGGCCACCTAGAGAAGGTACATGTTTTTGCCAGATGCTTTGTGCAACCGAGAACAAGAAGCTTCTTTTGCTAGAGACAAGGAAGCTCGTATTAGTTTTTAGATGTCCTTGCTCTGATGTAGCAAAAACTTTGGGGCTAGGAGTGGTGTGGTACTGACTTGCAAAGCCTGGAAAAGGGAAAGCCTGGGGGGTAAAGCAGGAAAATTAGTCTTCAGCCCCCAAGCTTGAATGAGCAGGCAGATTAATTTTTCTTTTACAAATGCTCATTTCAGTTCAGAGGAGATATGGCTTAAAGGGCATGCTGACGACATTCAGTTTTATATTTCCACCTCAGAAAGCTTGATGAATGCGTTTGAGTGCCTCTTGTTGAGGGACTGGATGGGAATGAGGTAACACAATGTAACTGAGAATTTGAGGAAGACAACAAAGGACATGAAAAAAAAAAGTTGTTTTATGTTGTCACGGTTGCAGTCAGTCATTTTCCTAGTGCTGAGAATTCAGTTTTTGATCCTTGGAGCCACAGGTTTTGGTGAATATTAGGGACCTGGTTGCCTTTTCGAGAGCCCGTTCTCTCCTGGCAAGTCCGAAATATATTTTTGCTTGGGGGCCCTCACCACATGCCACAAAGTTTCCCTAAGAATGGCACCTTGAGGACATCAGTAGTGAAGGTATCTTGGTGTCCTTTAAACTTTCTCTTGGCAACCCTTGCCCTGCCTGTTTGTTAACGTTTGCTGTAATATCATCAAACTCAGCAGCTCTTTTTGACCAGCTAAACCCTTTCAGATTTCCACATCCCTCAGCTCTACAGAAAGGAGGTGAGTGATGAACACTTTGTCATTCCTGCTGACGGTGGAGATGTCAGAACAAATAAAATATATCTTCACAGCAACGGTGTCATTTAAACTTTAATAAACCTTTTGTCTCCACCATGCCCTTTGAGTGACCCATGTGCAGCAGCCAGGGACGGGATCTCAGCCGGCATCGCTGCCAGTGCAGCGCAGAGCTGGACCTTGGGGCTCAGCTGAAACTCCTGCTGCAGCACATCATCAGGGCTCTGCAAGAGCCACAGCCACGCTGACCAGCATCCAATAAGAATAAAGCAAAGAAATGTGTAAGTAAGAGATTAATAGATGAATGTGAATTGAGTTGAGTTGAAATGCTTTCCTTCCCATCAGCACACCACTGCATTTCACTTCAGAGAAACTGGTTTGGGGTCAGAAAAACATCACTGAAAATAGACATTGGCCCTTATCTGGCAAATAATGGGGGTGGAAAAAAGTATTCCTCTGTTGGGGCAGCCTTCTGCTCTAGATGCCATGAAATGTCTTTATTATTGGATTACTAGGTATCAAATTAAGTCTAAACTCCAAAGCCTATGGTAGAGTTTGCATGAAATAAAATATCTTCCTCTGCAAGATAACTTCTGTAGACACAGAGAAACCTTTAGATTGCAAAAATTCCTCAGCAAAAATTACTTGGCAAGAAAAACTCGCTGATAAAGGAGAATATTCTTCTTCAAACTATTCTGAAAATCCTGTGACCAGTAGAAAAGAAATGCAGCCAGCTGGGAAGAGGGAGAGACCCACAGGGAAATAAGAACATGAATCTGACAGAAGCCTTGCATGGTCCCAGTCCTATTTGCTTTGAAATTGCACTTTAAATTATTTCTGCAAAGCCAAAGTCAGATTACTGCCACTTTTTAGCATACCTGGTGCTGACAACTGTCAGCATCTCATTGATTCTTGCAACAGTTTATGGTTTATCTCTGGAAATGAGTGACTCAGTGCCAATCTCAGCTCATTTTGTTAAAAGAAAAAAAGGCAGCCACAAGGTCCAACCCTAAAGGTCATCATAAAATTTGAGAGTGAAACATAAATGCCTTCTTACTATAGTCCCAGAAATCAGATAGTAAATATAATAAATCTAACCTTTCATTCAGTCATGTGAGTTTCAAGCCAATCTCGGTATTTGTAGCTTCAGCATGGCTTTGGGGATAGGCAATAATAAAGTCTCCTTGTCTGCTTTGGTGTAGCCCTTCTGTCCTTTTGGTTCTTCTGAGGGCAATTTCTCTTCCGAGCTGGCAGGGTATCCTTGGCCCATGTGGCATCTAATGCAAAAACTATATTAAAAAGAATCTGGCAATTGCATAAGAGATACCCATTTTCCTTCTTCTGTATTGATTTATCTCTTCTTGCAGTTTCCTTCTTCTGGTAGTCAGGCAGCTCTGCTTACACACAAAGCCAGACCAGGATGCGTAGTCAGTTCTGCTGTGGCAGAGAAGGTTGTCCTCATCTCTTTACTTCTGTCCCTGCTCCTACCCTTTGCACCTGTGCAGATCCCTGCTCCAAGGCTGTGTAACACTTCCCTTTTGGGAGCGTTTTGCATGCCTTTAAATCTTCCTTGCAAAACAACTGATGATTTTGCTAATATTGGACACACCAGATTAAAATGAGGACTGGAAGAGACTGACATTTACGTTTACTGCAAACTGACAGCTATGATTCTGGATATTCATGTTTAAATTTATTACTGCCTTTTTTTTTGTCAGTTTCATACATTTGAATGACACATATTTACCAAAATTGGAATTTACCTGACCAAGTAATGGCAGAATTAGTCATAAACTTACTGAGAGGAATGGATAAATTTCTGACAGGCATGGATGCCATGGGCACAGGCAGACCATGTACTGGTAGGTCAGGAACCAAATGTGTTCAGGAATAAAAGCCTGCTCATTTTTCCGGTGATGAAGTGCAGTTTTCCCTCTATTTTCTGGTGCACTTTCTGCCATGGAGATATTAAATCTAATTTTCCTTTCTGAAAGTTGCATCAAATTGTATTCATTAGCACTTTGTACAATTCAGCATCTTTCAACATTTGAATTGAACCTCCTTTCCAGAATACTTTTCCTTGAGTTCTGGAGACTATTTCATCTTTTTGCTGTGTCAAATACTGTCTACAAGATTGTACAGAAGCTGCTTATTAGTTTCCCTAACACTTTCTATTACTTGGAGGGCTTGTCTTTCCATTTGCAGGTGTACCTGGAAAACTATAAGCTGAGCAGGTATTTGCTCTGCTAGTGATGATGCATTACTATAACTACAAGGAGAGTGACTGTCTCCTGATTTCTTATAATTTTTGATAACAGAATGTAGAAAGCAAAGCCTTATCCCAATATAACTTTTATTTTTATCATCTCTGAGCACATGTTCAAGCTTCCTCGCTTTTTACACACATTAGCTGATGCCTCTGAGGAAAGAAAAATGGTAAATTTTCTTTTTGGTGTGTGTGCATCATGCTGACTGCATCAGGAAAACCTCTGCTCCAGTGGGGAATATGCAAATCCTTCGTGGCAACATCATTCCCCTAACATCAAAACAGGAACGTTTTGTTGCCTGAGCAGTCTTGGATTACATCAATGAAAAACACAACAAATATGCAACAAGGGAAGATGCTCTTGAAACAGATTTTTTGCAAGATCCTATGTTCTAGGAAGTTTTATTCCCATGCTGTGGGACTGACCAATTAAGCAATTTAATAGTAGAAGGCTCTGAGTACCAAAAAAAAAGCTGTTCAAGATAAGACTTTCAAAAGCACAAATATGCATTGGGGTCAATTAAAAAGGAACACATTTTATACCAAAATAAAACTTCAGAAAATTTCTCTGTTGTTTGTTTTTGTGGCTTGGGGTTTTTTCTTTAATTTTAAATAAAAGAATGTAATGAAAGACTTAAGTGTACTAATTGCTAGTGATTAAAATGGAAACCCTCAGAGTCTGCTTGCATGTCCCAAGCTGCACAGACATGGTAGAGAGATGGTGTTCATAGCATTCCTTCCCTGAGGAATTAATGGAAGGGAAGGACACACAGCCACTTCCAAAGCTAAACCATGCCAGGGGATACAGCATGGTTACCTCCATGTCAGGTCCGTTCATGCCTTGAATCTGACTTGCTTTATCCTGCTTTATGAATATAATTCAATACTTCTATACATACAGGTGTGTATGTATGTGTGAGGGGTTACATGGGAAAAGATGAAAGCAAACATATTGTTTAAACATGCTATTTAAAACTGCTTTGATGCAAAACAAGGAAAATTGAGGAGAGTTAGCATTCACAGCACCATTTGACTGGTATTTACTGAGAAATCAGACAATACAGACAGCACAATGCATTCCTGCTAACTGTGGTTTTATTTGCTAACCAGAGCAAATAAAATCATGTTCACTTATTCCAAAACATATTCCTGGATAAAAGATTGTGTCACAGCAGCAACATGATCATAGGAGAGAAATCAGAATGAGCAAAACCACAAATCAAAACAGACAGTAATAAAACAAACAAACAAAAAACAAGCAAAAGTAAATCCAGGAAAGACAGGAGGTTTTTTCCATCTGCATGCTTATCATTGGCAAAGAATAGCCTGTCTCATTGGCACCTGAGCTGCTAGAAATCCCTACTGCAGTGGGAAGGTTATTCCCCACACAGGATGTCAAACTGACAGTGTGGTCTTGGTGCAAGAGCTCTGGCAATCATCAAAGCAACGGTGATGGATGGACTGTTGACTACAGATGACAGCAAGAAAATAACAAGAAGATATGGCAGAAAGCAGCAATTGAGGGTTATAATGACAGAAGCTGCGAAGATGCCTCATTCCCATATATCATGAATAAACATGAATGAGGCTGGTAGTTCCATGGGACATGTTAATATTGAGTGCTTATGCAGTGTCTTAAACCTACGCACACCAACTTTATGTAAATATATGCCAGCATAAATCAGATGAAGTTTGGAGTTCTGGATTAAAGGGTTTCAAGTGGATTTCATTTCCTGACAAAAAAACAGGCTTTGAGGGAAAGCAGATGTTTTCCATGAATGTTTCTCTTGCACTAGAAAGCTATTTTTTAAAACAAGGAGAAACATCAGAAAGAATCTGCTCAGGACTCTCGCAAAAATAGACCAGGGAAAAAGATTATCTTGCAGAGGCATTTTCTGTAGTGCACAAGGAACATCTTGTGAAAACACACACATTTGCATAGAGGAGAAATGCAATAGAAGGAAAGCATGCTGACATTCAAGGACAATTATTTTTCATTTTCCAAGATTTCCAACTATTACACATGTATTAATACATATAACACCAGAATGAGAACACCTCTGGAGGTATTGTATCTGCATTATAATACTGGAGATTTATTGGAACTGTCATACAATATTTTCAGAACTTTGAGTGAAGAGGAAGGTGAAGCCAGACAAATTTTCCTTACACCAGCACATTATATTTTTCCTCCACTGCATTGCAGTATAACAACTGCTTGGTTGGCAGAATGACATTTCATTACCCAGACATATGGGAATTGATTTAAAAAATGTCTGAAGAATTAAAGTATCCAATTAATAGCAATAGTTGAGCATTAATTCCCATTGACTGGCAACCCTGGATGTATAGAGAGACTGGGGGATGAGATGCTGGAAAGCAGTGCCATGGAAAGCGACCTGGGGGTCCAGGTCAGTGGAAAGATGAACATGAACCAGCAGTGCCCTGGCAGCCAGGAGGGCCAACCATGTCCTGGGGGGCATCAGGCCCAGCATCACCAGCCAGGCAAGGGAGGGGATTGATTGTCCCACTCTGCTCTGCACTGGGGTGGCCTCACCTCAAGTCCTGGGGAGTTTTGGTGCCACAACATAAGAAAGACATAAAGCTGTTAGAGAGTGTCCATCGGAGGGCAAAGAAGATGTTGAAGGGCCTTGAGGGGAAGCCGTGTGAGGAGCAGCTGAGGTCACTTGGTCTGTTCAGCTTGGAGGAGACTGAGGAGAGACCTCATTGCAGGCCACGAGTTCCTCATGAGGGGAAGAGGAGGGGCAGGCACTGATCTCTTCTCTGTGGTGACCAGTGACAGGACCCGAGGGAATGGCCTGAAGTTGTGTCAGGGGACGTTTATGTTGGGTATTAAAAAAAAGTTCTTCACCCAGAGGGTGGTTGGGCACTGGAACAGGCTCCCCAGGGAAGTGGTCACAGCTGACAGAACTGACAGAGTTCAAGAGGCATTTGGACAACGCTCTCAGGTACATGATGTGACTCTTGGGGATGGTCCTATGCAGAGCAGGATGATCCTTGAGGGTTCCTTCCAATTCAGCGTATTTTGTGATTTCTTAGAAATGTTTTCTGAGTAATGTAAATATGAACTGAATATAAATCCATGAAGACCATCTCCCTAAACTCATCATACGAAGAAGTTTCTGACCTACTCTTTTTGATTGCTAACTCAGTATTTAGACATTTTGTTCTACCTCTCAATAGGAAATGACATTTCATTTCATGATGCAACATTACTGTTGTAACTTCAGAAGCAGCGCAGGTCCCTGACAACCAGATTGCAGGAGTTTCCACTTTTCTGTGTACAGCTCTGAGCAGGAGGGTTCCATCTCAGGGAACTCTTAAAGGGAGCTGGCAGACCAGTATTTCAGGTGCTTTGAAGGGTAGGGAAGAGGAAATTATTTTCCTAGCTGCAAGTGAATTTTCTCACTCTTTTCAAATATATCTATGGGGCTGGGAAAGGGAAAGTAATGTTGAAAAAGAAAATAGATCTTTTTTAAGAATTGTAGGAAAGGGGTTGGACAAACATATTAACAGCAGAAAAATAATTTTCTGCACATCTGCCATGAATTTGCATGATGCTATCTTAACTACTGTTCAAATCAAAGCCAGTTCAAGTAAACAGAAAAGTCCCTGATTGAACTAATTACAAATTTCAGAGATGAGAAAGGCTAAGCAGCAAGTATTCGCAGGTTTACTTTGCAAGCGCACTGTAGCGTATACTACAGTGCAGTGAAAAATATTCAGTTCATGCACGGTTGTGTTATAATTGCCAAAATGGTTCGGTATCATTTTAGTTATTAAGGCACTAATGAACCTTTAAATGCATGCTGAGTCCCAATGGTGTTATAGATTTACTTGCAGGTTAAGGAGTGAAAACCTTTTGTATGTTTGCTTTTCCCAGAATAGAAATGTTAAGATTTTAAGTAAGAGTTAATATAATTTGACTTTAAAAATAAGGCATCTAGTCTAAGCTAACCTCTTCAGTGCCATATAAAAACAGTGGAAACAGAGAGAAATTCCAGAGGCAATTCATAAGTAAATGAAACTCTAAGAACAGGTAGAAGCAAACAGACCCCCTAATCCTCTACTGTGTCTCCAGAACTGGTCTGCATAAGATGCCGAGTGAAAAGTACACAAACACCTCCCCACAACACTCCCCTGCTGCTGCAGCCAGTGGGCTGAGGGGGAGTCCAAGGCCAGGAGCATCATCTCACACCTCCCCTCCAATGACAGCAGTCCAAGATACAGGGTGTGGCTTAGCCTCCTCCTGTGCTTCTCTCTCACCACTGGCCATGGGATGAGCATGGCTGCCTGAAAGCCTCATTTGTAAATGATGCAGGCAGTTGTGATGATGTTTGCCCATGCCTGGCAGCTCCTCACCAGGCAGTGTCCACACAGCTGAGGAGCTGCTTTACAAAATCAGGGCTACTCGTTCTTCTGAGGCAGTAGAGCTGCACCACAGGAACTTCGGCTGCATGGCCTGCCGGGTGGTCACCATACCCACCATCTGTCCTGCATCCAAAGCAAGAAACCATCCCAAAAGGCCATTAATCCCTGAACTCAGCACAGCAGGTTCTCAAGCTGGTTAATGCCCAGCTAGCACAAGAAGCTGCTGAGCAGAGCTTTGCTGCAGCTGCAGATCTGCTCCCCAGTATGTGATCACTGAATTGATATATTATTTAGAAGTCCTTGACCAACAAGACGTATCTTTAATTTCAACATGATTAAAGTGCTGTTTTTCTCTTTTACTTCTTGTACAAATGAACCTTGGTCTGCAGAAACAACATCTATCATGTTATATATCTGTGTGCCTGCAGAAAAATCTACTAGATGTCTGGGAATCAACAGGAAGGTTCTGGATTCCACTGGAAGTATCCAGACACCTGAGTCTTCTTGTGGGATCTCAGTCTTCTATTCACAGATGGCTGTTGTGAACTGACTTAAAAGATAACTTTATAATTAATTCTGCTTTATTCTGACAGAAAGCTGAAGTCTTTTAGCAAATAATACAGGGTAAATAACAAGCAGACCAGTTGCTTTGTTATTATAATTAAAAATTGCATCAGCCTTCAAATTGCAGTTATTTTTAAAGGTATTTCTTAATATGGCTGTCTGCTGTATGAATCATGACCTGATCCTGGTATCTTGGCAACTGCATTAGTTACTTCATATCTGGAAGCTCACGCTGCTTGAGGAGATTGAACCGATTTCCTCTCTATATCCAGTCTCATTTTCTAACACCATTCTGATTGCCACACATGTAGTGCCTGTTGCTCCCATCATTGAACCTAGCAATTACAAGGACTTTATTCCTTGTCGCTGATGCTCTGAGTTTTGGAGGAAAACTACCATGAAACAAAGGTTTTTTTCTGTCAAGAAACACATCCATCTGTTCAAGGCACTGGGAGAAGAGGATGAATAAATACAGGAATGTCCCCAGTTTGTGATTCAGGAGGAGTGGAAGTTTAAAAAGAACAAATGAATGAAAGGAAGAAAAAAGAAAGAAAATTATTTTTTTACCCCCAATACCAGGCAAAGCATCACTTGTCTCCTATTCAGTCCCAAAACACTTTTCATGCTATCACTGGAGAAAGAATTATTTTTCAAGTACAGGTCTGAAAAATCTCAGATCCACTCGTTTCTCTTCTAAATGATGAAGGCTGTAGAATGGAGATTAACTGCCTGCAGCTAGGAATCAGGCTGGAAGGGAAAGAAGCAGGAAAAAAATTAAGAAAAGCTTTATGTTTTAGGAAACATGCAAAGTTAAACCTGCTATTAATTTTCATGTGCAAATGGCAGTTCTACAATTAATATTTAATCAAATCTGAGGATGGGGCTCAAAGGTATTGACTTTATGATCCTATCTACTAATTAGCTCATTCTATCTATGAAATAGAAATACTTTCTTATTAAAATCAATGTTATATCTACTAACTTTGGATTTGATCTAATGTTAGAGAAAATCTAATTATTACCTAAATAATAACTATGTAATCTCCTGGAAGAAAGTTAGAAAGAAGATTGAATAGTGTCTCTGGAGATAATATGACTAAAGCAGACATGGAGAAGGAAAAAAATGAAAACCATCTAGCCACAATACATCTGGACACAGTGCAGTGAACGTCTTCCCCCTTCTCTACACTAAATGCTGAGATGTTTATTTTTTCAAAGAACTGAGTCCACACTGGTGATGTCTATACTGACAAATGAGGCTGTCCCAAAGGTTCTGGGAATGATAACTCATTCATTTATAGTGGTAAACTCCTAAATCTCTGGCATGAATTTGCCCAAACCCAGTTAGGTCCCTTCTAAATATTTCCCAGGCAAAATTCAAAAGTTGGCACGGCCAAGCAGACTTCCGACTGGCAATCGGTAC
Source organism: Eulacestoma nigropectus (assembly GCA_013397775.1). Lineage (NCBI taxonomy): Eukaryota > Metazoa > Chordata > Aves > Passeriformes > Eulacestoma > Eulacestoma nigropectus. Next base: position 388,874 of record VZTE01000886.1, on the reverse strand, counting down.
ATGGCTAACCTGCCTTGGGACTGACAAGTGCAGGTGACAGCATAGCAGTTGGCCTCAGTACTGGAGAATAGTCCTGGACATATTTAATTTACCTATGTGGTCACAAACTCCTCAGGGAAACATGACATTCTCTAGAAATAACACAAATGATAATTTTGATAGCATTAAGCAAGTTTAGGATCCTCTCACTCGTTGCAGAAGCTACAGACACATGAGGGTGACAGAAAGGACCTATTTGTACTGGATCCCAATTAAATATCTTGTTGAAAATGGACGCCCATTTCTAAATAGCTTTCTTTGTAATGCTGCTGGTTTACAGCAATGCAGAAACTGCTGTCAAAGAGCTATTTGGTTTTTTTCCCCATCCAGAAGCCTTGTTAGCTTCTGAGTCAGACAGTAAAGATGGTATTTTTCTTTTGTCAAATACAATCCATTCTAAGTCTAGACCTGAATTTATTTTGTGACATGAAGAAAATTTATTAATTTTCCTTTTATCTCTGCTTCTGGAAATGCATCTCTTCTTAAATTAAAGTGTCTAAAATTTGCTAGCGCCATTTGATTTATTCCTCTGGGAAGAGAAGAGGCACCCTGATACATTTTTAGATCTGACCACCACTGGAAGTGTTCAGTGCATGAAAAACACATGCAGAATGTGTAGGGAAAAGTAATAGGAATGTTGTGACTGGTGTGAATGGGGAATGAATGGAAATGTCTGATCATGTTTTGAAGACACCCAGAGATCAGCAGCTCATCACAATCCTAGCATGCAGCAAAGTGCAACTTCACAGGTCACCCAGCTGGAAAAGGACTGTGAGTAAATCCTGACAACTCACAGAGTGGAGTGAAGGGGAGACACAAAGGATCATCAGGCTCAAAGGAGTACAGGAAGGCACATGCAGAAATCAGCACACAGCTCCCAAACCAGGAGACAAGGTGAAGACTCAATAGATGGTATCCTGTCCTCCACTAGGAACCCTGGGCAGACCTGAACTTAGGCATCTTTGATGCTGAACAGAACGCCAATGTATGTAAATCCTGGTGCTTGTATGTGGAACTGTGAGTGAAATCAGCAATGTTTTAATGTCAATCACCTTCCAGTCCCATTTTCAGGTGGCAGCAAGAGCGGGCCAGCTCCATAAGTGGAGAGGAGCTGGGAGCTCTTGTTGACCACGTACAGGCAGCAAAAGTCCAAAGCAGCCATGCCAGGGGCAGTGGAATCTGTGTGTTTTCTTATACAGGCATTCTGGTAAGGCTCATGGGATACCTTATTACCCTTTACAATTATTGGTCTCTACAACTACCTGGACACAAGTCACATGAATATGGCCACAAAGATGCTCAGAAGGATGGAGCACCTCTCCTACAAAGACAAGCTGAGGGAGCTGGGTTCAGCCTGGAGAAGAGAAGGCTTTGGGGAGACCTCACTGCAGCCTTACAGTACCTAAAGGGGGCTTATAAAAAGAAGAAGAGGGACTTTTTGTGAGGGCAGACAGTGACAGGACAAGGGGCAATGGTTTTAAACTGAAAGAGGGCAGGTTTAGATTAGATGTTAGGAAAAAACTCTTTACTGTGAGGATGCTGAAGCACTGGAATAGGTTGCCCAGAGAAGTTGTCAGTGCCCCATCCCTGGAGTGTGTCCCCTCTGGGTGGGACATTCAGAGTGATAGTGTTGTTCTTCCCAAGTTGTCGTTACCTGTGTGGGAGCCCTGCTTTCCTGGAGTTGGTTGAATACCTGCCTGCCCATGGGAAGCAGTGAATGAATTCCTTGTTCTGCTTTTGCTTTATCTATTAAATTGTCTTTGTCTCAACCTATGAGTTTTTTCACTTTACCCTTCTGATTCATCTCCCCCATGCCCACTTAGGCAAGTGGGCAAGAGGCTGCATGGTATGTAATTGCCCTCTGGGCTTAAACCATGACAGTGAGACAAAGACCATCAGTTATAATAGGAAAGATTATTATTTGCAATGCCAGCAACAACGACAAAAATCCCATAAAATAAATAAGATGGAGATTAAAGAGCAAGATACTATTACAGAAAAAATAGAAGTAAAATACATTCCATTTTTGTTCAGTTATGTTATCTATTTTAGAACTTGTATTTCCAATTCAACAAATGTAGAAAATAAATTCAGCAAAATGCAGGGAAATTAATATAAAAAATATATCATCAGAGTTATAGTAAGAAACTGGGGAGGGAACTGGAGACTTTAAAAATGAGTAAAGAAAAAATCATATACTGAAGTGCGTGAACATATGCTTACATACATTAACAGGCTGAGTTTGGGTGGTGGGTATGCCCATTGTAAACATGCATGGATAAATAATAACCAAAGCAAAATAGGTTAAATCAGCACAAGACATCTTAGCAAACAGAACAGTCGGTTATTGTAAAAGGCTTCAGTATAGGAATAACTCATAAAAACTCCTATCCAGAAAGATCGAGATGGAGAGAAAAAAAAGTATTATTAGAAAGAAATACTAGTAGCAATATTCAAGTTTTTATCAAATATTAATGCAGCATTTGATACATGAGGAGCTGTTAACATTAAAGCATACTACTGAAATTACTAACATTTTTCTTTCTGTTTTGTTTTAGGAAAGTAATTTTTCTTCTTTTTTCTTTCCCTAGAATTCATTTACAAATCAGATATCACATCTGTCATTTTCTTGTCCAAATTATTTTTACAATTCTTATTTAAAATTGATGATCTGGGTTAGGGTCTTAACTAGAACTATTCCTCACCTAAGGTTTCAGTGAAGTGGCAAGAGAATTCATTCTGAACATGAGCTCTGTAGAGTTCATTTCAATTTATTACTCATTTGAAGTGAACTAATCTAAATTAAAATCTCCTTGAATCAATACCTCATTTTTATCATAGAATATTCTGACTATATCACACAAATCATTCAACTGCTCCCGTATCTGGCAAAGCTAAAATGGCTTTGCAGTGAAGGTGGGCTTTTTTCCACCAAATGGACTTACACACAAATGCCACATGCCCAAGCTGTATATCTCTCACAACATTTTCCCTTTGTATGCTCATCAGCCAGCATGCTCTTACTATTTATCTCTGCATCATTACAGGATTATTCAAGTAAAATAGCAATAAAATACTAATGATGTGCAGGAATTTATACTTGGCATGGAAAAGAATTAATTCTTCACCCCTTCAACTTCCCATTTTAGTTAGCAAAATGAACAGCCAGTTTGTGTTGTTTGTAATCAGCATCATTATTTTCATTTTGTGACTGATTCTAATGCTTTTGTTGTGGGTATAGAGTGAAAGAACATTCTGAACAGATTTTGTTCTAATATTGCATCTTTATGTGAAGGTAATGACAGTTACAAAGTAAGGTGTGAGGGGTTGTTCTTCAGACAAAGGCCATAAAAAACTCTTTGGAGACTTACTTGTGTCTTGTTCTCTTCATTATTCTTTTATGTTTTGCTTGTATTACATAGCCTATAGTCAATTCATAAAGTACAATAAAAAATCCTGTTTTATACACACAAATTGGCATGGCTGCATAAAATAGTTGCTGCAGATACTTTATGTCTTGAATCCTGAATTCCCTATGTATTTCCTTCAGGTATTTTTCTTTTTATTTCTTGGCCTTCTCAGGCCATGATTTTTCAAGTGTAAGGCATGTGAAAGAAATGCCCTCATTCAGCAAAACACTTCAGGATGTAGGTACCTTTCATCATATGAATTGGTCCCTTGGAGTCCTTTGGACTTACATGCTAAACTATCTTACTGGGTTTTGTGTTGGTGCTATGGAGAACAGAATCCTCTGTGCACCAGCAATAGTCTTGAGCATGTGCTTAACCTAAGCCAAGGGTCGTTCTAGTCTATTCCTTAAAACCAAGCATATACTTGGAGAGCCCAGAGGAACCAGTGACTGATGCTATAGCTGCACTGCTGCAATGAAAGTGTCTCCCCGTGTCTGGGCATGCCTCTTGATGGGTTGGGGAAAAGCCAGCCACATCCTCCCATTTCATACACCCTAGGTGTTTTCTGACTGATTAGAGGACAAGAAACCTATCTCACATCAGAAGATAAACGTGGTCCCAGAACGGAGTGATAGTAATGTTGCTGTCAGATAATTTGTAGGAGTTAGAACCAAAAAGAGACCGTGACACAGGGCATCAGAGGCATGAGATTACACAGGGATTCACAGGGATTGGCTACAAAACGCATGAGAATGAGGGGATCCCCATATGCAAGAACATTCATTTTCTAAAATGCCCATGTGTAGCCATGTGTCAGGGTTCCTTGCAGAATCACTGCTATATGTTTGTGCTTGTGCCTTTAGATCTGAGAAAACAGTGCACTATAAATAGATGTGTGATTATGTGGTCACATTTTAAAAAATCATTTCAAAATAAATCAAAATAAACCATCTAAAGATTTGATAATGTACCATTCATGTCCATGAAAGTGTCTTCACTCAGAAAAGCTATTGCACTATTTATCCTTTAAAGTACCGTGTACAAAGTCTACTCTTTTAGATCAATTGCCTCAGTTTTGAGCTCTTCCCTTTAAGTAGAGAAATGGACTGGATAAACCATGCCATGGTGTTGGAGTGTAAACAAGTCTTTAACTATATTCTGTGGTTCACTCGTTCTCTTTCTTTCTCAAGAGCACATGGGTATGCTATAAAAGAGAGACTACGCAGAGCTTCACGGAGCTTGTTTTGAAAGAAAACATCAATCTCTTGAACTGGCAGGTTTTATAAGAACAAATCTGGATTTTTGCAACACCTTCCAACTTTACAACTGTTCTTCCATACTGCCAACCTTGTCTATCTCCTCTAGGAGAGAAAATCTATTAGAGCCCAAAATAGAAGCATTTCCACCAGGTTTCTAAACTGTGGTTCCTCCATATAATTGCTGTTGCCTTAACTACTTTAAAAATGTGACAAGTGACAACACTTAGCCAACAATCAAGCTATATTTAAAATTTGAGAGGACAACATTAATGAAATGTATGATAAACATCTTGTGTTAGTCCATGGGTATAAATCAGAAGCAAGACCTGGTAGGTCTGTTCCATCTCCAACTGCTGCTATGTTGTAAATAGGGCATTAAAATAAAGTGAAATTAGCACGTCTCTGACACAGACCCTTTTTGACAGAGCCTGGAAAGGACCACACTGTGGACTCCACTCTGCTTGTCTCTGCCTTGCCATTAAACTCAAGAGATCAAATTAATTCAGACATGATATCATTATTATAGAAACAGTGAACAAGTTTATATGAAGAGACCCCATAGTTCTAAAACAAGTTATGCTTGTTTTCTCAGCTGAGAATTTAAGCATTAGGAATTTCTGATTGAAATTCCTAATGCTTAAATTCCTACTTCCTAAATGTTCACTAAAAACACACAAAAAGACAAAATAAGATCCTGAAATTTCTGGTGAGTTAAGGAAAGGTGAAGAGATGCCACCACACTGCCTTTCTGAGAGTAAGGGGAGGGAGCCAGATGAACATCAGATCTTTAGTAGATAAATGTACTTGAAATTGGGTCTGCAGAAGAATAGGGAATATAGCACATCATGCAAATTGTCACCAAGAACAGAATTCATAGGCATATAGGTATCTATTTTATAGTATAAGATAAAAATGCTGGTTTAGGCAGACATCAGATTCAGGGTCTTACGGAGAATTTACTTTTCTAACAAAAAAGCCTGACTTAGATTTCCTTTCACATAAAGTTGCATAAAATAGAATTAAACCTGCTGAGAAATGTAGAAGTGTAATCTTTCATAACACATAAACCTTTGTCTGCAGCATCACAACTAAATTGTCTGAACAGCAGGTGATGGAATGGACTGCAGTTTCTGTGACATGACACACATATTTACCTTTTTTTGTAAGTCCTTCTCAAAACCTCTTGGAAGACCTGATATGAAAAAGTAATGTATACCAAAATAATGCATTAAGGAAAGCTCCTCTCCAGCATGGGTAATCCGCACACAGGCTGAGAAGCATCTCGATTAACTTCAGAGGATAGCTTTCAGAGGAAAGGCACTGTAGGTTACTGGAAAGGTAAGTTTAAAAGAGTTTCAGGTCCTTTTTGTTTAAATGAAGTGTGTCTTTCCTCTTTGGGAACAGAAAAGTCTGAAGATCTCTCTATCTCTGTGGAAATCACCTTCACTCTCCTTTCAAAATATAGTATTAAAAGCTGTCACACAGTGGGAAAAAAGTGCTTTACAAAGTAAGAAACTGTTTCTCCCTCATCTGGCCTGGGGTAAAAAGAAATATCAATATACATGCAACTGCCAGCTGAACCTTGAAAGGCTGGGAGCTCTGGTTTGGCAGCAGAATTACTCTAGTTCAAAGACACAAATATGCTGTGGTCTTATTGCTTTAGGCAGACCTATTTATCAACGTTAGTGATAGGATCACACAGAGAAACTGGGCAGGCGTTCAAGAATCAGAAAGACATTAACCATATCATCTCGTGTGAAATAGTGGCTTCTCAGGAGCAGTAGATAGGGATCAGTTGTCCTCGCTAAATCTTCTGAGACCCTTCTTGTTCCCAACTGACCACTAAATACTTTGCCAGCTCTGTTCATTAATAGTATTACTTACTCTTTTTAAATCATCAGGGAGAACAATAGATGTTACTGTTGGAGCTTTGGTTTTATCCTACTGATGTTAGAGCAAAGTTCTGAAATAAAACACTTGACATTTCTGCTTGGTCTGGGAACAAAACCAGAGAGCAACATAAAACCTAGGATCTGAGCCAGCCTTGACTACGAGACTTCATCTGCATCAAGGATGGAGCAAAGTCATCATATGCATGAGGGATGGGGGCTGAAGGTAAACCTGAAACTCTTATGCCAAAGTTCAAAAGTGTTCCCTTAAGAGCATTCAGATCTCTTTTCAAAACGAAAAAAGACTAAGGGTGTAAACATTCTGAAATCTCAGGCAAGCCTAAAACTGATAATACTCTTTGACAATTCAAAATTACACCTCCTGCATCAAGATGACACCAGAAAGCCAAGCCAGCTGCCAGTTCCTCCATTCCAGCCAGGAACCCCAGACCCTGCCAGAGGCTCATACTCATGCCACCCTTGCTCTTTTGCCAATGGTGGCCCAGCCAGGCCAGCAGATTTGTCTTGTGCAGGACAAAGCCACAACGACAGTTCAGATGTGTGGTTTGTGGTTGTTCTTCCTTCCAGTCAAAATATTTAAACTCATCTTCAGTGGATTTCAGTCCCAGATCAAGAATGAATAAAAAACCTGAAATTTTGTCTTACACCAAATGTTAAAGCAGAGAGTTTAAGTTTTTCTGTCACTGCTTTAGCTATGTCACCACTGTTGATGCTTATTACAGTGCTATTTTTATATGGTTGTAGGCAAGGCATGTATTTTAACTGGATGAATCCTTTCGATAGTCTAAAGTTTTACACTCTCTTCCTTCACCCAGTATTCAGTACACAACATGAATCAGCCTCCCAAGTAATTGCAGCCAGACTTTATTTCTTACATAAAGTGTCATGACTAAAGAACAACATTGCCATTTATTTGATATTCACTCACTGCTTTGTTATTGACAATTTACCTCACAGATTATTTGGGACTGTAGCAAATGATACCAACATTCACTTCCGTGTTTATGTAAGTGAAATTGCTCAGGGACTAAGATGAGGATTTTCAGTGGCTGAAATGCTTAAGGAAATGAAAATGATAGAGGAACTATAAAAATATATTGTTTGTCCTTGAGATAGAGAAAAGATGTCCAAGTGACTGACTCAATACATGTCTTTCCTGTCTCTCACCTTCCTAAAGTGAGATTTAAATGGGATTGACATCAATATAAATCTGACTCTGTTTCTCAGGTCTTACGGGATTTAGAGGATGTGTGTAGAGAATAAATGTGATGCTCAGGTGATTCTGTCTATGACTCTGCATAGAAGACACCCTATTTTCAGCCCAGAGGTTGTAGATGTGGAATTGTTCTCCTAGACAAAGATGGGAACGGAGTAAACATGTCTGGACCAAGTGACCTGAGCAAGGGCTTCCTCCTGTCATGTTTTATATGAACACTTGATATCCAGCTATTATCTGAGAAGGATACTCCAAGGCATTGGAGGGCCTTCTCCTTGGGTCCTCAGGGGGCTTGTGCGCAAACTGAGCCCCTCATCACACTGCATTGATAGCTTCAAGAGTAGAAATGTCTTGAAGAAAACTTTGAGCTCCCTAAGAGAACTACCAATGATATATCAGTGCCCCGATGGTATGTGGTTGCAGAGTTGGAGCTCTGCAGGTATTGACATTTTGTCAGCAGTCAGGTGGGAATTTTGTGTCTAGTTGTTTTGCAGCTGAGTTGTCTGTTACAGTTTCCTCATAACAAATCTTCCAGACCAACAGTTTCTCCTTTTTTATGGGAAGGACTCAGGAAATGGCTGTACCCATAATTCTCCACCTTTTATTATTTCCCATGTTGCCACCCAAAGTAATGATGAAAAAGGCAGCTACAATTTATGGTATGCTGAAGGCCCATCTGTGGGAAGCTAATTGTTTTTACTCAGTCACTTCCATATTTATTTTCTTTTTCATCATCTCTGTAACTGCATTTGAACCAGAGGCCATGGCAATCATGGCAACCACCCACACTGACAGCACATGCTTTTATTTTTCTTGGCAACAATTATTTATCCAACTTGTCAAGTTGCTGATGACATTGAAAGAGCATCTGTTTCACTGTCTGCATCATTTAATGCAGAAAGACACAGTTCTCTGGCCTATTTTATTGATTCCTGTGACATTTCCCTCTATTAAAGTTTTCTGTTCTTGGCATCTTGTATTTTTCTTGGCCTTGGCTTGTTAACTGTATCCTTGTTCATTTTATTACCTTATTTGCTGCTGCTAAGTAACAATTTCATACCAGTCTCCAAATCCTTCCATTGTTCCTTGTGCTGCCTTGGAGCTCTGCAATCTACACATACTCCCCAGAGCAATGCTTTACTTGATCTGCAATAAGTCTCTGATAAAACACAGAATCACTTGGAAAATACTATGAGACTACTGTGCAGTAGGTAAAAGACTCACAACAGGAGATAGTGAGCCAGCTGTACCTGGTGTTGCTCTGCTGAAAAGTGTGACTCAGGAACAGCACTGTAATGACCACCTCGTGTTCCAGAGGGTCCCAGGAGAATGAGATTATAGTTTAGACAATAAAGTCCTCTTGTCACAGAGGCCATTCAGTTCAGATGATAGTGCTGCATAACTTGATGCCCTCCTCAATTTAAATCTTTTGGGATCTATATTTCTAATCTTCTCTCCATCTTACCTGAAAGACAGTTTCAGAGAAATGAAGGCAATTGGGCTCTATGGTAGGCCACATCAGTGGTGGCTCCTCTTCGTTCTGTTTCTTTCCCCAATGAGTTCACCTTCTTCAAGGAGAAAGCTTGCTTCAAATCCTTCCCACAGGAAGAAAAAGTGGGAAGAAAAATCTTTTCCTTTCCAGAAAAGTATCTTATCACTGCTGTTGCAGAAGGGCATTGTTCCTTCCTCTAGTGAATTGTTTCCCTCTGGAATAAGTACATTGAAACTTTTAAACAGATGATTGAATGAATCTAGTTATCAAGTTGCTCACTGTGAAGACAGTGAGGAAGTATTCCAGGGTTTGGTGTGCAATATAAGAAAAGCAGCAACCTGACTGCAATGCATTTCCTGGAACATTTCACTGAAAAAAAGGGTCATCTTACTGAATTTGACATATTTCATTGAGTACCACCTTCTGGACCAGAAGTGTTGTATTTCAGCTGTCTCCAGCACGCTTTGGAGTACTTGCAATGCTTGTAGTTCCTGGATTTGGAATCCTTACTCATGTTGTCTGATGTAACCTCTAAGGCAGAAACACATTTCCTGAATTCCTGCTGGATCCATTGCATGACTGGACAGTCCTACTGGGTCAGCAAGTCTGCTTGTAGTGACACAGAGTTGTTTGCAAATATAAAGACACTGCAGATGAAATTCTGTGTTTAGACTCAAACTCAGTTATCCCAGACATATAGATGTCAATTTGTCTTTCAAACTGTAATTTGAAAACATTTGCTTTTGGTGTTTTAAACTAATCCCTTTCCTTCCTAATGGGACCATATGCCTTAGATTGCCTTAAGATAAATGCTTTTTTATTCTTTGGAAAATTGCTAGCAGATTAAAAATATATATTTTTAGAAATATTAAACAACAGATGACTAAAGATTAAAAATTCTTGGTGAGCTGCGTTGTTCTTAGGGAGCAATGTTATATAACTACTTGACCTCAGTTCTGGTTTGTCAGTCGCTTGTAAGGTTCAGTGCAGCATTCAGTATGTGCCTAGAGCATTTGATACTGACGCTTAATCTACCACACTGTAAATCACATACATGTGTGATTCTTGTTAAATTAATGAAATTTTTGCTTGATTGAAAATAATTGGAGTGTCCTTGGACTTGCTGAAGAGACTAGCCCTATTAAATATCAGTCAGAAGTGAGGTATACCACTCATTAGTCAATATAATTTGGTAGATTTATGTGATTAAAGTTTAACAGTCTCCTGAGCAAATTCCACCATGAGGAGTGACTCTATTCCACCCCCTCAGGACATTTCTATGCAAGAAGGAGCAAACTGAACCAAACTCCCTCTGCTAAATGAAATGCCTGGATATAATCTAGCATGAGTCCAAAAGCAGCATTATAGTGGCACTGTGCCCAAGCTAGTAAGTCCTGCTGACAAGATCAGGACCAGACACAGAAGTAGGCTGGTGCTGTGCCAGCACTTTTCCCTTATGGGCCCACAGCTATCTTCTCTCCAGGGTGTTTCCTCTTTGCTCCCACATTTTGGTAATCATGGGTGCCGTGGGCTGCACACGGCTTCAAACACTTTAGCAAGGAGGATGGTCTCATTCCCTGGACTCTGGCTCATACTGCATCCAGGCTGCTCTGCAGCAGTATCTGCAAGATCAAATTTCCTGCGTGTACACAGTGTCACATCACACCCTGCCCTGTGTGTGGATGTTCTCTGTAAAGCCACACGGTCCATGCAGGCTGCCCAGTCATCTCTCATATTGGCCTGGCTGCACCAGCACACAGGCAGCCCTCCCTCCATCCCTCCCAGATGGCAGGTCCTTCACTGCCTGGAAGAATCCTACACCAGATTGCCTCCACTGATGGACAATGTACACAGCCCATCTCCAAGACCAAACCTCCCCCCTGCCCAAAATACTAACCAAGGTCCCTTGCCACTGGAGAGCAGGAGCCAGGTGGAGTAGATATTACATGGCCTTTTTGTCTGTATATAGCACAAAGATAACACTTAAATTCATGAATACACATATTTCAAACAGGATCTGTCTTTAGTAAGACAGAAAATATTTTCCTTTCAGAGCCCAACATCCATGATGCCTCAGGCTTTCCATCTCTGTTGCTGCCAATAGCACAACCTTTCATTCCCACATGCTACAGTGCCAGGCTAAAGGGAAAACAGCCAGGACACCCGTGGAGCTGCCCCAGTCCTGAGCCAGCTCATTGTCTGGTTGAAGCTGCTCTTGCCACTCTCTTTGTGCTGCCTTCCCCTCTGCTGCACCTCCAAAGCCAGCCTGCCTTCCCATCCTGGCATCCACAGTGATTCCCTGCACAGGGACTTTTTCCTGGAAAGGACTGGCCAGGGAGGCACAGCCTTGCAGTGCAGGTATCCTAATGAGATGTCTGGCATTGCCTTCTCCAGATGCCTGCACGAGAGACCTCCTCCATCAGGAGTTTCTGTACAGCCTCAGGTACAGGTATTCTCATGACAGTATTCCCTGAGACCTGCTGAAATATTGCAAAGCTAAACATGTGGAGGCAAGAAAATCCCAGCTGTCTGAACCCTAACTTGATTTCTCCCTTCCAGTGCCCAACTGTACATACCCTTCCTTACTCTCCCTAAAAAATACAGTCCTGTCTCTCCAGGAGTTTGGGTACTTTTATGGCCATCCAAATGCTGTTTCTCAGGGACAGACTGTGGGGACTGTTGCTTGCCCATGACCCATGTGCTACGCCTCACACACCAACAGGTTTAGGTTCTTGACAGGAGTAAAGTATAAGCTCTGATTCTGGGCTGTCCACTCCTTCTTCTTTAAGGCTCTTAAAGGTGAGATTATACTCTTGTGGGACACTACATCATGAGGTCACAAAGTTTAAAATGGAAAATCAAGTTTTGGGATGAGGGGCTTCTGGTGTACATGTTATCACACAAGATGCCCCAAGCATCATGCCTGGAGCTGCCCTCAGTGCCTGGTGTTTGAACAGGGTAGTTGATTCTCGGGACTGCCCTGACAAAGCAATGTAAACTGTGATTCTTGCAATTTCTAGTAAGAAAAGCGTCAGTCTTGACTAATGCTAACTTCAACAAATTTAGGTTGAAAGATGTAGACTGCAATGAACTTTTCCATGAAATCCTTTCTGTTTGTAGTGAATTCATTTAACTCTCCGGACTTCCGTGACCACAGATAATTTTATTTTCTTATTATGGCTGTAGAATTTATTAGTTAACAGATATCCAAGGAAATGTTTGAGAACAAGATAAAATGTCAGGTATTCAGCAAGACCATTCTCCACATGTTATGTGGTGAAACCAACAAATAGAGGGATGGGGGCTGGGAGGGAACCAGAAGGGACTGAAAAATACATTTTTAAGAGGCTGACTTGATTGTTTTGTAAGATGACACAGACTTTCCCCTTAGAATATGAAGTATCAGAGCTTTCTGAGGTCATAAAATGACCTGGCACCACGAACCCATTAGCTGGAGGCAGATTTTAAATGCATTGGATTGACATGAAGGTGAATGATTATGGTAAAGAAGAATCCTGGATAAACTATACACAAAACCTGAGCAGACATACACTGAACTCTATCACTTAAAGTTACAATGGTCCTTTACTGGATGGCAGGGATGGAATTATCATTGCCAGAGACATTGCTACTGTGCAGGGAGTGGTGTTCTGGAAAAGGAACACAACAGTGGCAAGAAAACAGAGATGAGAGGAACAGACAGGAGAGTAACAAAAGACTCCCTGCAACTGGGGTAGGAAATTGGATGGAAATGATACCTTATCTCTCCGAGCAGGATGGATATTCAAGCTGCCATAGACTTGAATGAACATGGGTCGTGATATTCCCTGAAGCTAAGTTGTTATTAATTTCAGTGGTACAAGATGGAATCCTGGAGTCAGTTCTGTGCAGAGGAATGTGAATAGAAGGTGCTATAAAAGGAAATAAAATAAATCATAAAGGAATTTTCTAAGTGCCTTGACTTGTGGCCCTGAGCATCAACTTTGCATTACTTTTCTGCACACAAGCCATGGAGCCAGCCAGGCCCCTTTGGCCCTACTCTTGGCAAACAAGTCTCAAGTGTCTTATCATACATGGAAGTCGAATCTGGCCTTCAGAAGGACATTCACACGTGTAGCTCTCAGCCTCAATTAGGGCCTATGGGTTCCCTCTAGTTAGTAAAAAGGAAAAACCTTCTCCACCGTTTACATGAAACACCCAAACATAGATCCTGCTTTGTCCACCTGGATGGTTTGTGGAGACCACCCACACTTTACATAGATGCTTCAAAGATAGAACACAAAGAGCTTCTTTAGAGATTTGAGGTCCATAATCTTTTGCAGAGTCTGCTCCCACACTGCCAAAAAAGGCTGAAAATTCTTCTTATGTTGCATGGCATGTATGCTGGTAATGACTTCTGTGACATGACTGCTAAACACAGAAGAGCAGCATTTGGTTGGACCAAAGGTCTTCCTAGCCCAATATCTTCTTTTTAACAGCAGACATAAACAGAAGAGGAAGAGTAAAGGAGACATAAACTTGGGGAAGAGTAAGACCACAGCAAGCATGTAAGATATTACCTGCTATTATTTTGTCAGACTGCAGGCATTGTCAGCATATGACATCCTAATCCAAACATGTGTTTGTATGTGGTCTGTTTTTCTTCCACGAACATGTATATCCTCCCTAGAATCCAGAGTAATTAATGTTACGTAACTATAAAATCAGCACCAGCTCTGCAAAGTGAAGATGTGTCAGAAACTGTCCTGGCCAGGAAGCAAAGTTAAGTGGGAATGACTGTGAGCCTTACTGCATAGATGAATTGCTTATCTGTACTCAGCCTTTAAGACAGACTGTGCAAGCCAAGTGCTGGTCTTCCTCTACCTGTATTGTGAATAACAGTACTAGAAGAGAAAAATATTGATGTTGCTAGCCTGGGAAAACTACAGTTCTTGTGAAAATGGATTCCTTTCCATGTCTTCCCATCAGAGATGTGAAAGGGGACCAGCTGGCTAAAGTAAGCAGATAAAGAATTAGATAAGGCCACCCTGATAGCTGGGAACTAAGAGTTCCACATTAAGACTGAGAAGCTTATTTCAGGGGGTTGAACTTTTCTGGTAGCTTGCCAGGAGACTAAAAATCAGGAAATCTTGGAGATTACTGTAACAAAGAGAAAAACATCAGGTTACTTTCAGGTAATTGGATATGGCCATATAAAAAGTTCTGTATTAATCACAAATACACACATCTACTCCAGAATTCATTACTTGGCTGCACTAGCTTCATTCATCCATAGTTCCCCGTGGTTTAAAATATGAGGGTGTAAGAAATCAGAACAAGTGACTCTTACTCTAGGCAATAGGGAAGCCTGAAGAAGTGTCCAGCCCAAAATCTTGTCATTCCCTGGAATAAATGCTGTAGATCTTGAAAAGAATTAAAATAACAGTAATTGCCAGCATAGCATATTCACTTGCACAGCTGTAGAAATAAGATAGCAGAGTTGTGCTGTGGTCACTTTGAAGACTAAATAACCTGCCAGAGTTACTTCACAAAGCTCTGAAATATGTATCAGGAAGACACAACATATAAAAAAACAATACAGGCTTCCAATCAAAGCTTTTCTATCCACAAAGTTCCAGAGGCTAAACTGCATGAAATACTCACTGAAAATCCCCTCATCAGTCTTTTCTTTGTCACAGTCAGAAGAACATTGAACCGCAATTGTTGTATTTGGCAAATAATATTAGAACTGCAAGTGAATTCAAAATATTTATCACTAAGACAATTCAACTGATCGTGAATTGAAACTGCATGAGCACGCTGGAGAGAACACTTGTCTGTTGCTACAATAATTATTGCACACTTGCGTTTCAGCAGAGTGTCAGCTCTACAGGCATGGCATCATTATAAACCTCTCTCTGGTATAGCTGACCTCGAGAACTTGTCACTGTTGCTGGTCTATGGAAATAACAGACCTACATTATAAATAAACTTCCTTTTTTAATGAGTAACAGCACATTTTGGAATTCTAGATACATAGGGCTGAGAGAGACCTTGAGGGGATCATTTTGTCTCTCTTCTTCCTCTGAGACAGACATGCCTGAAAGATATTTGTTTTAGCTGCTTTAAAAGATCTCCAGTAAATGGGATTTCACAATTCTTCCAGCAAGTGAGGCTGCTTCTGCATTTAACTATTCCTCTAGTGGAACAGCTTTTTTCTTAACATACCAGTATCAAACTGGACTGTTTACTGATTTGAGACAGTCCATATGACTGCAAATTTATGCTACTGTGTCCTCCTGGGTTTATACTGTCTTGAAGAATCACATTATGCAAGTTCCAAGTTAAAGTATTTTTCTAATTGTCAGTTTATGAAACTTGCCCTTAATTTCTGAAGGTCAGGCTGGAATCTTATAGTCACAGAAACCATGACCACATTAACATGCACAATCTGGTGCCATATCGAGAAACCAAATCGGCTGTCTGGGGGTTATTGATGATATTGCAAATCTGAACAAAAGTTCAGCTCAGTTTTAAGATTGGAGACTGGGTTTTAGACTGGAGGGGAAAATCAGTATTTATAACACAGACGTAGAGAAAATTGGATGTTATCCAGTAACCTTTGGAGGAAACACTTCTACAAAGAAGAAAAATATCTTCATGATTTAAAGTTTTTTAAATACTTAGTTTATCCAAAAAATCTGTCAGTATGAATTTCTGGAAATACGACAAAAAATTAGGTGTATCCAATAATAAATAGGATAAAATTATCTTCAGCCACTGCATTCTCATCAGTTACAGCATAGGTAGCTTCATTTGCAAGCTTCCTGAATACACCATTCTGAAAGCAATCAAATATGTCCTGAGCAATGCTACATGCTGTCACACAGGCCAGACCAAAAATAGAGAGCTGATTTCACGGCTGGAAAATAATTCACTTCAATAAGCAGTTTACACAACCATTTGACAAAGACTAACAAATCTGCTCTTCACAAGCACTGCTACTGGTGGCAAGCAGCTGATTACCAGGCAATAAACAACCTTATAGTAACAACTACCCCATTACTAGATGTTAGGGACATGAGGAAAAAGCTTAACATTCAGTTGCTGGCTTGTTCTGGGACAAACTAGAAGTTAAAGAATGTCTTTCAACATTCATATGATAACAGAAAGTAATTTTAATTATCACTCCTCTTCCCCAGAAATATTAGCATCTCTCTCACAAGGACAGGTTGAGAGAGTTGAGCCTGTTCATCCTTGAGAAGAGGAAACTGAGATGAATATAAGTATTTGAACCCATCAATGTATATAAGTATTTGAACACAGGGTGTGAAGAGGATGGAGATATTCAAGAACTGTCTGGACACAATCCTGTGCAATGTGCTCTAGGATGATGTGGACCTGATGACCCACTACGGTCCCTTTCAACCTTGCCCATTCTGTGATTCTGTGATTCTGTGACTCTGTGATGTGACTGAAGCAACACTCTGCACATTGCTTTTATTCTCAGAGAGAGATGGAAAGTCTACTGCATATTGAGAATATGGACACAGATTTAAGAAAATGCTGATCTGTAACAGAACTTTTAGCATGTGAGACATGGCATGAAGCACATGAACAGCACTCACAGAGCTCTAGGTCGTTGGTGTAAACCAGCTATTCCCCCACTACAACTAAACACCACAGTTGGAGTACAAGTGTGCAAACAACATTAAACAAAACTATGGGTTGTAGGGTTTTTCCCTTTGAGGAGGGGGAGTAAGAAAAGTGCCTACTAGCTTTATAGTTTTCTATGTCATACTTCCTTTAAATTAGAATTCACCAATTTATTTTCTCTCCATAAACAAATGATACAAAAATGTCATATATTATGGTTTTGTGGCTTCTTACTTATTTTAGTTCTTGAACAAGAAAGCAATGATTAGCTAATTCTTGATCAAATAGGATTCCTGCAACTATATTCAAGTCCCATTATTTTGGGTCCTTTTACTTTTTCTAAAAGTGAAGGAATATTGTCTATGCATGACGGAGTGAGCCAGTCAGAGTTTTAAAATGGAAGCCATTCACCCAAGCTTCCATATAATAATAATTGCTCTTCATGGAAGGCATGAGACAATTTTCTATTAAGAAACTGCTGATACATCTTTCTCACTCCCAAATTTACTTTAAAAGACTGAAGTGATTGAGAAATATTCATTCTTTCTTACCTACCCTTCAAAACTTTCTATGCTGTACAGCCCAATTTATGTCAAGAACTACCATAGAAATTATCCAGGCAGGGCAAGAAGGACCTACAGAATATGCTACCATAGTATGGTGGACTTTGAAACTACTCTTGGCAGAAACTGGTAAAAGTGATTAAAAACTGGGCTTTTCTCTTTTCTCTTTTTCTTCTCTATCTCACCAGAAGAGCACTGAATTAGATATATATTTGTATTGCTAATGAGAATGTCTACAGCTATATTTAAAGGGATAATTATTTTTGACGAGAGATGAAAGAGCCTCTTTTTGGGGGTGAGGTTGAGGCTCAATCTAACCACACTCTGGTGGGACTTGAATTTCCTTATGTGTTGATTTATGTAACATGATTGAATTCTTTTGACCTGAAGCTCTGCAGTGCAAGCCTGATGAAATTTTACTACTTTGCTTTAATCTGTGCAGTTACAAGTGAGTTGCCCTCTGCCTATAAATAAAAAAAAAAAAAAAAGGAAGACTGAACAGCAGTAAGTGGAAATGGTTTTGGTGGACATCCATTCCTTGCAGACATGTCTCACTTAGTTATTCTGTATCATGCAGCTATTTGTCTTCTTTATACTATCTACCAAGTGACGGACAGATGGAAATCCACCTGCGACTTCATTCCTCTGGATTTCAAAAGGGGAAACCAAGGAAAATTATTCATAACAAGAAAAGATATGATTTAAAGTAAAAATATTCCATATTTCTCATAGTACAATCAACTATTTTAACTGCATAAAAAATGCAAATAGGTGATAGACTAGCAACATTTGATTAGCTCTAGGCAGGCCCTGCTCTAGTTGCCACTGAATTTAAGGGCAGTATTTCAGCTGGGTGACTTCAAATCAAGTGTTGAATGCCTCTCCCCTCATTGAGCCACCTCAGCATACACCTGACCTGTAGCAGGAATCTGCAGCTGTACTCAGCAGGTTTGTAAACAGGAAAACATTGTCCATGCCGTGAACAACATGCCAACATTTTAGAATACAATATGATATAATATTTCAGTTGAAAAGGACCTAGAAGAATCCTCTTGTACAACTGCCTGGCCAATTCAGGGCTCACCAAATTAAAGCCTTTTATTAGGGACCATGTCCCAATGCCTCTTAAATATTGACAGCTTTGGGGCATCAACCACCTCTCCAGGAAACGAAGCCTGTTCCAGTGTTTGACCATCCTCTTGGTAAAGAAATGGTTCCTAAGGGTAGTATTATGTGGGTTACCTTAAAATATCCCATATTCTTGACAGATTACTTGACTTTTCCTTATTTCAGTTTTCTTTTCCTGTCCTCCTAAAAAGTCTGTTGAGTACAGACTAAACATTATTCAGTCCTGAAGCTTCCCGTGACTAGGCTAATTCAGGATAATCTAGCAAAGAAATTCCAAAGAAATTCCATTTTCTAGCCCCACTCTTGCATGTGGAAAGCATTCCCCACATCTTTAAACTCTAGCATGGACCTAGGCACTCTGACTGAAGGAAACCAGAGTCATCAATTTCACCATGTCAGTCATCAGGTATCTTGAATCCAATTTTGAACTATTTTCCATTCCCCTGCTCTACATTCAGTAATTACACATGTTAACAAATAGCATATCCTTTAAATAGCCAAACTTAAACATTACTTGAGTTAAGATTATGAAGAGTTAAACTTCACTTAGGAGTTAGAAGCAATTTGTACTGATTAAACCAAGAGATAAGTTGGCTAAGTATAGTGCTATTCACTATTATGCACCTGTCTAAAACTTTGCTTATAGTAAATGAACTGTCATAAGGACAAAAGAAACTGATAGAGTTATAACTAGCACCTAGATTGCATGATCAAATACAGGCAGGAGGCCTGGACCATCTCCAGGAGGCTTGCTGAGGCTGGCCCACAATAGAAGATAGAAAGTTAATGGTGATGAAGAGATCCCTGACTTCATCTTTCAGCACTACAGACTCAAATCGAGACCACCGACCCAAATTGAAGAAGGAATTGCACACGTGCAAAAGACTAATAACCTCATTTTAATAAGAAGCAAGAAATGGGAGGTGCTAGAAATATGTATACGATTATTATGTAGCACTTTGTAAAAGAAATAGAAGGCTAATAACCATGTAAGGTGCTGGCACGTCTCTAGGAGGCGACTCCCGTGCCGCCCGCCGGCATAATAAACATACCACTTTCTAACTTTAATTAGAGAGTTTTTGTCCGTGAATACCGTGATTTTAACAATTCATACTCAGCTTGAGCCTTTCTTTCTTTGCTCCCAAACCTCAGCTCATTAATTTTTAAAGCATATAAAATAAATGAAATTTTGTGAGGCTAATGCAAGATGCAAAAGAAATTGGCTCAGTTGCAGGAGCACTCACAGACTCTTCTTCATGCTGTCAGTCAAGGCAATTTGATTCTAGTGCAAAGGATGTGTTCTCATGTCCTGGATCCCCACAGGTCCCCTCTATTCTGGCCACCAGTGCTGCACCTGCTGTCTCTGCATTTCCACCAGGCTGGAGAGATTTTTGGTGATGTGGAAAATCTAGTGGACACCAGCTATTCCTTTAGGACATTGACCTTCAAGTCAGATTATCAAACTAGGAGTTTTCTCCCAACTAGGCATGATCCCGTCGGTATCTGTATGGGATAGGAGTGCCTGAAATGACCAGTAGAAAGTTATGTGTGTCCTACCTGCAATGGCCTGTAGCTGGAGCCCTCATTTGAGATGTAGAAGATGAGGGTAGAAGTCCTTATTCTAGTTCCCACACCACAGACTAATGTGAGCCAGGGTTTCAACACGAATCTTCATTCTCACCCAGTGAACATTTAATTAATTTACAGATTCACACATTTGCAAGAATAAAGGTGGTTAGTGAGGGCATTTCTCTGAGACATGGGATCAATCAACCAGAACAGAGATTTTAACCTGAATTTTCTGTGTGGTTTAAAAACTAGGATGCTGATTGATCTCAGCAGCATTGTCCATCCCTTAACAAACCCCTCTTAGACATGTCTCAGAATTGATTCTTCAGTGCCTAAATAGCCTGGGAATTAGCCATTACAAAACTGTAATTAGGTTTTGACAAAGCCATTTAAAACTAACCTCCACTGAGAGCAGAGAGCAGGTAAAATGAGAAGAAAACAATGACACCCCAGTGCTTCAATCAGGATTAGTTTTAGCTCTGAAAGCTATATGAATTTGCAGCAAGAAGGCTCAAACTGTTGCCCCCAAATTTCTTAGGTTTTTAAGCAATGCTTGTTTCCTACTTCATTCTCTCTAAATTGGCTCCTGTATTTCACTCTCTTGTGTCTATTGCCACAGGTGAGACTTTGTTATCCTAAAATACAGTTCAAAATTGAATGCTGTAACTAAATATTAATACAAGGAACTTCTAAAAATTGTCACAGGAGCTTTGGTTGGGTATGACTCAGTTTCGTGTATTACATAAACAACTGGCCTTCCCTTCTCAGTCATTGCTCTTCTGACTCCATGTTGGAATCAGATGTCACTTATACCACTTCCCATGAGTATTTCAACTATGATTCAGAACCTCTTTGGAACCCCTGTCAGGAAATTTTCAAGCAAATTCCATGTAACCCTGCATAAATCACATTCTGTTCCACTTTATTGTGGTTTCTCAAGATTTTTCAGTCTATAGGAACTAGGACCTGTATTAATAGGTAATAGAATGTGCCTCTTTAGTTTGCATCATTTTCCTGTGTTCATGTTTAACAAAGTTTCAAAATTTTGTCTAACAAAGACAGAAGTTTTCTTTTGCCTTTGTTAGTCCTCTTGAAATCACAATGAACAGATGTTCACTTCTAACACATTTTGCTCTTTCATTGTGATTTCCTTTTTTCTTTCCAAAAAACATATTCCTTATTTTACAGCCCCAAATTGGGCAGATGAGACAGTATCTTGTCTGGATTAATCCTTTCCTGCAGTCCCAGTGGGGTGCTACCCAATCATTCACTACTATAAATGCAGGGCTGTTCTGCAATCAGTTATTAATAGAGCTCATTAGCCCTCCAAGGTGTTTGTGATAGGGCTGCAGAGCACTGGTAGAACAGAGGGAAGTCTTTGGAGTGGCAGAGACGATAAAAAAAAGTTGTTCAGATCTGCTCCAAGACTTTGGAGGTACAAGAGCCTGAACACCACAGGAAGAGTCTGAGCTTGTCTGGTTGGGAAATGGAGACGCTCTCAATGACCAAGGCTGGAAGCTTCTGACTTGAGCACCATGACATTGGGACCCCAACAGACTGAAGAAATGGGCTGACAGAGCATTGGGAGCCATTCAGGGGAGGCCATCATGCCTCTCTGCTCAGCAGTGGTGAGAAACATCTGGAAACTATGTCCAGCACTAGGCTCCCCACTACAAAAGAGACACGACAAACTGGAGTGAGTGCCACACAGGCCCGTGATGATCATTAAGAGAGTGAAGCATCTGCCACGTGATATGAGACTGAGAGGCAGAACTGTTCAGCCTGGAGAAGAGAACACGCAGGGGGGAAGTCTTACTCAAATACCTGATGGGGGAGTAAAGAAGACAAAGTCAAGTGATTCTTGGTGGTGCTCAGTGAGAGGAAAAGAGGCAAACAGCAAAAATTGAAATACAGAAAATTCCATGTAGAAGTAAGGAAAAGTATTCTACTGTGACAATGACTGAGCACTGGAGCAAGTGGCCCAGAGAGGTGTCATGGGTTGAAACTGAGTTGATTGACAAGCTTTTAAGCCAATGCGCTTTTGTGAATTTTGCATATGTAAACCCCGTGCAAGGGCAGGAAGTTCCTCTCTTGTTCCCGGTCTCCTGAGGGAGAAGGGGGGCCTCTGAGTCCCGGGCAGCCTCTGGGCCCAGCCCAGGCCCAGCCTGGGCTCCTGCCTGCCCCCCCTCCACCCCTCTCCCTTCCCCCAGAGCTGCGGGCAGCTAAACTAACTATGGACTGCTCGACAGCCGAATCCACCCGGCTCGGCTTCTGAAGAAATCAGGAGGGGCCTCCCCTCCCCCTTCATGCAGCCCGGGGGAGCCTCCTCTCTCCCCTCCTGCAGCCCACGCAGACCCAGCGGGACCAGCGGAGCCTCCTTTTCCAGCCTGCACAGCTCGCACCGAACTGAACAGCAGCGCAGCCCGTGGGGAAAGACGTGAGGGAGAAGAACATGGAGGCTGCACGGTCAGGGAGAAAGAGAAAGTCAGGCACATGGGACGACGCTGAGATGGCGGCGGGAGAAAAGGGCGTGTGCGTTCCGGCGCCAATCTTAAAACCCCTTCTAGCAGCTGCGGAGGACTGAACTCTTTAAATCATTATAAAAGTATGGGGAGATGAAAATCCATGCCTGTGAGAATTGATGTTGCAGCCTGTGAAGATGTAAGAGAATGCCTATGCCAGGCCATGTAGTTGTGAAGCAGCTTTTAGAGGTTTGTGAAGAAGCAGAGAAGCCCTTGTGTTTAAGCTGGAATAATTCATGTTTAAAAGAGACTGGAAGCAGAGAACCTTTGTGTTTGGGCTGGAAGAATTCATCTTTAAAAGGACTTGTAACCCCATGTGATGGCCCATGATTGCAGTATGAATATACTGTGGAATTGTCATGGGAGAGATTTCACTTCAGTAGGTAATTTCCGGGTGGACTACTGAGTTTGTGAAGAAATGTCCACGGCATCAGCAGAGGAGGGAACCTTTTTTCCCTAAGCATAAGAAAGAGACTTTTAAAGACTGCAACACTGACCAAAATGTTACCTTTTGTTCGAAGTGGTTAAACGACAGGAGAGTGCTGGAGAGAGAAAGGGAGCGGGGGGAGGTGGGGCGGGGAAGGAGTTTTTTGCTTGGGGAGTGCTGGAAAGAAGAGGGTTTTGCTTTAACTTCTTTTTTTTGTTACCTTTAACTCTGTTAGTAATAAACTTCCTTATATTCTTTAAAGTTTTAGGCCTGCTTTGCATTTCTTCTAATCCTTATCTCACAAAGTGAAATACATGTGATCAAACCACTACAGAGGTTGTGAAGTCTCCATCCTTGGAGACTTGACTGGACATGACCCTGCGAAACCCATTCTAGCTGGCCCTGCTTTGAGCAGGGAGATTGGACTAGATGATCTCCAGAGTTGCCATCCAGCCTCAGCTGTCTTGAGAAAAACTGTCTCTTGCCAAACATCTCAGAACTGCTGAGAATGCTGATACACCAGTTTACTCTCCTGTTGAGCATTCGAGACTGGTCAGAACCCAGGAAAACAGAACAACACACTTAAGCAGCATTTTACAAAATGGCCTCTAATTCATGGCACTTATTTATGACTCACCTCAGGGTACTGTAGGGTTGCAAGCACAATGGAAACTGCAAACTTTTTCTAGTTTTAAAACTATTTTATTTTAATAAATTCTGCTTATGTGGCACTATAAGTACTAGCTTGTTTTGCAGGAGGCTGTTTGCACACTGTGTACGACTGCCTGCAGCATCCTTAGGTGAAGAACCTCTGAAATTCAGAGACATGCAAATGACTCTGAGGATACAGTAGCCTGCCTAAGAATGCAGGAATCACAGCTTGCTACCCTGGGTAGGTAACAATGAATTTTGACACATGACAGAGGGTGATCAGGCAGGATAAAAAGTACTAGGTTGGGAGACCACTCCATCCTATAACAACGAAAAATTTATTGTTGTCATCAGCCACCAGGAGATAATAGGGAACTAAAGTTGTATAAGATTTTTAGATTATGCCAGTCACAGCTCTTTTCTTTCCTATTTTTGTGATGAAAAACATCTAAAGAATTTTAAGATACATTCATATATTTGACTATCACAGTCATCCTAATTAGTTTTCAGGACAATCTTTTCCTGCGTAACCTTAGAAGCAGCACCTTAAGATCTTTATCCCACATCTAATTGATATCTTGAGTCTTTATAGCATCCTGAGTTATGCTCGGACACCTATATAAATACGGACTGATTTTTGGCTCATGCAGAAGAGAAAAATATTTTTTCAATCCATCACATTTCTACTGTGCAATAGAATCGTGCTTAATTTATTATTGTTCAACCAGCTTATACAAAAACCCCCTCATATTATTAAAGAAACTTTACAATAAACACAGACATAGAAGGTTTTTCATCCTGAAAAAAGTCTCCTACCATAACCTCTGTAGGCATCTGGCTCCATAAGGGATACTAGAATGTTTAGAGATAAACAAAAATCTTGTAACAGTGCAGCTTTTCATCAGAAGATGCATATTTACAGAGTAGGAAGGATTAATTGAAACATTTCAGGTTTTACAGACTTTCAGCAAATTAATTCCTGCTGGTCCATCCTCAAGTTAGATATCTTAGAATCTGCAGCATCACTGGTATGAGTATCCTCAATAAAACTAGCAATCTTGACATTCTTATTAGAGTTACTGTCGGCTAAAATCAAGCAGAACACCAGCCTCACTAGACACAGACCTACAAGGTCTGGGAAGGTGCCTTTCACAGAAATCTTGGAAATTTTATGTTTCTTTTCAAATTCAGCCTTTCAAAAAACAAGATTTCTTGTAATGCAGAAGTACTGCTTTCTGACAAGCACAAATACTTGACTTTGCAGTGCACTGAACAGAGATCTTGTCCAGAAATCATTACCAGGAAACTGCATTTAGTTCCCATTGATGCCGGGATTTTTGTCTGAGTATAAAACTCAGCATTAAGCTAGGAAAAATATAACATCACTAAATCAAAATTAACACATCTGTATAAGAACTATATTAGCAATATATCTTGCATCCACAGACATTTTAGGGGAAAAGTGTCTCTGAGATATAGCTTATCAGGTAGCTCCCAGCCCTGGGATCCAAAACACAAAGGCCTAATTTCTAGTTGTAGGAATTGCTACTTTGTGCCTCTGTTTTCCCACCAGTAAGACAGAATAATGAGCTCTTCCTCCTTTATAAAACATTTTAAGATCTACTGGGGTTACACTGATTAAGAAACAAAGGTATTTGAGGTTGTTATTATTTAAAATAATGAAAATTAATAGGACATTGAATTAATGTGAATTTTCCCAACCTCCCTACATGGATTTCATGCTTATTACATAAGACCTCTACAGAATTACTTAATAATGTCATGCATAAACAATATATTCTTACTACAATTTTTTAATATGGTCAATACGCAATAAATACAAACTGTGTTTAAAAACACACTGATGGAAATCTGTGCTTAAACTGCACAAAATATAATACTCCTGAAAATACAGAATTGACCACCAGGAGTTACAAATAAGCCAAAAACTACTCTGACCTACTCAGCAATCCCATCTCGAAGCATTTCTGCACACCGACTTCTAGGAATTATATTGCCTATCACTAATTACAATTTGCTGAGGTATAATTCTGCTTGGAGCTGCTCTAAATTTGGTATGGCCAGCATCTCTGCTAGAAGCAAGCCCAGAAGCTGCTCCCTGGTTGTTCCTCCCATTTTTCCTGTGCATATTCACCTTTTGACCCATAAATCACATCCTCAAGAAGCTGGCAGGAGGGAAGACCATTTTTTAATGAGTTGGTTCACATTTATTTGTTCTAGAAAAGAGGGCATGGAGCAGTTTAGCCCACCTGAATTGTGTCAGTTTTTCAAGTGCAGCTTATCCTTGCATAATCTTCTTTATCACCACTCCAGCTCCCTCTTTATCTTGCAACTATTGCTGTGCACCTCTGCTCAGAGCTCTACAGGACAACTTCTGTGTTTCTCTCCTCAGAAAGACCTTGAAAATTCTGGATCCATCAGCCTATCAGAACATTAGCCATTTTTACTAATGTGCATTACCTGATGGTGCCCCATTATACTTTATAGTCCCTTATGAGGGCTCTTATCAAAAGTCTTTTCAAAATCCAAGTATGCTGTTTCTACCAGGTCCCCTGCATTAACACTGAAAAGAGCTCAAACAAGGTAGAGAAGCACATTTTTTTCCTTAGAGAGGCAGTGCTGCTTTGATCCTCAGAAGCTATACTTATCCAAGCATTGTGCAATTCTATCCCTAACTGAACCCTCCATCAGGTTCTCTGCTATCATAATAAAGTTTACTGATCTGTAAAGCCTCAGATGCCCAGAGCCTCATTTTGAAGATAAGCATCATGCTAATGAGTTTTGTTTTCAGGCTCCCTTGCTGTAAAGACTGTAATATATCCTTGTCAATGTTGCTCCTCTTTAATGCTTTGTTTGTTTTCAAATCCTTGGATGAGTATCACTCAGTCCTTGTGATTTACTGCTCTTGGGTTTCACAAGTTGTACCAGAGATTCAGTCTATTAAAGGCTACAATGTGATTTCAGATAAAAGTGCCCTTTAAATAGGATTTTCCCCATGTTCCACCATAAAGATTGATGCACAAGTGTGCTTTAATTCCTCTGCTTATTCCTATTATAGCTGAGAGAAAAGAAAAAAAATCATAGGAGTGGAACTTTACTTAAAAATACTTTTTTTCCATGTACCACTGTCCTAGCTTATTACAAAACTCACTGTGAGAGTTTGCTTAGCAGGACTGAAGCCAGCAGCATAGAACCATCCAGGTAATTTTCAACACTTTGTTCCACCAGAGATAAAATGCAGTTTGTCTGAATCCCCTCAGCAAGTGCCTCCCCTCTTCTGAGTGTAAGAAAAATCCAAGGCAACTTCTAATTTAGGCACATCAACTGAATTCCTTAAAGAAAGAAGAGTATGAGAAATAAAAAAAACCCCTCCAGAGCTTAACTTGGAGTTTCTCAGTCCATGTCTGCTCCAAAGAGCATCTTTGTCTTCTGTAAGAGCCTACTGCTTTCCACTCACTGTGGACCTGCCCAATGCACCAGTTATTTCAACTCCCTAAAATACACATTCCTGTATATTTGGGAAAACAGTGCTATGTCCCAATATTCTGGATAGACAGTCCCTCCATGTTTCCCAAGGCTGATTTTTTTT